>MTQE01003633.1:463009-475727 GCA_014337955.1 Aspidoscelis marmoratus
AAACGGTTTAACGTGGTTTAACACGGAAGAAGCGTGTTAAGCCGAACTGCGGTCTGGCCAAGGAGAACTCAAAACGTTTTGAATTCGAGATAACGTTGCCGTGGGGATGAGGCTTCAAAGCTGTGAAACAAAAACAAAACAAAACAAAAAATCCCAGACTACATTTGGGCCCCTTCCAGATGGGGGTCCTGTAGTGCCATTAGAGCACTGCTATGGAGGGGTTGCCTTATAACCAGTTTGGTCTTGTGTTCAGAGTGCCAGACTCATACCTCGCAGTCACGGGGTTTGATTCTGCACTCCTCCACGAAGCCAGCTGTGTGACCTTGGGCTAGCCACAGCTTTCTCTGAGCTCTCACAGCCCCACCTACCTCACAGGGTGACTGTTGTGGGGAGAAGAACAGAAAGTTTGTCAGCCGCCTTGAGTCTCCTTAAATGGACGAGAAAAGTGGGCTACAAAAGCCAACCCTTCTTCTTCTCATGTATTTAAGGCAACCCCACCATAGCCCCACATTTCTTCTTAAAAGCAAAAAAACCTATTCTTGGAAAACCCCGCACTCTGGTCACACATTTTCCAGCAACAGCACTTTTTACTTCCCTTATGGACAGAGTCAGCATGATAACTTCATCCACCGATCATGCGTGAGATCTGAAACAGGCATCCCCCATGTGCTGGGGTGCTGAGTCATGCGTCTGGGCATTCGGCTCTGGCCTAACACCCAGATGCGTGCATCAGCAAACCGGGCAAGAGATAATGGCGGGGGGGGGGGGTCATTATTCCACATTATGCCTTGCTAAGGGGATATTCAGGCATGGTCTGGACGCATCCTAAGATTTTCTTAGCAGAAAACCCTCTCCTTATTCCAAATATTGATCTTCAGTTTAAGGATTCATTCCCCAGACACCACCTTTCCTCACCCCAACCCCAAATATACTTACTTCGACATTCTGGCTCTGTTCCACTCCACTCTTTTGTCTCTAGACATACACGTTCTTTGGACCCCATGAGAGTGAGCCCTCTGTCACAGGAGTAGCGGACTTGGTCTTCTATCCGGTATTGGCTACCATCTTTTCGGGCACCGATAGGGACACCAGGGTTGCGGCAATGGCCAGCTGGATAAAAATAAAAACAAAAATGATGACACCACCATTCTAAAGTATAGGTATAACTATGTACTTCTGGGCACTGTAGGTAAGGTTACCCATCCCGCTGATGCCTAGATGCTGTCACCAACCCTTCCGGTAGTACCCCACTATTCCGTAACTAACAGATCTTGCCAGCAGCTGAGGCCAAACTCACCTCCATCGTCACATATTGTGGTTTCCCCACTCCATTTCCCATTGGGGAGGCAAGTCCGGTTTGCAGAGCCCCGCATTGTATATCCCTGGTAGCACGTGAACGTCAGGATCTGGCTTACATTGTAGAAGCGCTGGCGTGGTTCATAGACGCCATTTTCAAACTCCAGGGGTCTGGCACACTGGACATCTGGCAAGAACAAGGAAGGTCAGTCAAGGGATCCCAGTCACTGATTTATCTTGCCTTTTTCATCTTTAAATACAGTGGTACCTTGACATACAAGTGCCCTGACATACAAGTGTTTTGAGATACAAGCCGCCGAGCGAGTGATATTTTGCTTTGAGATGAGAGCAAGATTTGAGATACGAGTATGTCAAATACAGTACAGTACATAACAAAAACAACTGAGGTGGTGTTTTGGGAGCTGGAATGGATTAATGGGAAAATTGCTTTGAGATACGAGCGATTTGACATAAGAGCAAAGTTACGGAACGAATTAAACTCGTATGTCAAGGTACCACTGTACTGTATTTTCTGGCGTATAAGGCTACTTTCTAACCCAGGAAAATCTTCTCAAAAGTCGGGTGTCGTCTTCTTGTACAGCGAGTATATCACAAACTCCATATTTTAACTGGAAAGTTGGGGGTCGTCTTATACGCCGGAAAATACGGGTAGATTTTATTATCACATACAAGACAAATCAATACAATGGAGCAAGCAAAACTGATTAAGATCAAAATCAGTACTAACAATGCAGAAGCCACTAATGCCTGGGTTTGGTCTGTTTACAGTTAAGACAAATCTGAAAGCAGTCCCAGCCTCTGTGTGGCGAGGCTGTGGCAGACGCCAGGAAGGACAGCTTCACATGCGGAACCTTCATACGCACTGATTAGGCAGGCGACGAACAGCAGTTAGTGGAACACAAACTTCTGTGAGAGGACAAGGGCTACGGATGTGCATGAAAAAAAATCCATTCATTCAAATTGTCTTCTTTCCTTGTACCTTTGCACACAGCTTTGCTTATGACATTATTCAATGCATTTCTCATGGGTCTCCACTGGATGTTACGGTCGCAGAACCGATATTCAACAGGGTAAGGGTACTTCCCCTCCGGACACTCGTACTGCAACACGGTTCCATTTTCTAGTATTTTGTATTTGCCTCCTTGAATCTCAGCAGTTTTGGGATCACAGGCAGCATCTGTCACTCCTGAAGAGGAAAGAAAGGAGAAAAGTTCTAAAGAAAGTTGACCCACAACTGCCCAGCATCAACTACCAGTTAGAGCAATGAACTCATGGCCAGCTTTTGGGTACCACACGTAGTACAGCCTCACAGGGCACTAAACTTCAAGGGGGCATAAAGAGGTCCAGGCCTGCTCTGCCTGGAGGCCAACCACTACCCCATACTGCCCCAGGATCTGGAGAAAGAGCTAGATGAGCTTGCAGATTGCCCAGTTCAGTCATTCTCAGCTCTTTCTGGCTCTGTCATTGGGCGCCTGCATCAACCTACGGAATTTACTATCAAATAAGGTGCTACATGAATGGACACCCACGTTATCACCTCCAGGGCATTTGCAGGGAGTCAAGAGCAGGTGAAAGTTTCGCCTTTGTCTTCTGCTTCAGATGACCAAAATCAATTGGTGGGCCACTGTGGGATGCTGGACGAGATGGGCTGTGGTGAGCTTCTCCTATGTTCCTATCTAGAACTGATGCTTAGATACTGCTTCTGGGCTGGAGAGACAGGCTGGAGGCCTCTAAAGGTCATTTGCAGGAAGCGAAGAGCAGGTAAAAATCTTGCCTTTGCCTTATGTCCCATGGAAGTAGTGTGAACAGGCTCGCTTATCTAGCATATGAAATCTAGTCAGTTCTAGAAGACAAACCCTTCTTAGAACCTATTCCTAGAACCTAGAACCCATTGCCAACATAACATTTCTGGTGGCCTGTAGCTAGGATGATCAGAGGCCCTACTGTATGAACAAGAGTCCTTTATAGGGAGCTGTTCTCTGCTTGAGGAGTTGTTCGGTCAAAGCAGTTTAAAGAAAAGAGAGGAAAAACAAGGAAGAAGTTACTGTCATTTACTGATGGTGATAACTATAAGGGTAAAATTTTTACCCCAATAAAATTGTATTATTCAATTCTGGTAGCCCAGAGACAAAAAATTTAATAAGTGAAAACACCTCAGTTTAACATAAAATAAGAATCAGATAGTTAACAATACAATAAGCCAGATGCGTTTCGGTCCAAAGCCTCAGACCTTCCTCAGTGGCTTACATAAAATTTACTATATACTATATAAATGCCCAGACAATTTCAGCTCACAAAATTATAGGTGACTCTGACTTCTCAGTGTTTCACATTGAACTGTCCGACCCTGAGCTCAATCTTTTTTATATCTCCAGCAGCTGTAGCTGCAAGGTTGCATTCTGAAAGGTCTTAGCTTAGTCCCTGAACAAGGGAAAAAACAGGGTGGGGTTGGAAAAGGCAAGCAAAATTCACACAAACCAATTCACTTCTTCATTTAGACCAAAAGGTGTTTCTGTTTTTAGCCTATGAATCCACTTAAGTTCTAAGATTTGTAATTGTTTAATATTACAATCCTTTGTTATACCATCCACATACCAGAATTTGAATCACTCACTTGAGTGACCTTTTTCCAAAAAATGTTTAACTATAGGTGCTTATATTCTGCGATTTTTTTATACAACTCCTGTGTTACACTATGCGTGTTCTGATTGACCTGCTTGTCATTCCTACATACAAAAGCTGACATGGACACTGAATAATGTACACGACATTCTTTCTTGCACCAGGTCAGCCTTGAGTCAGCTTAAGAGGCAAGGCTTTTTTGATCCAGGAATGTGGATCAAAGCTTTGTCCAAATTAACCTATAGATATTAGGGCATGAGAGTAAAAAGCAACCCTTGGCCTCCCAGTACATTGTGTGGCTGAGCAAACTCACAAACTGTTACCTCTGTATTAAATGCAGCACAAAGAAGATGGCGCAATACTGGAGTATTTTTAAGTTGGGAAACTCCCAAACTGCAGCAAAGAATCCAGTATAGTCTCTGACCTTGTTGCTTAGTGTACTTAGGGTAATGGTTAATCCAACCTCTGATTTTATGGCATTAGTTCACATATTCTGCAGGCCTTTAAAGTTGAATCCTCACCCTTTACCAGCTCTTCTAGGGCCTTTCCGCACATGCCGCCGGAAAAGGGATCTATAAGATCCGTTTTCAGGCGAAACTTTTTCTCCGATAATCTGTCCCTAAGATTCTCGGAGGCCCTGCGCGTCCGCACACACGAGGGGCGGCAGCTGCTGCCCCTGTCAATCCGGCCCTGCCGCTGCTGCCCCAGTCAAACAGGGAGAGCGCATGCTCTCCCTCTTTGACAGCTGGGCCCTCCCTCCCAGCCTCCGCGACTGGCTCCATCGGCGTCAGGCATTGCAAGGCCGGCAGCCGGCTTCCCTGGCTTCCCCGTCGCCCCTTCTCTTGCAAGGGGAAGCCGCAGCCTACCCCCTCCCCCGCCCGGGGTTGCCCGCGCACGATCCAGTCCTTACCTGGTCGCTGCCGGGCGGCTTCTGGCAGCGGGAGGCCCAGGGTGCTCGCGCGTGGAGACTGGATCGTGCACGGGCAACCCTGGGCGGGGGGAAGCCAGGGAAGCCGGCTGCCAGCCTCATGATGCCTGGCTCCAATGGAGCCAATAATGGAGGCCGGTGGGCAGGCCCGGCTCTCAAACAGAGAGAGCATGCGCTCTCCTTCTTTTGACAGCTGGGCATGCACCGGCAATCCGGCTCTTTTCCCTGCCGTTGCTTCCGAAACGGTTTCAGGGGAAAAGCCAGATGTAAGACCTGATTTTTCAGGTCTTACATCTGGGAAAGGATTTCGGCGGCAGAACCGGTTTAAGAAACCGGTTTTGCACGCCGACGTGCGGACGTGGCGTCCTCAAAGGGTCCCTAATTCTGTTTCGTTTGCGGAAGCCACATCTTAATCCCTCCCTGAACAGACTCTAAATCGGTTTTTAGAGCCTGTGCTGAAAGGGCCCTAGAAAACTGTCAACCAAACCAAACCAGAACTGGGGAAAGAAATAATTCCAGACATTTGAAAAGTAACAAGGATAGTTAGGCAGCACAACACAGGGCCTAAACTTCAGGCCTTTTCCACACCGCGTCTTACTCCAAGATATATCCTGGAATAGAGGTCTGTGGTCAGCACACCACCGCACAATAAGGCCCACTGTGGAAAGGGCCTTAGACTAGGGTTTAGAAAATCCTAGGGTTGGATTTTCACTCAGCCTTTGTCGCCAATGCATCTCAGGGCCTTTCTACACAGACCCTTAATCCATATTAAGGCCCATAGATCTACTTGTGAAGCCAAACCCCTCTGTAGTTCTGCTCCGTCTCCACAAGGTGGAGCTAGATATGGCTAAAGGAGGCCCTTAATCTGGATCTCTTGTGGATCTGTTTAATGAGGTGTACCAGGGGACAAAAGGCCTTGTTCTGGATCATGGGAGGCACAGAGATGGCACGCTTCCTAGGAATGAGCAAAAAATGTTTGTCACCTTCCCAGTTTGTACAAATTGTAAAGGTTTGAAGCTTTGCATCCAAATTGAATATTGGCTATACTCGCAGGCTATATTTGCATGCAAAGTGAAAACTTTTGTGCCTTTGTTTGAAGCTTTGGAGAGGATTTGGAGCGGATTCAAAGTGCCTCCGTTCATATTGTCTGATATGTATTGTTTCATTCTTGATTATATTTGTTCTGTTGTTATGCCCTTTGGTGAAAGGGGCACTATAAATAAACGTTTTATTATTTATTTATTATTATACGAAACCAAAACTCAGTCCCATTCGCTTCAATGAGAGGAAAATGGGGGGGAAGGGAACTGAGAGCATCTCTAGGTCTCCACAATCCATAATGACAGGGCGGCTGCTTTTCATCAGCGTGGCATAGCGTGTTGCTGAAAACCATCTCCACAAGTTCGGATGGCTAGGAGTGAAAGTTCCTCACCATTGGGGGCTGCTATTCAACAGTGCACCCATAGCAAACTGCTGAAAACCACCACCACCCCAGGCTCCAAGGCTAGAAACTGTAGTGGGAGGGAACGGCTGCAAAGGGCAGGTGAGCTTCACAGCCAAGGGAAGGCATAGGCCAGATCAGCGTGTAAGGGTAGACCCTGACTCAGCCTTTGCCTCCAGGCGATCTGGATCCGTGGATCCAGTTAATCTGGATCCACAGATCCACATCTAACCCAGGTAAATGCAGAAAAGGGTTTAGTCTAATTTACTGCACATGGTTGTTTCAAGCATAAATCTTGCCACTTTGAACTCCTCAGAAGAAAGGACCTGTCAAAATAGTGTGACCTTTACTCTGGATTGGTGCTACTGGAAATTATGAGAGAATACAAGTATGGAATGCATCAGATATTGGTTAAAGTTAGGCAAGGACAAAAATTAACTTACTTTTTCATGGAAATTTGGAATCCTTTACTAATGTATACCAGCTCTGTCCCAGTTGATTGGCCTCCATCCATACATGTTTAATCATTATTTTTTGACTATCCTAATAATTCTGTTAATATATCTTAATTCTTGAACGGGCTTTGTGATGTAGCACATTGCTCTTTCTTTTTTGCTCAGTGTTGTTCTTGTTTGTTTGTTACTATGTTTATAACTGCATAATAAAAAGACTGGCTGTGTTCACACCTAGGTTTTAATCTAGCTTCAGTCCACCTTGAGAGTGAGAGAAAGCATCAGCATAATGACTAGTCATTACCTTTCTACCTTATTTAGCCCAAAGGTGTTTTTTCTGAGCTAGATCATGCTGAAAGAAAACAATTTGTCACTCTGTGGATGGGTCCTCTCATCCTGAATGTGGACTGAAGCTGGATTAAAATTTACAGTTTGAACACAGCCATTGATTCTGGGTAAATTCACACTTTGCTTCCCATCCAGGGAAGCAAAAGGTGAGATCGTCCACACGGGTACTACATGATCTCTCTCCCCATGTGTTCGAACACCTACCTGTAGTGTGAATGGTGTCCAGGTGCCGCCATCATCTGTCCCCAATGTCAATGCCAGCAAGTGCACGCTGTTACTGTCGCCGGGGAGACCATGACGCGGCACACACACGTGCTTGCGTGGCCCATAACATGATGCGTTAGTGCACTTCTATGGTGCCTCAGGTGACCATCCAGGATGTCTTCCATGCCGTTCCATCCAGTATTTAATTGTGCACCACGCATAAGCCCCTCGCAGGGCAGACTTGCACGGAAGCAGCTGCTTCCGGTTTGGAAACAGCTCCTTGAAGTGCAGTTGCGAAATCAGGATATGATTGCCAATCAGTCAATGTGTGGTTACACTAACATACGTGTTTGCAAATTTATTTCCCCTACACAACCTCCTTTCCCACTGTGAAAATACAGTGCTGTGAACCAGAGTCATCATATTAAAAAAGAGGACAGAATTCTTAGTAAGAGAAGAGTTCCTGAAAAGCATGCAGCTCCTTCTTCAATATCCTCTTTTGTTAAGCTGTTAAAGGTGCAGGACTCCTGTCTTCTTTTTTTAACCGCAGTGAATTTTTTTAAAAAAGCTCAAACTGTTAGATGCCAAAACCCCATTCCATATCAGTTACTAAATGTGGCCGTATTTTAAATAGCGTTCTGTTTCTTCTATCAAATGTATTCTAATATAAAATAAACAAATATTATTTGTCGGCTCTCAAAATTGTCAGCTCTCACCGGTGAAAACCTGTGCCTTCAGAAAAATATCAGAAGCAAAATGTTGCCATATTTTGAACAACGCTGGAGATCTGCTATCAAACTCCAATGTAAAATAATCAGGCATTACTATTTATTGGTCAGCAATGGACCAATAAATGAGTGCCATAAAAACACAGACATGGAAAATTGTTACTGTATTTGCTCTGTTGGGAACCACCTTGAGCATATATCAATATATATCTATGGTCCTCTCTGCACTCAGATCAAAGGACTTCTAATCTGGATAATGAGCCTCCTTATCTGCATATTAATTTTTCTGTCTCCCTCAAAACAGGATCTATTGTAGATCTGGGAAAATCATCTCCCACACACACCTCTTAGCCATTGGTGGGTAGGGGGTGGCTGCAAAACTCACGTAAATTTACAGCTTCCTGAAGGCTTGAACTGGATTAGCACACTGTTAGTGCAGACAGTGCTGATCCGGCCATTACTTCCCTGTGATCCCAGAAGAAGTGAAGGATTTATTTTGCCTTAAGGCATCAATAAGAAATGAACAGAAGAATTGGAACCAAAGACCTTAAGTTTTTGCTTTTTGCTGTTCCCTGTTCCCTCCCACCATTTTCCTTTTATATCTTGTCTCTTTAGATTGTAAGCCTGAGGGCAGGGACCTGTCTAAGATTAATATAATATTGTAACCCACCCTGAGACCTTTGGGTTTAGGGTGGGATAGAAATACAAATAAATAAATAAATAAATAAATAATAAATCAAGGCAGCAAACCAAAGGGGAAACTGATAGTTGGTACTGCAAATTAGGATAGCAAGAACTGGGAAAAATGGATAAATTTTGTGATACAAGTTAAGGGGGGAGCAGAGAGAGAAAAAATGCTCTTAAAATGATCTTCCATTTGCCCGGAAAAGGTCGTTCGAAATTTAAGGATGGTTGGAACCCAGGCAAGAAAGAGAAAGATAATCAAAATATGGAAATGGAGAATAAATTTGTTTTAGTATCCTCATTTCACATTTGGGGTTTTAATGTTGTAACCCGCCCTGAGACCTTCAGGGATAGAGTGGGATAAAAATGCAAATAAAATTAAATACCTAAATACATATATATGAAGTCAAGAATATGGATTTACGTGTGAGATTATTAATATCATCCTTATAGGAGGATGGCAACCTCTCCTTCACTAGAGGTCTTCAAGCAGAGGTTGGACATACATCTGTCCCTTGGATGGTTTAGGAAACCCTGCATTCAGCAGGGGGTTGGTCCCTTCCAAGTCTATTTTGGAGTATAATCGAGAATAAGAATAAGAATTGGCTTTTCTACCCCACTTTTCTCATCCACTTAAGGGGACTCAAAGCGGCTGACACACCTTCTGTTCTTCTCCCCACAACAGAACACCCTGTGAGGTAGGAGGGGCTGTGAGAGCTCAGCAGAGAACTGTGACTAGCCCAAGGTCGCCCAGTTGGCTTTGTGAAGGAGTGCGGAATCAAACCCAGTATTCCCACATAAGAGTCCAGCTCCTTAACCACTAGACCACACTGGCTCAGAATAGTGTTTAGTGCAGAAAAGGTCCAAATTAATAGTTAAAGAAAGGCATCAAAGCATCAATTTAAAATCTACGAGGGTGTGTAGACAGCCCTGTAGCTTTGATCGCAAGAGGCTCTGGGATAAGGGGCCATTTCCCTTACCTGTATAAAACAACCCAAGGACGATAAGGACGTAGAATCGGTGATCAGGCAGCAGCTGCATTTTGGGACGCCTCCGATCTTTCTGCGTCCTCCTGCTTCTGAGCTTAGCAGAGCCCCGGTCAGCTAGGAGAGCACACACCTTATGAGCAAGAGGAGGAGGATGCGGTTCTTTTGTGGCCTTCCCTCTCTGCCAGGGGACTGGGCCATTGCACCACTAACCCCACCCCGAAGGAGCAGCAGCTGATTTTGGGGAAATGGCAACAACAGCTGTTAAGCAACTCCAGATAGGCGGGCGGGGGGACGACGGACGTGCCAGTGCTTCAGATAAGTTGGAGGAGCAGGTAGACACGCGGCCAGAACAGCCGGAGGGTGGAGATCAGGGGAAACCTGAGTGGCCCGAGGGCAGGAAAGGAAGCCCAGCCAATCTCCATTTCATAAAATGGGTAAAGTGGGGGGGGGGAAGCACACACATCGGGTTCCCCTTCCTCCCCCCCCTCCCCGGATTTCCAGGCAGTGTGGGGAGAGGCTGATTTGCACTCTGTTGGAGTTTCCCCACAGTGTGATGGCCCAATGTCTGGCCAGTTTCCCTTTCTATTTGCATTTCTAACTTTCCAATATTTGCCCAGCTCACCTTGACCAAACTTCCTCGTGTTTTTGCACAAAGGAAGCCAGGGCTATTGTCCACAGAACTGCGCGAGCGCGGCGCCCATGGAGAGACACAAGAGGGTTGGAATGGAAGGGACTAGAGCCTTGGTTTTTAAACGCGTTTTGTGGTGAGGTCTATGAATGCTTAGCAACCGAATGTCCACCCGGGGCTTGCTCAGTAAAGCGAGCAGAGAGGAAATTCAGCTTCAGGGAGCGGGGATGTCTAATTCCCTCTCTTACATTTTTCATTCCTCTTTTTACTTTTTAAATAAATTTAATTATTTACGTTCTTAAACTGTACAAGAATATCCAAAATTATCAGTCAGCATTGTAACAAAGTTGTGTCAACACTGAACAAAAAAAATAATAAACTGTTGCTAACTATAAATAAAATATGTACAAACATAGCAGCTGTTACATTTTTTTATTTTTTTATTTATTTTAATGAATTTCCACCACCACCCCTTAATACAGCCCTATTACTGTAGTGTCAGCCTAGTTTGCAATAAAATGGATTATGCATGATGGGAAACAAGATAAAAGTGAATAACAATAAATGTAAGATTAAAAATAAAGATGAAAATGAAAATAAAATTAGAACACAAGAGGAACCCTGCCAAATCCCTCTAGTTCAGCATCCTGGGGTCTGTTTGCACTTGGCTTTATTCTGGAATATATCCTAAAACAGGATCCTTCTGTCCACATGCCAGGCCCCAAGTGGGACCTGTATTAGCATGTGGACAACAGACGCCTATCCTGAGATATATTCCGAAATATGGCCAAGTGCGAACAGGCCCCTAGTCTCACTCGGGGCCTATTCACACTTACATGTTGGGCACAGATCAGGGCACTTCAGAACATTTCATCCATACGCCAGACACACACCTTCATTCCAGAGCATCCCAGTCCTGTATGCAGTGTTCGCACCACTTCAGAAGAAGAGTTGGCTTTTCTACCCCACTTTTCTCACCTATTTAAGGGGACTCAAAGCGACTGACAAACGTTCTTCTCCCCACAACAGACACCCTGTGAGGTAGGTGGGGCTGTGAGAGCTCAGAAGAGAGCTGTGGCTAGCCCAGGGTCACCCAGATGCATTCGTTGGGGAGGGAGGAATCAAACCCGGTATTTCCAGATAAGAGTCCAGCTCCCTAACCACGAGACCAAACTGCCTCACAGATCAAACGTGCAAATGCTCTGTGTGGGGCTGCTGCAGTTGCACAATGCCATGCCATGCTGTAATTGCCATGGCAACAGACAGGTACACAGCAGAAGTTGTTGCAGCCATTGCCATGGCAATGCAGACGGTTCAAGGAGGGACCATCCACCCCACAAGCACCTGGAGCTATGCTGAAGACGCTGCCAGCGTTTACGGTCTCTCCAACCTAGAGGCAGTACCTGGGTGTCCATTCTAGTAGCCACTGATAACGCTGATCTCCAGGAATTTATCTAACCTGTTCTTAAAGCCATCCAGGCTGGTTGCTGTGACCACCTCTCTTGGCAGTAAATTATGTGGAACAATGATCCACTGGGTGAAGAAATACCTTATTATTTATTTTATTTGTTTAAATTTTTATCCTGCCCTATACCCAGAGGTCTCAGGCAGGGCAGGTTACAACATATAAAATGAATACATTAAAACCATAATGTGAAACATATTAAAACCGTCACAGTGACTGGATGTGGGGAGAAGCAGCTGTTCCTTTACTTAGCCAAAGGCCAGGGTAAAAAGGTGCACCTTCACAGCTCTGCTGAACACACAGAGAAGGTGCCTGACGCACCTCAGATGGGTGACTGTTCCACAATCTGGGAGCCACCACTGAAAAAGCCCTATCCCAGGTGCCCACCCTTTTTGCTACTGAGGGTGGTGGCGCAACCAGGAGGGCCTCCCCTGCAGATCTCAGGGCACGAGCAGGTCCATAAAGGCTTTCCTTTAGATATTTGGGGCCCAAGTTATTTAAGGCCTTTTAAGTTAAATTTAGCACCTTGAATTGGGCTTGGTAGTGAATTGGCAGCCAGCACAGCTGTTTTAAAACTGGCATGATCTGCATCTGGCCAGCTGTTCCGATCAGCAATCTAGCAGCTGCGTTCTGCACCAGCCACAGCTTCCAAACTGTATTCAAGGGCAGCCCCATGTAGAGCGCATTACAGTGGGTCAGTCTGGAAATTACCAGAACGTGGATAACTGTGGCCAAATCATATCTGTCAGAAGGGGACTTAGCTGTTGAACCAGTGGTGATTGGGAATAGGCACTCTTGGCCATGGCCTCCACCCCCACCCCCCCAGATTTCACACCTGTCCCTTCCAGGGCGTTACAACCCTATCAAGGACAGGATATCTCCCAACTACTTGGACCCGAGAGCCTGTAACAC
>MTQE01003633.1:493030-510755 GCA_014337955.1 Aspidoscelis marmoratus
ACTAATGAGTTTGCCCACCACTGGGGTAGTGGTAGACCAGAAAAATGTGGTTTACATCTGTGCTAGCACACATTTGCTGTTCTAAAGCCCACTCAATGCAGGTTCCTCTGCCTGTAGGTGCAGAAAGGGCTTCACTTTGCTCTGCTGTCACTAACTAGATGGCTTGTCTTTCTATTCTGGAAGAGCAACTAGGTAGCTCCCAGGCAGCGGCATTCACACCCTTGTCCAGATGTGACTCTGCAAGTGGGCATAACAACACAGCTGCACTTGTGGAGTTGTATGCCACATCCTGATCACCATGGCAATGTCTGAGTATGCATCAGATGCTGCCACAACCATTGTCCTGGGGATCTGGCCTGCCTGGTCCAGTTTGGGACTTTATTAGCAGGAGGAGGAAGAGGAGGAGCTAGCTCTAATACCTCACTTTTCTCACCCATTTCAGGGGACTCAAAGCGGCTGACAAAGCTTTCTATTCTTCTCCTCTGAACAGACATCCTGTGAAGTAGGTGGGGCTGTGAGAACTCAGAGAGAAAGCTGTGACTAGCCCAACGTCACCCAACTGGCTTCATGGAGGAGTGAGGAATGAAACCTGGTAACAATGAGATATGAATCTGTCACCCTAACCACAAGACCAGACTAGCTTACTAGCCCTTGAAATGCAGATGGCTCTCTCCATGCTTGATCTTCACTGGAGTGGTATGATGCTATTATACCATACCAGACAGATTAGTATTAACAGGGCCTTACTTTCACTAATGCTAATAGGGTGACTATTGCTGATTAAGCTGATTCAGTGATTCTGAAAGAGACAAGCCCAGCCTATTGTGCTTCCAAAGCTTTAATCTTCCCTGTCTTCTCTATATAGACAAGTTGAAACTGTATGGAAGGTCAGTGTCCAAAATACAATTGCGGATTAATACTGCTTGAATGCATAGCTTCATTCTTGAGCCAAAGGTGGCCAAAGCAGTGCACAGATCGATGCATAAGAACTTAAGAGGAGCCTTGCTGGATCAGGCCACAGACCATCTGGTCCAGCATCCAGCATGTTGCAGACAGTAGCCCACCAATTGCCCATGGGCATCTCAAGCAGAGACAAGGGCAAACTTTATCCTACTCTCGAATCCCAGCAATCCCTTTAGAGGCGACCTGACTTCCTTCCAACCTGGAGGTGGCACCTAGGCTTCCATTCTAGTAGTCACTGATAAACCTGTCCTCCATGAATTTATCTAATCTTTTTCTTAAATCTATCCACGCTGAATGTGGTCACCACCTCTTGTAATACATTCCATAGACCGATGACCCTCTGGGTGAAAAAATACTTCCTTTTGTCTGCCCCAAGATAATTTGTTTGGGGTGGAGGAGGCAAAAAGCAAACTCAGTACCAGATCTCAGCTTGAGTTTACTTGTTCATACATTTATAGTTTGTTTTCTTTCTTCCGTAGGCTTAAATTAGCTAATATTACATAATCCTCTGTGTACATTTCTGTTCTTGTGAATGTGGGTGCAGTTTGGAAGCAGCGATTGGGCAAACTTCCACACAGTTCTGAAGAAACTGCTGCTACTTCCTCTAGAATGCAGTGCACCTATAAAATCTAAAAAGATTTGCAAGAAATCTTTCACAACTCTTGGAGTGCAATCCCACTTAGCTTTTTTAGTCCTGTTTGGACTAGGTTTTTAGTCCCACTTGGACTATTTTTAATCTGAATAGAGCGCCTGAAGATTAATCCAAATATAGCCCTTCCCCCTCATTAGAGAAAATCTAAATATAGCCGGATCGGAGGTGAGCTGCTTTTTCCTTCAAAGCCTTTTTGCTTATATATATCTTTCTGAGTACTGTTATCAGCTACTAGCTACATTTCTAGTACCTGCTAACAATAATCAGAAAACAGATAAGATACGGGCAAAAAGGTTTTAAAAGCAGAAAGCAGCTCCCCCCCCCCATGGGCATGGCAAGGGAGGGGGGATCTTTACATCTGTGCAATCCCACCCACAGCTGGCCGGCATTGGCCAGAAGGCAAGCTCTCCACCCCAAATAGCCTGGTACTGTTCCCATTTGTGTGTGTGGGGGGGGGGAGCAGACTCTGCTCAAAAAACGGGGAAAAGTCCAGTTTTCATCAGTGCTTTTTTTCTCTGGATTTCTGCAGGATAGTCCTCATAAAATCTGGGAATAAGAAATTGAATGGGGATGCTGGATACTGAATTCGGATTCAATTCGGATTTAAATGACTATGGGAATGCAGTCTGAGTTATTAAGCAAGGCCAGTATGCAAACAGTGTCAAATCTTGTGGAATGGAATGTTGTTATTTACGTGATTGACCATTCTTGATCCCCGGGCCCTTAGGAGAATGGCCAGTTCACAACAAAGAGCCAGATGAAAGCTTTGTTTTAACTTGCCTGAAGCATACACAGTTATTCATACTTTGGTAACTTCCAGACTGGACTAGTGTAATGTGCTCTACATGGGACTGCCCTTGAAGATGGTTCAGAAGCTACAGCTTTTCTACCCCACTTTTCTCATCAATTTAAGCGGGCTCAAAGCAGCTAACAAACCTTCTGTTCTTCTCCCCACAACAGATACCCTGTGAGGTGAGTGGGGCTGTGAGAGTTCAGAAGAGAGCTGTGACTAGTCCAAGGTCACCCAGCTGGCTTCATGGAGGAGTGCAGAATCAAACCCGGTAATCCCAGATAAGAGTCCGGCCCCCTAACCACTACACCAAACTGGCTTACAAGTGTGGAAAGGCCCCAAGAGACCAATTACCTAGTCCAGGTGGGCTCCTTCTTATGTTATTATTCCAAAGTTTCTGGCCACCTGATACACTCACCATGGTCCTTGCACGTTTTGGTCCCAGGCTTGTTCTTCAGAGCTCTGTCAGTACCAGTGGTGCAAGGGAGGCAGATTGGCCTGGAATGGAGAAAAATGTTTACAGCTGCAGCGTCAAAAGGCAAAAAGCAAAGAGAGTTCCAAGACTAAGAGAGAAGCAAGAGATGGGGATACTGTCTGGGTAGCCCATAATATGGTCCTTTATGCCTCCCAAACCCAGGAAAAGCATAACCAAGGCCCTTTGTGCACTGGGTCTTATTCTGGATTATAACTGCCAGAAGACGTGGTGAGAGCAGCCAGCCTAGATAGCCTCAAAAAGGGATTAGACAAATTCATGGAGGATAGGTATATCAGTGTGGCTACTAGAATGGATGCCTAGGTACTTCCTCCAGGCTGGGGAGGCAGGCAGGAGGCCTCTCAAGGCCATTTGCAGGGAGTTGAGAGCAGGTGAGGGTTTTGCCCTTGTCTTCTGCATGAGAAGCCCAGAAGGTGGGCCACTAGATGGGCTGTGGTCTGATGCAGCAGGGCTTGTCTTCTGTTACATTCATCCACGTACTAGTGTAGGCTATGGCAGGTCTCCCTAGGAACTTCCAGGAACGGGCAAGCATCCAGGAAATAACACAAGTAAGGGGGTGAGCCCCTGGCTCGCTCCTGGAAGTTCCTTGCGAGGTGACTATACCAGCAGCATTCACCTTTGTGTGGCAGTAGCACCAATGGGCTATTCCTTCCTTCCTTCCTTCCTTCCTTCCTTCCTTCCTTCCTTCCTTCCTTCCTTCCTTCCTTTTCCTTCCTTCCTTCCTTCCTTCCCTACTTCCCTACTTACAATTATTTGTATTTCTATCCCGCCCTATACCCGAAGGTCCCAGGACAGGTAACAACTTTTAAAACAATAAAAATATGTTTAAAAACTTTTAAAATCCATCATTTCTAACAATATAGTAGTCCATATTAAAATAATGGTGTCTGTAGCGGGGGGAAAGTATAATCACCTCAGCCAAAGGCCAGGGGAAAGAGATGCATCTTCATCACCTTCCTGAATATAAACAGAGAAAGGGCATGACGCACCTCAAGGGGGAGACTATTCCATAGCCTGGGGGCCATTACTGAGAAGGACCTCTCCTGGGTGCTCACCGGCCTCACTACTGAAGGCAGTGGGACCCGGGCAGATCCTAAAGCATGGGCAGGTTGGTATGGAAGAAGGTGTTCCTGTAGATATTTGGAGCCCAAGTCATTTAGGGCCTTGTAAGTCAAAGTTAGCAACTTGAATTGGGCTAGGTAGTGAACTGGCAGCCAATGCAACCCTTTTAAAACCAGTATGATGTGCATCCGGCTAGCTGTTCCAGTTAGCACTCTGGCGGCTGCATTTTGTACTAGCTGCAACTTCCGAACCGTCTTCAAGGGCAGCCTCATATAGAGTTCATTACAGTAGTCCAGTGCAGAGGTTACCAGAGCATGGATAACTGTGGCCAGGTCGTCTCTGTCCCAAAACGGCTTCAGTTGGTGCACCAGGCATAGTTGGTAGTAGGCACTCCTGGCTACGGCCTCCATCTGAGCTTCAAGTGCTAGCGCAGAGTCCAGGAGTACCCCCAAGTTACGCACTGGTCCCTTCCAGGGCATTGCAACTCCATCAAGGACAGGGTGTCTCCCAACTACATGGACCCGAGACCCAGTGCCACACAGTACCTCTGTCTTGTCTGGATTCAGCTTCAATTTATTGGCCCTCATCCAGCCCATTACCACCTCCAGACACCTGTCAAGCACTTCAACCGCCTTTCCTGAGTCAGAGAGATAGAGCTGGGTATTACCTGCATACTGATAACACCTCACTCCTGATGACCTCTCCCATTGCCACGACTACCGGATGACACATCACATCTTCCAGACATGATGGCAAGCAAATCTATGCCGAGCATTGCTGTCTGTGTTTGGCAGGTCACAGCAGGAAATAAATGATGAGATAGTTTTCACAGGCTGCACCGCTCCTTGCCATTTGGAGACAGCCTATGTTTTACTTTTTTAATTTTTCCATTTCGGAAAATTTCACCCAAACTCTTTCAAGCCAAACAGCCACCATCTTATTCTTCCTTTACCATGCATTCTATTGTCTGATGCTAGAAAGGAGAGAAGCTTGCTACCTGATTCTCCCTCCAAACTTCACAGGCCTTTCCAGTTCAAGCAGGGAGATATCATAGTCATAGAATTCAGCAATGCCCTGGCCTGACTTGGCCCGTACATTGTACAATTCGTGGTCGATCCGTCTCTTCACAGATAATTGGCTTTCTCCTTCAGCTATGGAAAGGAAGAAAAGACCTATTCAGAATCTGTTCTGCACCATAGAACTGTTTGTTCTTTTCACAAAGAAACTATGGGCCATCAGGGTTTCTTTTCTTTTCTGGAAAATGTGAGAAAGCAGAAGAGAGAACAAGCTTATGAGAAGCTTAACGCGTCAGTGGGATATTTTGAGCAGGTATGTGATTGAATGTTCTAAACATTCGAAATTTGATAGAATTCAGTTGAATGTGGACATTGAAATTCAAATAGAATGTCTACACATTTAAATTTAAACATTCAAATGAATTTTGAATGTTCCAAAACATTTGTTTGAATTACATACATATCTGTACGAATCTCATATGTATCTGTACGCATTTGCGCTGATAGTACGGAACGAAAACGGGATGCATATGGGATAGAATGGAATGCGTACAAAATGCGTATAGATACATATAGGACATATGAATGTTGCTGACGTTCATACCTTCAAATACGAATGTTGCCGATATTCATATCTTCTAACATTTGAACGAATAGATTCAAATGTATTCGATTCGAATCAGATTTTGTTGCATTCAGATTCTAAACATTTGAATCGGACTGAAAGTTTGGATATTCTATTCGAATTCGAATGCAAAAAAACACGTTCGTGCACATCCCTAGTTTTGAGTTCTTAGGGTGAGGAAGTTTCTTTTATTGCAGGGCTGGTAACCCCAGACCTTTCTGCGCTCGCTGATTATTCCAGTTTATATCCTGGAATAGGGCCCTGCTGTAGTCTGCACTAGTATGTGGATGGAAGACCTCTATCCCAAGATATAATCCAGGATAAAGCCCAGTGCAGAAAGGGCCTAGGGTTGGCATTAGACATCCTCTTAATGCAACAGATAGATGCACTTGTGACACACAGGTCACATGAGTGCACATCTATTGTCTGTACTCCATCATGGGGACGTAGGAAGACATAAGAGGGCATTTCTGAAGCACCCCAGTAGTACTCTCCCCCTCTCAGGCTGGAGCAGGCATCCATAGTAGTCCATAGTAGAGCACTCCCTTAAAAATGAAGGGTTCCAAACTGGCGTTCCAGCTCTGCAGTTCCCGGTTGCCATCAAAGAACTCACCTTGCCTGAGGAGACTGGAGAACAAAGAGCAAGCTGGGAAGAAGTAGTAGTGTTGGCTTTTCTACCCTGCTTTTCTCACCCATTTAAGGGGACTCAAAGCGGCTGACAAAGTTTTTTATTCTTCTCCCCACAACAGACACCCTGTGAGTTAGGTGGGGCTGTGAGAGCTCAGAAGAGAGCTGTGACTAGCCCAAGGCCACCCAGCTGGCTTTGTGGTGGAGGGCAGAATCAAACCCAGTATTCCCAGGTAAGACTCCGGCTCCCTAACCACTAGACCAAACTGGCCCTCAGTCTGTTGTGTGTGGCAAACCAAAGGACTCAGGATGGTTCTAAGCCTGCAATGGGTGGCAGATGGGACGAAGGGTCCATGGGAAATATGCCTCAGCAGAAAAGCACTAAAGAGCTTGAGCGTGGCAACCAAAATTTCTCTTCTGGATCATGTACAAAGTAAGAATCACAGAAATAATTTCTGCTTTCTCTTCTCTTACCCAGAATAACTTTCCATCCAGAAGTGTCACTAAACTGGCTGAAGCAATGAGCTGCTGTCAGAACCCACGTCTTTGAAATCAAGGAACCTCGACAAGTCGGTTCTGCCTGTGACTGTAATAAAGACGGATTATAAAAACGGTGAAATAACTATAGTATTTAAGACGCTGGAAAAATCCATATTTTTTTCTTCCTGGAAAGGATTTAGGGCTTCTCATGGCACTCCAGCAATTTATATAACGATGGAAGTTGGAGTACCTTCGATCTCTGCAATTTATGTTTTAATCCACACCCAGCAACAAGACTAGTCATTTGTCTTCCACATTGTCTAGCACAAAGGTGGATTTTCTAAGTCAGATAATGCAAAGAGAAAATAGCTTGCCACTTGGCTGATGGGTTCTTTCCCTCTGAAAGTTGACTGAAGCCAGATTAAAGCTCAGGTCTGAATGCAGACCAGGAGTACATGTTGCCCTAGTAAAATATTTTATAAGGCTTAATAATTTTTCAGGTCAGTATTTGTTTAAACGTGCTTTTCTTTCTGACACTCTAAAGGAGAACTGGAAGTACATCCCCATGCAGGGTAAAACTCATAATTTTCACAACACTATACTGGGAATGTTGTAAGCATCTGTGACATTAGATATTTGGTAACTTGGGCCTCATCCCCATGGCATCGTTATCTCGAATTCAAAACGTTTTGAGTTCTCCTCGGCCAGACGGCAGTTCGGCTTAACACGGTATTTCCGTGTTAAACGACGTTAAACCGTTTTGAAATAAATCCTGATTTCAACAGGTCTCACTCCGGATCGTGCGTCGATACGTGTTTCCTTTTTAACTGTGTGGACAGTACCGTGTTAAGGGAAGAGAATCCGTGTTCAGGGTGCCCCTCCTCCAATCGCAATCTACCCAATGGCTGTCCGTATTCTGCGGACGTCATTGGGGGGGGGTGTTTCCCTGCCTGATCTGAAGCAAAAACTTTTTTCGGATCACTTCTCTTGCAAGCCTGAACTTCTTGGAGCAGCCTTCACACAGCAGCGCTACAGCTCCCGAGTGCATGCGAAGAGTTGGGAGGGGAGAGACAGAGAGGAGGGGATTGGGCAGGAGGAGGCTATCAGCGTTTTGGATTCCCCTGGGGCGGGCAAGAAGAATTTGGCTGAGGGAGCCCAGCCGCAGAAAGCCTAGCTAGTCTTCCCCTCCTGGGGAGGGAGCGAGCCGGTAGACACACACACACACAGGCAGGCTTTCATGACAGCTGGCTCCAGCTCTGCAATTCCCAGTTGCCATCAAAGAAGTCACCTTGCCTGAGGAGACTGGAGAACAAAGAGCAAGCTGGGAAGAAGAAGAAGTGTTGGCTTATTTAACCTGCTCTTTCTCACCCATTTAAGGGGGCTCAAAGTGGCTGACAAAGTTTTCTATTCTTCTCCCCACCCTGTGAGGTGGGTGGGGCTGTGAGAGCTCAGAAGAGAGCTGTGACTAGCCAAATGTCACCCAGCTGGCTTCATGAAGCAGAGCGGATTCAAACCCGGTCTTCCCAGATAAGACTCCAGCTCCCTAACCACTAGACCAAACTGGCTCTGGAAGTTTACAAAGCTTAGGAAGGTGGAATAAATATACTGCCAGAGCATGAATTGGGGTGGTAGAGTGGGTGAGGATGTACTTACATTATACTGGAGGAGTACATGCCATGGATTCTTCTGATCCCATCTGGCGCTGTCAGAGTTATTTGCCAAACCACATATATCATCTAGATCTCTGGGATCTGAGGGGAAACAATGAAACCGATTTTTTAAATTTTGTTTTTCTACTAGACCTGTCCTGCTCAGCAGCTTTCAACATGACCTTTCCATGGGCAATCCCAAGGATTACACCAGACCTGACTGAGACTGATAACTTCAAAACATGGTTCAGAATCATCCCTGGATTTGGAAAGGTGAAAGCCCTAATCTTGTATAGATCAACTTAGCGATGTGCACGAGTATTCGTAATATTCTATATTCGTATGAGTTTGGACAAATTTGGACATTCGTATACAAATAGAATGTTACAACATTCATACACTGACATTTGTATTCACATGATTTAACGCTTTCAGAGCAGATATATTACAGGATACATATCGGATACGTATGGGATACATATGCGTTCATATCGGGTATTTGTAAAATTTGTACAAGTACATTAGTATTGAATAGAATCTTACCACATTCGAGGGGAATCTATTTGAACAAATATTCATTTATTTACACTCGATTTGATACAATCAAATGCAAAAAATCCATTCGCGTACATCTCTAATCAACATGTATCAAGGCGTTGCGGCTGTTAAGGCCTTCTGCGGGAATGAAAGCTCCGGAAAGACAGTAACGGAGGTCACTATGTGAACACTCTCTGAATATCAGTTGGGACTTTCTTTTCTTTTCTTCTTTTTGCATCATTCCCATCCCCGTGGTGTTTGAGAGACACAGATACATACCTAGAATATCTTCAAAAGCTGTCTTCAGTTCCTCTGGGCTTGGCAGTATGAAGGCATGCCTCTCGCCTGGTTTCTTGGATGCAATCTCATTCATTGCATTCCAGTCCACAGCAAGGTTTCCAACACCAAAAGCATAGACATCTGGTGAGGGGAGGGAGACAAAATCAGGGGGTGGTCCTGTACATCATGCAGGTAAAGACAGGATGTTCCCAAATCTCCCCCCCCCCCAGTGTTGCTTGAGAAGAATTCATAAAGCCCTCTATTGCTAGGGTTACAGCTTCAATCAAGGTGTGTCTGGACAGAGGGAATACAGCATCATTATGGCTGCACTATGGAGAGATCACCACACTTACCTGTGGCAATTCCATCATAGTTCTGCTATATTTGCCCTAAAAAGTGTGATAGCCTCCTCCAGGTTTTCCAGAAATAGAGTTATTACTTATCTTAGGGAGGGGGCAGCTACTGACATTCTAGTCACGGCACATGAGTGTGGGCTGAAACAAGATGGCTGCCCGTGAATGGTGGCAGTGATGCACACTTCTGGGAATTCCACACTAGCTGTGGATGCATGCTATGAAGATGAGGGGTAGGAGAGCCAGATCAGACAAGGGGAAGTATTTTTTCACCCAGAGAGTCATTGGTTTATGGAATTTGCTGCCAGAAGAGGTGGTGACAGCAACCAGCTTAGATGTCTTTAAGAAAATTTTGGATGACAGATGTATTAATAGCTACTAGAACGGATGCCTAAGTACATCTTGCAGGCTGGGGGGACAAGCAGGATGTCTCTAAGGCCGTTTGCTGGGATTCAAGAGCAGGAGAAGGGTTGCCTTCGTCCCTGCTTGAGATGCCCATCGGCAATTGGTGGACCACTACGTGCGACAGAATGCTGGACTAGGTGGGTTGTGGCCTGATCCAGCAGGGCTCCTTTTATGTTCTTATGTTGGTAGTGATATATATAATTCTTGGCATTCCACACTGACTGAAAACCCAGATGTGTGCATTACTGAAATCACTGGCCACATTATTGCTTGCTAGATTGACAGCAATGTATTGTAGAGGCAGCCTCTGTTGCAAGGAGTATGCAAATGTCACCAGTTTGTCAAATGCTAAAACGCTTATTTGAAATGTGTGGTTACCACTTCCTACTATGAAAAAAAAAATCCCACGAGGTTTACAGTAAAAACAGATGCAACAACCCATGGTGCAAAAAGATGGCTAAAGTCAATATGGGGTCAGAGTAGGGAATAAAACTTTCACACTGGGAAGACCAAAGAAATATCTTCAATAGGCACTAGAAGAATATAACTCCATGCTTTATCTCCAGCCTTCCAAGTATCAATGAACTTGAAAGGCAACCAAAAAGATAATTTCAGACTGAGCAGTTAATGGGGCAATTGCTCAGATTTTGCTGACCACAATTCCCAGTGTTTCTGTGGCGTGGAAGCAACACCACTGAATACACAGCACAGGATTATTGTGGAGCTGATGTGCAAACCCCAAAGTTCTAAGAGCAAACCTGGCGGAAACGGAACAATACAATACACAGACAAAGAAGAGGAGCTGGCTTTTAAAACCCTGCTTTTCTCACCCCTTAATGGGCTCAAAGCAGCAGACAAACCTTCTGTTCTTCTTCCCACGACAGACACCCTGGGAGGTCGCTGGGGCTGTGAGAGCTCAGAAGGAGAGCTGTGACTAGCCTAAGGCTACCCAGGTTGCTTCATGGAGGAGTGCAAAATTGAACCAGGAAACATACACAATCTCTGGCCAAAGAGATGTTCCCTCAGAGAGATGAATGTGACCGAGAAGTGTTTATTGATCCAGACATTAGTCCTATTATAGGAAATTCAGCAATAGACATTGCTTCAGATGGCAGATGTTTCCTATCAATTGCCAGGAGATCTCTTGGTTACATCAAATTGACAACAGGAACCTTAAGGAAACAGAGTTTTTGGTGTGTCTTGTAACTCAATATCCTATCTGGCCTCCTAGTTTATCTAAAATAAACAGGAACTCTAGATCCTGTATCCCTATATCAAAGTCAATGAAAATAAAACCATAAAACACTTCAAGGAGTTTTGGTTCCTATTTAATGTATATTCTGTTTTTGATCTGTTGTTTTAACGGTTATTAGCCACCCAGAGCCCTTCGCATATGGGGTGGGACAGAAATGTAAATAAATAAATAAATAAATAATATTCATTCATTCATTCGCATTTTTGACTTGCCCTATACCCAGGTCTTAGCGTGGGTGACAGCAATAGAAAACAAAATATAAAATGAATAAATTAAAATAAAATATTAAAATAATCAAATTTGGAGCAACTGAAGGTGCTTGGCACACCTCAGGGAGGAAACTATTTCACAATCTGGGGGCTCCTACCAAGAACGCCCTGTCTCGGGCCCCTACCCCTCAACTACTGAAGGAGGTGGTACTAGCTAGGGCTGATGGGGGTTGTAGTCAGAGAAGATCTACAAGCCAGTACAATAGACTTTAGATGCATCCTAAGGTGGCAAGTTTACTCTGATACTTCTGGTGTCCGCAGTGGTTTTGCCCTTGCCCTGGAAGAACAATACTATGGTAAAATTAATTTCTGCATTGTGTGGGACAGTCAACAGACGATCTTCAGTTCATGGAATTTGGTGCCAGAAGACGTGGTGACAGAAACCAGCCCGGATGTCTTTAAGAAAGGGTCAGACAAATCCGTGGATGACAGGTGTTAGAAAGTGGCTACTAGAATGGATGCCTAGTCACTTCCTTAAAGCTGGAGAGACAGGCGGGAGGCCTCTTAAGGCCATTTGCGGGGAATTGGGAGCAAGCAAAGGTTCTGCTTTTGTCTTCTGCTTGAGAGGCCTATAAGCAATTGGTGGGCCACTGTGTGAGACAGGGGGCCTATTCGCCCTTAGGCCTCTGGTATGCAATTAGGACAGCTCTAGTACAGACATTCTGTTCAAATCTAATCAAATACCCGAAAATCCGATTCAATTAGAAACTTTTAAATTCAAATTTAACAAGATTTGTTTTGTGTTTACCAAATTTGAATCTATTCGTTCGAATTTTTGCTTCGAATCTGCACACACGAATGTCGACAACATTCATATCTGCACGTACACATCTTCCCTGCATCCATACACATCCGTATGTGTCCCGTAGTTATCCCATATGCAACCTGTTTTCATCCTGTACAGATCTGTACAAACGCATATGGGTGCGGGAAAGATGCAGATCTTCAAGTACGCATCGTGTACGAACTCACACACATATGAATGTCCGGATAATTTGAATGAATAGATCCGAAATTCGAAATTCAAGTTGAATGTTTACATTTGAATTTCAGGACATTCTATTCAAGTTCGAATGTCAAAATTTGGCACATTCGATCAGATTTTGAATGCAAATAGGCCCAGGATGTTGGTCTAGATGGGCTGTGGCTCAATCCAGCAAGGCTCCTCTTATGTTCTTAATATCTTCTACCAGTTAGGATATGGATGTAAACAGCCTTCCCCTTCCAAGATGAATACTGTAAGTGGCACACCTCATCATTTAACCTTGTCACTCTCCATGAGAAGGCAATACCTCTTTGATTTCCATACTACAATTAGCAAGCCAACCTTTGTGAGCTCTACAGAAACCTGCTTTTCCACTTCCTACAGTGGCACAACTTTACTTGAAGCCCATATATCGTTGGTGAATCTTTCTCTAGGACAAACAAAGCCAGCACACTGCTTCTTGGAAGGGAAAAAAGCTTCCAACTGTGTTCCCTTATAGTGGCTGCTGCTGCTCTCAAGTCTCATGCCATTTCCACACGTGTGGTGGAGCTGAATGGTCTAGCCAGAATCCCTCTGATTGAAGCAGTTCCAGGCTGAGTGATTCACCTGGGCGTGAACATGGCCATCCTCACTTGGGTGGCCTGTTCTGGTACAGGCCTCATGCTGCCCCATGAGGAAGGATGGACCTTCTCACTCCTGTATGAAGAAAAGGATCATAGGACTTACCTAAATAGTCTTTCCGATTTGCTGTCACATGCACAATCTCTGATATTTCATGCAGGGCCTTTTTGGGAGAACCTCCTGTATTGGACTTCCCTTAAGAAAACAAACAAATGATTTTGAGACATGGAAGATCAGTTCCGGAACTATAAGCTAGGGTAAAGTTTGCACTGCCTGGGAAATAAGACTCAGGCCACCTCCAGAAAGCGGCTGGATATCCCACTAGAAATGACAATGCAGGAAATTCTCCATTTGTGGGTACTGCCTCCTAGGTAGACATTAGGGAGGTGCAAGAATGGGTTTTTTTTTGGTATTTGGTTCAAAACACATTGAATGTTAGAAAATTCGTATTTGTTCAAATAGATCTCCTTCACCAACGCATACGTATCGGATATATATCCGACACAAAAGCATACATATAAGATACATATCCAATACGAACATGTATACGTACATGTTAAGAACGCATATGTACACATACAAACTGGATATGTATTCGATACATATCCTATAAGTATCCCCAATTTAACGAACGTCCAAATTATTCTGAAATATTTGTACTTGTACAAATCTTAATGTACAAATGTTGTAACATTTGATTTGTGTACAAATGTGCAAATTCATAGAAATGCACATGAATAATGAATGTTACGAATATTCATACACATCCCCAGTAGACACACATTTTACTGTCGTATACAACCAAATGCCCGGAAGTGCGCATTGGCACTTCTGTGCATGCATGGCTGTCTGTTTTAGCCTCCACACACATGTGGTGCACAAAGATATGATGGTAATTCCATCCAGAAGGCAAGAAAAAAAGCGCTATTGCTGGAAAACCGACGACCAGTGCTGGATTTTCTAGCAATAATATTTAGTGCTTTTTAGTGGGGGGCGGGGAAGCAGGACTGTGGTGGGGTTGTTGTGATACGTGAGGCAACTCCACCACAGCATCACAGTAATGGTGTTAAATGACCCCCAGTCTGGACAAGGCCTCAATTATGTTACTGATGAAATGGCAGGCACTGGGTTGACCTTTCCCCATATAGACCTGTTAGTTCTCTAATATTTGCGGCATGACTTGGTTATACTGCCAAATTTCAGAAATCCTTCTGCTACCAACTGGGAAAAGATCTTTTGCGTCACGGTGTCCAGACCATGCAACGGTTTTCTCCCCAACCCCCCAGAAATACAACAGATGGCAACTTGGTTGAGTTTTGAGGCACCCACTTAAACCTTCCTCTCGTAGCCATGCTTGAGATCCCTTGGCTAACTATGGTTTACTGTTTTTATGTCTATTTAGCTTGTTTTATTGTGCCCATATTACAATTTTTCAGTGGCTGTTTAAACTTTTTATTGCTTACAAACCCCCCTAGCCTCTGTATCGAATAGAGGTAGTATAGAAACGTTTTCAATAAATAGTAGGCGTATGCAAAACACTGTTTTCATCATTTTTTGCACATCTTTAATAAACGGTCAAGAAATACCAAATGAGGTCTAGGCCTTTTCTGCACTGGGCCTTATTCCAGAATCTACCTCAGAATAGGGACCTGCCTTCCACCTGCTAGTACAGACTACCGAAAGCCCTGGGTAGGCTCTGCCATAGTCTGCACTGGCATGCGAATGGCAGGTCCCTATTCCAGGATATAATCGGAATAAGGCCCAGTGCAGAAAGGATTGTCTAAGTAACATATTGTCTAAGTAACAGCTGCCATTCTGTCCAGCCTCAGATGTTGGCCAAATATCTTTCTAACAAATGATATTCTGGAATATATGGCCACAGAGTTACCACTTGTTAGCAGTCAGTGGACATTTTAGTGACACACAAAATTGGGTATAGCATCAGTGCAAAATACCTGGAAGTGTGCAATTGCGCCCACTGTGCATGCACAGCCATCTTTTTCAGCCCCTGCACATGCACAGTGGCTACATCCAGGGTGGCAGAAGCCTCTTCATAGTAAATTATAGAGTTATTTCAGGAAATCTGCCACGAGAGTCCAGTTTTCCCAAAATTTCCCAAATTAGGAGCTATGGCGGGGTTGCCACAGACACACGTGGCAATCTCACCATAGTGTAGACATTAAATCACACTATATCCCCATCTTAATGAGGCCTCTCTTCTAAGAGAGGGGCTCTTTGGGGCCTTTTGTTCAGTCTCTCTGACAATTCTGACAACTGCACAGGCGCCATCAGCTCCCTTCAGTTGCTAAATGGAGGGACTGAACTCTCTCACTTGTGTATCTTGCCTCCCAAATGGCTCCTTGTCCAACCTCCCCTCTCCTCACCGTCTGTGAGCAGAATGATCGCATGGCGGATGTTGTTCCACTCCTCTTCGGAAGAGAGAGCTCTCGTGTTCACCATCATCACATACACCGAATGGAGTGCAGCCTGAATGTTGGTTCCCGTCGCGTTGCCGTGATCTGCCAGAGGACAAAAATGGTGGCACTTACGTTTCAAAACTGGCACTTTTTTTTTTCGGCCTATGACACAGCCCCTGCTGTGCTTAAAAGTATTTTACATAACTAAAGAGAGGGGGAAAATATAAAATATAAAAATGGTGCGCATTTTTTGTACATTGTCGCAGAGGTTTATTGGGATGGCCGTGGGTATGAGTGCCAATCTCAATATAGTTCCAGGAAAATCATGGTTTTTAAACCCTGCTTGGAGCACCTCCTGTCATTCTGTTCTAATCTGGGCAAGCAGTTTTATGAAATCTAGGCTGTATTTAGATATAACAAAGAGACAATGGGTGTTTTTCCACTGTCACTAGAAGTACCCATTAAGTACCCATTAATGGGTACAAAAATGCCATTATGTACCCTTTAATGGGTACTTAATGGATACTTTTAGTGACAGTGGAAAAACACCCAATATGTGGCACCCTTCTCTAATCCACATTTTCTATCACAGAACGTTCAGGAGGGGGGGGGGCAGAATAGTGTGTGGAGTATCCCACCTCAAAGCCTTCTTCAAACCACTTCAGAAGTGCCTCAGAGAGACAATGTGTGGCCCTCGAGTTCCCAAGACTTCTCTAATCCACCTTTTCTATCACAAAATGTTCAGGAGAGGGGGAGGGGCAGAATGGTGTGCGGACAAGCCCACCTCAAAGCCTCCTCTATGTTGCCTCAGATTTTTTATTTTTATTTTTGCTGTGTTTGATCATAGCCCCTGGTGATTCAGCAGACAAAACATGGAAAGCAAATGACAAAAAAGAACAGTTGTGATTATGATGTTTTGTCTGAAGTAGTAGTAATAATGCTAAAGATGGTGATGGTGATGATAATAAAAATCAGATCAGAAAATTCACTGGAGCCTGAATTTCAGAAGCCGCTAAAATGAAATGAAAAGACTTGTCACCTTGGTAGTTCATTTCCTTTTCCATCTTGTTAAGAATCACTTCCAGATCTTCAGCAATATCATCGTTAATATCAACAATGGTTTTCGGCTGGCTTGCATAGGATATGACTGAGAACTTAGCGGGGACATCAAAACTGGCAATCTGGGAGCAGAAAAAAAGAAAAGTAAGCCACAGAAAAAGCGAAGTCAAAGAAGAAAGGAATAGAAGGGGAGGGATATATTGCTCTTTTATGGTTAAAGATTTACAATCACAAGCATATTTTAATGTCCCAATAAGTATTGTATCTTGGGAAGTCTCTTTACTCAATTCATGAAGTAAAGATGAGACAGAGTTCCGAACCTCTGGAGTTCCACATTTTAGAAGCTCTCTCCTCATGAGCAGTTTTCTAAGTGCTCAAAAGGGGCAAATTGCTGCCATTATGGCAGCAATCGCAGAACCATGGCAATGGCCCCAATGCATATGTGGGGATGCTGTTGCCATGGTGACAGGGCAACACAACATCAACCACGGTTGCGCTGCCCCTCTCCAGGGTCTCTTCAAACCTCCCCTGAAGAAGAAGAGTTGGCTTTTCTACCCCGCTTTCCTCACCCATTTAAAGGGACTCAAAGCGGCTGACAAACCTTCTGTTCTTCTCCCCACAACAGAACACCGTGAGACAGATGGAGCTGTGAAAGCCCAGAAAGAGGGCTGCGACTAGCCCAAGGTCACCCAGCTGGCTTTGTGGAGGAGTGCGGAATCAAACCCAGCATTCCCAGATAAGAGTCCAGCTCTCTAACCACTAGACCAAACTGGCTCACTTCTCCCTGGCAGCATGGAATGTACATGCAGAGCTGCTGTCCATCTACATGCTCCGGAAGCACTACTGCACGCATGCAGCCGCCCCTAGAACAGCAACTGTTCTGGGACATCTGGATGCTGTGTGCTACTACACTCCTGGAGTTCTCTAACACGGTAAAGGCACATTTGCCCAAAGTTCCTGGCCTTGGAGGCCTAGGGGGAGCCATTTTATGTGCTGCTGAAGCATAACAGCGAGACATGTGCCTTTCCACACACTTTTCTGGGCCAGTCTAACTTCCTGTGGAACTCTGGTGAACCTGTAAAAACAGGCGTACTGACATCCCAGCCTAAGCTACCATTTTAAGCTGCCTTGGATTGTGCTATGCCAGTGATGGCCAACCTATGACACGCATGTCACAGGTGACACGCC
>MTQE01003633.1:513513-524526 GCA_014337955.1 Aspidoscelis marmoratus
GCTTGACAGGTGCCTGGAGGTGGTAATGGGTTGGATGGGGGCCAATAAATGGAGGCTGAATCCAGACAAGAGAGAGGTGCTGTGTGTAACAGGGTCTTGGGTCCGTGTAGCTGAGAGACACCCTGTCCTTGATGGGGTCAGAATGCCCTGGAAGGGACAGGTACGTAATTTGGGGGTAGTGCTTGACTCAGCGCTGACGCCTGAAGCTCAGGAAGATGCCGTGGCCAGGAGTGCCTGTGCCCAACTACGGCTGGTATGTCAACTGAAGCCTTTTCTGGACAGGGATGACTTGGCCACAGTTATCCATGCTCTGGTAACCTCTAGATTGGACTATTGTAATGAGCTCTACATGAGGCTGCCCTTGAAGACGGTTCAGAAGTTGCAGCTAGTGCAGAATGCAGCCACCAGGTTGCTGACTGGAACAGCTAGTCGGATGCACATCACGCCAGTTCTAAAAGAGTTGCATTGGCTGCCAATCCACTACCAAGCCCAATTCAAGGTGTTAACTCTGACGTATAAGGCCCTAAATGACTTGGGGCCCCAAATATCTAAAGGAATGCCTTCTCCCATACCAACATGCCCGTGCCTTAAGATCTGGTGGGAGGCCCTCCTGGTTGTCCCACCACCTTCAGCAGTGAAACGGGTGGGCACCCCAGAGAGGTCCTTCTCAGTAATGTCCCCCAGGCTACGGAATAATCTCCCCCTTGAGGTGCATCAAGCGCCTTCTCTGTACATGTTCTGGAAGGCAATAAGCCCTGGCCTTTGGCTAAATGTGGTTACATTCCCCCCTACTTTTAAGTAGTACTGTTTTAATATATATCTCGTTTGTTTTAACATTCTGGATTTTAAATGTTGTTGTCAATACTACTGTTTTAATATATATTGTTTTAATACGCGGAATTTTTAAGCATTACCCGCCCTGAGACCTCCGGGTATAGGGTGGGATAGAAATACAAATAATAAATAAATACCTTTATATTCCAGCGTATAAGACGATTGGGTATATAAGACGACACCCAACTTTTCCAGTTAAAATATAGAGTTTGGGATATCCTCGCCGTATAAGAAGACGACACCCAACTTTTGAGGAGATTTTCCTGGTTAAAAAGTAGTCTTATATGCCAGAATATACCGTAAAATAAATAAATAAAGCAGAGACATGGAAAAAAGGTGAACTGTTACCTGGAACTATTCTTTTTGTGTGTGAGGGAGAGACTATTTTTTTGTATCTGTGACTATTGTTTATGCCCTAACACAGCAAAGCCACAAACTGTAGCAGGTGTAATAGTTTTGCAAATATAGCATAAGAACGGATCCTTTTAAATTGAAAATAATCAAATTAATATTGTAATATTTCTTCACTTGCATTTCTTGATCATAGCTTGATGGCTACAGTGTGCTTCAAAGATCTCTAGGAAAAATGCCTCCTGGCTAGCAAGTCAACTTATTCTGGAGCCAGTCCACACCTGTTCACACTTACCCTGTTGATAATAATGTCTACACATTCTTTGAAGATCCTGAAGTTCTCCACCGTGACACTGTGGGAAGCATCCACAAGCAAGTAGATGTAAAGATAAGTGTTCTTGGACAAGATAAGCCTTCGTCCTAAATAAGGGGCTGAGATAGAAAAGGAAAAAAAGGTCAACTTTTTAGCCATTAGGCAGCCCTTTGCCATAGTTATGTACAGCAGTCACTTGGGTTCTTTACTAAAGCTGACAGAACTAAAGCTCTCTGAGGAACTTCTTAAGCGCCCCTTTGTTACAACTGAATGTGGCCCAAAGATGTGAGTACCAAATTTTTGTTATGAGAACCTCACACGTTTTTCAGGTCTTGGCAAAGGTCAGGTATCAGGCCTCGTGCCCTCTCTGACTCCAAGCATGGTGAGTCCATTACCCACACCTCAGGGGCCAAACTTGAAAACTGATTCTGTCCGTCCAGAGGGGGATGCTCCGGACTCAAGACACTGAGCAACGCCCAGAGCCAATTTCTCTCTGGAGGCAATGGAAACGCCTGGGATATCCAGGACTCCTTCATGCCAAATAGCTGCACCAGTGGGGGCGGGACAGTCCGAATCCAACATAAGGAAGTCACACTCAGCCACCTCCACTGCAAACAAAGGCTCTTCTTGGCAACCCCTGACTCATGCAACCTCTGGACTCCTGACTCTGATGGACTCCTGACTGACGACGAATCTCTGATAACCTGACTCCTGGCCTGTCTGACTATGTGCAACTCTATATCCCGACTAGCTCTTGAAACTGACTTGGCTCCGCTATCACGCATGTGTGTGTGCGTGTGCTTGCTGCTGCTGCTCACTCCGGAAGTAACATCAGGGGATCTACATTACCAGAGCAGGATCTAGGAGACCTTACCCACCTTCCATGGTTTCTGAAGGGTCAGGACCAGAAGATGATACATCAGTCAGAACACCAGTTAATGAGGCTCCAAATTCCGCTCTAACATCTTCAGCCCGGTCATAAGAATAGGGAGCTAGAAGAAGGAATCAAAAGGCCAGACCTTCTATTCATTAAGACAAGACATGAGTGCCCTGAAAATCTCCCCAATGCTAAAATAATTCATATTCTTTACTGCTACTGCAGTTAACTTTTAAAAATTCTATCTATGACATTATTATTTTGAAAAACACTGATTTTTAATAGTCAACTGTATTTTAAAAAATCATAAGTAAGGGAGCAAAAGAGGAATTAAGGGCCCTTTCTGTGCTGGGCCTTATTCTGCATTATAAATCAGACTAGGGACCTGCCATCCACATGCTGGTGCCAAATACAGCAGACCCTGCCCAGGACCTCCTGTGGTCTGCACTATCATGTGGACGGCAGGTACTACTCTAAGATATAATCCAGAATAAGGCCCAGTGCAGAAAAGGTCAGGGTATGTGTTCATTAAGCATGCTTCAAAGTCCAACAGGCCAGAGCTTGGACAGCACAGAGATCAGCAAATGAGACAGAGAAGATTTTCCTGAACGGTTACTGCTATATGGCTAAGATCTTCAGAGAGAGGGGGCAAGATTTCCACCTCTTGTTGCATTGGACAACAGGACTATTTACGCTTGGCTTCATTGTGGCATATATCCTGGAACAGGGGACTATCATCCACATGATAGTGCAGGCTACAGAAGGCCTCAGGTGAGGCCTGCAGCCAGAGTCTGCATTAACATGTGGACAACAGACCCCAAACTGATATATTCCTGAATATGGCCAAGTGTGAACAGGCCTAATAACTCCTAACAGCCCCAGTTGGCAGGAACAAAAGCAAGGAAAGATGGAAGTTGTAGCTCAGAATGTCCTGAAGCATCACGTGTTAACCATCTTCGTTTGCCAGAACATAGTATGGATGACCAAACCCTGTTGTGACCACAGAGAACCAACCTTTCTCAGGTGGTACCCGCAGTGAGAGGAGGCAGAGGAAGACAGCAATTATGCCTGAAATTTGCAGTTTAGCCTTTCTGAAGTTAGTCAGAAAAGGATGGCAACAATACTCCCATTTGGGCTTTACTTTGGATAGCAAAAACTCTTGGCTTAGAGCCCACCATTAGGACGTGACCAAAACAACATTCTTGGCTCCCAGTTTCTAAGCTAACCGACCCCTTTTGAAGTAATAAAAGCTGACAGCCAGCACCGTATCCTATGAATCAGTTAAGGGTAGCATGGTTAGGTACTATCAAAATGATACAGAACTTCATACTAGTGTTATCTTCTGAGCCCCTGCACTTGAAGATAAATAAACCAACTCTGATACCACCACCTTATTCCAGCCCAATCTCACAAAGATTTTAGTTCTGTTTAGGCTGCTTCCAGATGCTGGCCGTATATTCTGCTAGCAAGCAGTAATTCGGAATATTGCCCTCTGGCATTACCACTTGTGGGTTGGCAGCATGGAGGCCAACACTGTCTGTGTGTGACTTAGTGACACACATCTGGGTATTCATCATGAATTAAATACCCAGAAGTGCATTTAGTCACCACTGAGCATGCACAGTTGACTTCTTTAGCCCCTGTGCATGCATAGTGGCCAGAGTGGTAATGACAGCTTCCTCCACAAGGTAAGTAAAAGTGCTATTTTGTGTTGAGTTTTCTCATACTAAGTGTTGAGTTTTCCCAGAGCAAGCTATTGAATTTTTTAGGGCAGATATAACAGAGTTATGGAGGGGTTGCCACAGATACACGAAGCAATCCCATTAGAGCGCAACTTTAATGGTGTTACACTTCCCTCATCTGGACAGGGCCTTAGTCTCACCAGAAGTGAGGAAGTGTCACAAAACTTTAGTTGGAAATATGCACAACTTGACTGTCCACCATACTCCCAGCAACATGAATTTGCACACCAAACTCCATCAACAAAATAGGCATTTGGAAATATGTGGGAATTGCATGACTAAGCACAAAATGCTGGCACAAGCCACATAAAGTAGGAACCCATCACCCAACACAGTCATGAAACATATATGAGTGAAAAATGAGAGGACCTCTGAGTGAACATTAAAACCATGAAGAAAGCTGCCTCCAGGCAGTGAGAAGACAATGGAAGAGCTTGTTGGCATCTTGCAGTTGCCTCTCACTGTCCCATCCATACAGTGAGGCAACACTGAATTCAAATCTAATGTCTATATTTCTAATTTAACATTCGAACAAATTTTTGAATCTTTTGAATCATTTGTACAAATTATTGTACGCATTACATACATATCGGGACACATCTTATTCATATATGGGATGAAAACGGGATGCATATGGGATAAAATGCGATGCGTATGAATGCGTACGAGTGCGTACGGATGGGTATGGACACATAAAATTGTCAACATTTGTTATCTTCAAATAAGAATCGAATATTCATAGGAATAGAGATGAATGTATTTGATTCAAATCGAATGTGAATACATTCAAATTTAAAACATTCAAATAGATTTGAATCTTTGGATATTTGATTTGAATCGAATCCCAAAAATTGCACTCGTACAGAGCACTACCCTGTACATTTGTGGCAGCCATTTTGTCCCAGATTTGCTCACATGTAGGTGTGGAGGCCATTTTCTTCAGCACGGTTCCAGATGGTAAAGCCATATTGTTATTCCAGGAAAACAAGTGGTGGGAATACATTCTTCCTGGAATAGGATACTGCAGGGTTTCACCCCTATTTTGTGTGTGGCTAGGTTGGGATTGCCACAGAAACATGTAATGATCCCAACATAGCCATGGCATAACCTCACATTATAGGCCTGGTCTGGAAACAGGTGATGTCACCCCAACCTTCCAGATAGTTATGGGGGAAGAATTGCTGGAAATGCTAGTACTTCTCTCTGGAGTCTTCTCACCTTCCATTTTTTAGGGGAAAAGGAGAGAGGAAAGGAGGTGTAATGGTGATAGTGGAAAGAGGCAGAACACTGCTTTCCATCTCCCCTGAACAGCCTCAAGATGGCTACTCTAAGCAGGCTGGGATGGTGCTGTTTTTGTTAACAATATGGGCCTTTTTGCACTTGACCCAGTGGGGAAGTCTGGGAACGCTTCCACGTGGAACATGCACACTGCACAGAGCCACTTCTGTTCTGGGTGAGATGAATGCTGCTAGTGATGTACCGGTAAGGTTGGGATGCATCAGGCATTCCAAAGTGGGGACACCCAATGCATTCCAGTTCTGTGCTGGCTGTTGCGCCTAATGAAGGTGCGGAAAGGCCCTCTGTTTCAAGGAAGTCATGTTTTACAATGCCTTCATCTATCTGCTGCCTCGATGGAATGCCTCACCTCTACAGCTTGGCTCTGCTCCTGACCATTCACCTTCTGGAGTACAGACACGCTGAGATGACCCTACCAAGTCCAGGCCCTTCTGACACTGGAATGAGACTCGATCACCAAGACGGTTGCGCCCCCCGGTAACAGTTGCCCCTGGTGGGATGGCAATGCTTGGACAGTGTCCCGCTGCAGAGAGAATAAGACAACATGCAAACAATTCAGGGCCGAAACCAACCAATGGCATGTAGACCAGAGTTTCCCAACTAAGGTCCCTCCAGATGCTGTTGGGCTACAGTTCTCATCATACCTGGAATCATTCCTGAGTGTTGGCCATGCTGACTAAGCATGATAGGAGTTGTAATCCAAGAACATCTGGAAACACCTGGGTTGAGAAACACCTGGGCACTTTTACCAACCCCCCTCCAAGACTCCCCAAATGAAGCATTTCCCCAATGTTATAACACAGCCAGGTTCCACAGTGGCAGGTCCAGTTGGGCTCAATGTGTCATCACAATCAAGTCGATGAGAAGACTTGCAGGGCTTCAGACAGATCCTCCCTTTGCACCAGACTCCACCAAAGGTAGAAATAAGGTGCTCTGTGGAACATAATCACAAATCAAAAGTGCTTAGAAAAACACCAGCTGTCCTGTTCAAGCAGTGAATTTGGCAGCAGTGACTAAAATGTCGTGCTATGCTCTCCCACATTTATCAAAGGGCCTTTCTGCACTTACTGTAAAATGAGCATAAGAGAGAGATCCAGGAATTTCTCTTTTGCATGTTAGCGTGGATTAGAACATACAAACATGAGAGGAGCCCTGTGGGATCAAACATAGCCCATCTAGTCCAGCATCCTGTCTCACACAGTGGCCCACCAGTTGCTTTTGGACTTCTCAGGCAGAAGACAAAAGACAAAGCCTTCAATTGCTCTTGTCTCTCTGCAAATGGGCATGAGAAGCATCCTGCCTGTCTCTCCAACCTGAAGACAGTACCTAGGCGTCATATGTAAGAACATAAGAGGAGCCCTGCTGGATTGGGCCATAGTCGCATCTTTGATCATTTGAGGAACAGCGGAAGAAGAGTGAATGCTCGCGCCAATGGATACTTGAGGTAAATGTTAGGTTAACACTGGTTAATGTGTGGAGCTCAATTTCGTGCTCCTGAGCTAATCAACAAGTAGTAAACTTCTGGTGGCCTTTGAGTATAGGGAGGGATATAAATAAATAAATAATTTAATTCAAGCATTTCTATACTCCTTTGTCATATTAAAAAAAGTTGCAGCAACATTCTCTCTTCTCAGAAAGGGCACACTTGCATGGGCCCATTAGGATTCACCTCCATCTTCACAAACCGGGGAGGTCCCATTCCAGCGGCCGTTGGGCAGACAATGCCGCCGAGAAGAACCAAGGAGCTGGTAACCGTCAGAACACTCAAAGGTCAAGACATCCCCGACACGATGTGAATTTCGGCGTGGGCTGAAGGAGCCATGTTCAAATGATGTCTGTGGAGGACAGGCTATGCCTACGAAGAAGTAAAAAGAATCAGAAAAGGGTTATTTCCAGCTCTTGGAAAGACTACTCCAAACTATGTCTTAAGTCCTGGTATGATAGAATCTGGGGCAGTGGTCACACCTTCACTTTAATCCTTCTTCAGTCCATCTTCAGACCCCACCACTCACCCCTTTTTAGTCCAAGCCATTTTATTTTGGACTTTCCTCCCTTCAATAGTACTTTCCTGAGTCCTGATTTTTACAGGTCTCAAGCCGTTATAAAGTGTTAATCTGTTTTCATTCTTCGGTGTGATCGGAGAAGAGGACTATAGTGGGTGGATTCTGCTCCCCCTTTTGCTCAATCTGTGATGACACACTGTTGAGTGACAGAACTTTTATCCTATCAGAGTGCAGGGTGTGTTGTGACAGCGGAGAGGGGTGGAGATTTTAAAAAGTCTTATAAAGGAGTCTTGGGGCAGGAACAGAAAGGTGTAAGCAGACTGACCCAAAGTGAGGATGAACTGAGGAAGGATTATCAGGGATTGGATGTGGTCAGAGTTACTGCTTTTTGATTCCTGTTTCTTAATAAAATAGACTATTTCAGCAAGGTGTGGCCTCTAATAAAATGGTGGTTCCAGAAGGCATTTAATAATTTGCTTAATTATCCAGAAACTGACTTATCTTTTGTCATAACCACCACTAACAAATTTACTTGAGCAAAGATTCCCTTTTTGTCTGCCTCCAGACGGGAGCCAAATAACCAGCTAGCAAGGGATAACACAGGATATTATCCCTGCCACTATCCCTTGCTAGCTATACAGTGCCATAGCTGGTGCTGTCTTTGCATATTTTACATTACGCGCACTTCCAGGCATTTGAAGTGTTCAGAGGTGCTGACCATCCTTTCCATGCATGCTCAGAAAGGCTGCCTCCAGACTTGCAGAATAAGTCTGTTAAACGTAAAAGTGTACTATGCTTATTGTGCTGCAATGACTGGCAACCCCAACTCGAAAGGCAGCTCTGTAGCTTCCCATCAGAAGCTGTGAGAGCTGAGTAGGAGCACACCGTCACGTGGGTTGAGGTAGCCAATCAGATTTGAACTGCCCTTCCTGCTCTCGTTGTTCTCTTCTCGCCATTCTCCCCAGACTGGAGGGAAACTTCAAATTTTGATTATACTGCACAGCGAGTGTCATTAGATCAGCATTAAGGTAAGTGGCAACTACCGATAGGATAATGCAATGCCATGACGATCCATCGATCATCGTGTGAGACACCTCGATTGGGACTGCATGTTCCACTGCACAGTATGAACATGTCTGAACGCAGTCAAAGAGAGCTATGAAAGGTCACCCAGCTGGCTTCATGGAGCAATGTGAGATTTGAGTCCAGCACTCTAACCACAAGACCAAACTGGACAGTCAGGCCTGGTACGCTATGAGCCATGGAGTCACAAGGAACATGGATGAACAACTGGATAACAGCAACAAATTAGTCCATCAACCTTCCAAAAAACCTCCAATGTAGGCCGGCAGTTCTCACGTACGTACTTCTGCATTGTGCTTGGCTAATACGCATGCCACTGGCAGAGTGCAAGGGTGTCCACTTTCCATCTGACTGGCAGATTCGGATTCCTGATGGATACGGGTAGGTACCAGATGGGCATGAATAGGTGAGGACACTTCCAGGGCGATACCCATCTGAAACGGACACTGTGCCACCTCGAATGGATACGGCAGTTGGGCACAACAGTGTTGAGTCAAAACTTGAATCCTGCGTGGCAACGGCTGTGAGAGGGAAAGCAAAGTTAATTGCCTGAGCTTCATCCTGACAGCACTTATTTCATGTTATTTGGATAAAGCAGAATAAAGCATCTCTAGACAAACTGCATTCTTCATGCTTAATTCCAGATTATCCAAACAATGCTGAATATTTAAGCGGTGTCTAGATGAAGCTTTAGATTCTCTTTAAGATTTTGACCTATATTAAAATTACATCCTATTTTTTATCACAAATCTCAGGGCTGTTTGAGCAATGAGTTGCCAAAGGAATAATACAATCAAATCTATTTGTTTTATCCCCAGTTTAACAAATATACAAACTATTTGTACGAATGTTCTGAAACATTTGTATTCGTACGAATGTTAATGTACAAATGTCGTAACATTCATGTACGAATGTACGGATTTGAATGATTAACGCATGTTATGAATATTCGCACACATCCCTAGTATACATTGGTATAGGATACGTATCCAGGGTACACATGAATTTGTATCAGATATTTGTATGAATTTGTATGAATATATTCCTATCGAATAGAATCCTACCACATTCCAAGGGGATTTATTAAAACAAATACAAATTTTCTAACATTCAATTCATTACAAACCGATTATAAATTGAATTCCCAAAAAACTTTCATGCACATCCCTGTTCTTAGCTTGTAGTCTAGGACTCTAGCTACTAGACTGCACTGTTCTCCATGTATTCTTAGGTATACTCTGAGGTAAGGAAAGGTATAAATGAACTTGGATTGTGTAAAATCTGATTAATGGCCATAATAAACAGATTTTAGGTAGAGAGGAAGCAGTACTGCAGGTGATGTTGGAACTCCAGATTTTGGGTTTAATTCTCAAAAGAGGAGGACTCAAAGTGGCTGACAAACATTATTTTCTTCTTCTCACAACAGACACCCTGTGAAGTGGGTGGGGCTGTGACTAGCCCAAGAAAGCTGTGACTAGCCCAAGGTCATCCAGCTGGCTTCATGGGGGAGAGCGGAATCAAACCCGATAATCCCAGATAAGAGTCCAGCTCCCTAACCACTAGACCAAACCAGACCCACAATAGTAATTTCAATTCTTCCCAGGCCAAAGATGAGACAGTACAGCAAACAGATTTCTTTAGAAAAACATATGTACTTTCCATTCATAAAAACATATTTTTTAAAAAAGAATTTGTTATTTCCCATGGTCTTTAGACTAGACAACGGAAACCACTTCAAAGAGAATTGAAAACCTCTTCCAGTCCCTTACGCTTGCAACCAATGCAGGGAGAAGGTGGGAATATGTAAAGGATGCAAACAGCTGCAGCTCATGGGTTGAGGGAGAAAAACAAAGAGGCGGAGAAATGTGTATCTGCAAGGATTCATTGTACCTGTATAGACTGGCCTGGCTTTGGAAAGCTGCTTTGAAACTACTAGGAGCAGGCTTCAAAAGAGCCAAATGAATGGACCATTGTGCATAGATGGAATGCCATACATAAGTGCCAGATATGAACTCAGTGCACTGTAGACTGGAGGATCTTTGAGCATTTTTGTAGTTTAGATTGCTACAGGTACTCTGCTGCACACCACTACTCTGTATTTCTTGCACTCTGGCTTGCACTTCTAGCCACACTCACCTGAGAGTAAACCTCACAGGACTTGCTTCTGGTGTAAGATTACACCTGAAAAGGGTAAAGTGAAGAAACCTCAGAGGAAAGAAAAGAAACTACTAGAAGATCCTGACCTGAAAACAGAATAAGGTCCTTTCTGCACTGGACTTTATTTGGGATTATTTCCTGGCATAGAGGGCTGCTGTCCACACATTCTAGTGCAGGCCTGGGGTGGGATGGGGGCTGCTGGAGTCTGCACTAGCATGCAGTCAGAAAGCCTCTGTTCCAGGATATAATCCAGAATAAGGCCAGTGGGCCTAAGATTTGGAAATAAAAAGTGGAACTAGAAAGCTGTGAAGAGGAAAGGGGAAAAGCAAAGAATTAAAATAAGGAAACATAAGGGAC
>MTQE01003633.1:535346-592105 GCA_014337955.1 Aspidoscelis marmoratus
CTGAAGAAACAACTTTTCCTTTTGAATAATTGCTCCAACCCTTAACAAAGACAATCTATGAAACATCTCGGTGATGTTTACGAAAGTAGAAGGAAGAAGGAGATGGATAGGCTCTATTACAACAGCTATGAAAACCACCCTGACAGACTTATCAAAGATCGTAGAAGACAGGTCAGCCTGGAGGAAGCCGTTCCATTACAGCCTCCAAGAATCGGTTATGACCATATGGCATAAAGCAAGCAAGCAAGCAAAACGTAATGAGTCCTTCCAAAATCATATTCCAGCATTTCTAGACTCTCAAAGCTGAATATAAGATGGTCATCTATTTAAAGTTTGCAAAAGAGAAAGACGCCAACACACAGCCAAGATTATTAATCTGTTTGCTGCAGCAAAAGTCAGACTCTAGATATTGATATCCCCATGAGCCTCAACCATCCAGATGTTGCCTTTATTTGCTTGTGATGAATTGCAAATAAACATCTAAAGATATATTAGGCACACTGACACACTCTGCTTTCTAGGAATGGAATGGGGTGAGAAAAAGCTTCGCTTGGCCAGTTTCCACGACCTGCACTTGCGGTGGTGGTGGTTGAACACTGAAGATGCAATTTAAACATGCAATTAAAAAATAAAAATCCCTAAATCCCAACTTTTCTTATCCAGAATCTAGAAGTTCACCTCCCAAGCATCTTTGCAAAATGCAGCTTTTTTTTTTTTAAAAAAAAGGGTGAAATGGAGAGTAAATGCTGCTGTCAGCCCTTTTTGAAACCAAGCCAAGATTTTGGGTCATTAAAAAAAAACACCCTGTAGGTGAACTGAAACCTGCTCCTTTAAAAGGAGGGAACTCCAGTTACCAAGGTGATTTGGAGGAGGCTGAAAAAAAAATCCCCCACCCATCCCATCAAAGGTCCGGGTCGCCTATTTATGACATCATCAGGCTGAGAGCAGAAGGGGGAGGGGATTTAAAGGGCCCGCACGAATGGCTTCGTGACCCTCCCACAATGCAATGAAGTTTTCTTTCTTTCATTCTTTCCCGGTCCTCCTCTTTGCATTGACCTTTTTTCCTGCCCCCTCCTGTTCCTTTCCCTCCTATGTGGCTATCTAATACCACCAGCCCCCGCCCCCCATTTTGGCCACCTGGCCCTTTAAGGAGTCCCCTTTAATTCCTTTCTCCGGCTTTGCCTCCTTGTTTGGCCATCTGGGGCCCACCCACCCCTTTTCCTCCAAGAGGGGGACCAGGCTGCAAGGTGAGACGTGTGGGGGGGTCAGAGGGGCTGGGAAACGGGGCCAGGGGCTGGGGAGGGGTCCCTGATGGCAGCCTGTTTGCTTGCTGGCTTGCTCGCGAGGAAGGAAGGAAGGAAGGAAGGAGCGTGCAAAAGAGGGAGGGACAGAGAGAGGGGAGGGGATCGAAGGGGTGGGGACCGCATTGTTTGCACGACTGTGTGTGTGAAATGAATATTCTTGCAGGGGGATCGAAGGGGCTCATTGATTTTGCGCGAGGTGAAAAGACCGGGGAGGGGGGGGGGCTTGCAAAAAACAGCAGCAACATGCAGCAGAAATTTAAAACAAAACAAAAAAATCCTGGAAGTGCGGGAGCAAAACCCCATCTCTGTTTCTTGCAATTTTCTGGGAAGCCCGAGGAAACAGCACGGAGAGAGCTTTTTTTAGGTATGCAAAAAGGCAGACCTGGGCTGTGGTCACACCTAAGGTTCAATCCGGCTTCAGTCCACTTTCGGAGTGAGAGAACGCATCAGTGAAGTGACCAGGAATTTTCTTTCCACGTTCTCTATCCCAAAGGCGGATTTTCTGAGTTGTTTCACACGGAACGAAAACAACTTGTCACTTCGCTGATGGATTCTCTCACTCTGAAAGTGGTCTGAAGCCGGGTTAAACCTTAGGTGTGATCACAGCCCTGAAAGCAGTGTTGGTTGGTCCATTAAAGGGTGCTGCCGCCTTCTCCCTCACACCCTTGAGGTGTAGGAGCAAAACATCTAGAGGAGAGAAAGAGAGCAACATGCCGCTGCCATTCCGCGCGTGTTTCTTATTTCCCCTTTCCAAAGAGGCGCGTGCCTTTAGGGAGTCGTAAGTGTGGGCAGGGACCCGCTGCATATTCGTAGACACGCATGCCTTGTGAGTTTCCAATGTGTTCACTTTGGGGTAATGGGCACTGATAGAGGCGCAAGTAATGCCCAACTGGGTTGGACCCGTGGCCCATCTAATCCATCAGTGTGTTCTGACAGCAGCAACCAGTTGCATGCTGAAGGTCACAAGCAGGACATGAGCAAGTAGCTTGACCTGAGCGCAGAATCTCCTGCCCCTGTTGAGAATATCCCCCTCCTACGTTTGTTGTTGGCTCCTCTCTGCAGATTTCTACAGAGAGATACATGAATAGTTTACCATTGCCTACGTCCAGGGAAAGGCTGGGTTATCAAACTGGCAAGCCTCTCTCTGCTTTCCAGGAAATTTGTGCTACTGAGTGACAGGCACTCCCAGCTCTAGATCAGAGGTCAATAACACAACCATAGGCTTGCTAACCGCACTTTTTTTCTAACGTGCTTTTCCCACACAAAATATCCCTGCAGCAAACGTTTCAACATGTGCAGAGATTTCTGTATATGGGGTCTGCCCCATGCGTTTTTCATATCGCATCCATGTGCTGGAAAGACTCATCCAGTTGCTGGCACATAGGAAAGGAAGGAGAGAAATATGATTCCCTCACCCCCCAAAAAAGAAGTTAAATAAATAATAATGGTGTACCTACATTTTTCTCTTTTTCAGAGCAGGAATTGTGCAATTTATGGAGTAAGGTTTCGAAGGCTAGATATTATGGTGGCATATACTGTAGAGCATTTTAGTACCTGATTTGGCTGATGGAGAATACCCAGTACTTCAAGAAGTTATTTTTGGTACTTTATGCTTTTGGTTAAACCCTTAAATAACTCAGAGCCACTTTTATTTGTTTATATTTGATTTAAAATAGGAATGATCGAAGTAGCATTGTCATTGACAACAGCAACTATTACACAAGGCCTGACACTTGGATTATTTCAGTCAATGGTTTTAAGAAGCCTAAATGCTCTAAATTCTACATGAATTTTCCCAAACAGTTGAATATCCAAAAGGAATCCATTGACAGTAATTGGTTGTGAAATGGAGTTAACTGATTGTCTCTGGGTTGGTCTAGAGTTCTCAGACTTACATTCATGCCGAGTTCTATATATAAGAAATTCCTTCCATAGTCATACCACAGTTTGGCATCTCATACATTTAGATTTAGATTAGAAATGTCCTTCCAGTATGGTACAGAGTTAATCTAGCAGCTGCTAGACCCCAAACTACCTTTAAAACACGCTCATAGGTTCCACGTCTGTCCCATAGTTACTTTATTGCTGCAGAGCTCCCTTCTGTGGAAATAAGTATCATGTTATTATCTCCGTCCTCAGAGGAGCCTGACTTGTGTACTTGAATTTTATTTTGATTTTATTGGTATAGCACTCTAACTTTTGTTACCCAACCTCTGGAACAGTCTCTCTCGTGATATTTGTGGGGTGCCCACATGTCTCTGGCCTTCACAGGCCAACTGAAGTCCCATCCCTTCTGCCGACCTTTCCAGCATGAATGTTCTTGTGTTGATTTGGGTATCCTTGGTTTTTGATAACCTTGTATAAAAATGATGGTCTTAGCTGTTTTTATTTTGAACATTCCGTAAACTGCTTCAGGATTAAATTTTTGGAATTTAATTTTTGGAAGCGGTATATAAATACAGTCGGACCCCCATGTCCACTAGGGATACAGTCCGGCTCCTACGGTTACCTGAAACCGTGGATAATCACGAAGAGGCTTTCCAGTTCTAGGACTGTGCAACCTCAGAACTAGAAGTAGTTTTCTGGCCTCCATAAGCCTAGAGCGCTGGAATAGGCGTGCAATGCCATTAGCCACCTCCCGCTCGCCTCCTTACATTTTGGGAAGAGCTCTGTTGGCCCTGTGCACCTATTCCAATGCTCTACGGAAGCCGAAATAGGCCTACCAGTTCTGGGTGGTTTTTTTCTTATGGTGCCTGCAGGGGTTGGGGTGGCTGATCTAGTAACTGTGGTTAACTGAAACAGTGGTTACCGCATCAGTGGATATGGGAGTCCAACTGTATTTTAAATAAAAAATATTTTTTCTCTATGAAGTCAAGCCAGAAAATTACCTTTCACGTCAGCCTTTTCAGCACTTATCTCAGTCTGAGCTAGAGTAACCAAACCCACTGATCCAGATCACCAGGCGGCATAGGCCCAATCTGGTTTGGGGGGCGGGTAGTTTTTGGCAGTGCCCTATGGCATGCTGCCATTTGCATGTCTCCCATGATATGGAAAAAGACATTCCATCCTCTTGTGGTCCTGATTAAATGTCTCCACAAGAGATCCAGATTAAGGACTTCTTAACCCAGAACTAGTGCCATCTTGTGCAGACGAAGCAGGACTAATTGAGGACAGGGCCTTCTTGATCTGCGTCAATGTATGGGTGGGAGGCCCATGATCCAGATTAAGAAGCTCCTTAATTCAGATCTGAAACAACTGCAGAAAGGACCTTTGTTTTAACTGTGAAGTGTTTTGAGGGGACTTGTGATGGCAAAAAGTGATACCAGAACTCCCAAATGGATGAGCAGAGAGGGGTAAGATTTGTGGAATCTGCATTTCAAGAAGAAGGTGCAGAAGGCAGACAGCCAAATTGGTATGGAAAGCAACATACGTTTCAATCTTGCCCTTTGGGATTCAAGTGAGAACTAACAAGAACTTGCGGACCTATCAGAATGTACTTCATGCAGAGCATGCAGGGAGTGGCTGAGCGCATGAATGGAAAAATCTCACCACTGCAGAATCATGAACATGATAAAACGTGAACTGTTTTCCTCTGGAAACACTTTACTCTGGACTATCAATAAAACATGGGTTTGTAAAGCAATGTTCGGAGGAAGCCCAAATCTATCAGGGGAGAGGCACAGCCTCCTAGTCGACATTAGGGATGAGCACAGATATTTGTAGGTATTCGAAATCTGATCAAATGTGCTGAATTTCAACATTTGAACTTGAGTAGAATGTCCCAAAATTCAAATTTAAACATTCAAATCAAATTTCGAATTTCAGATCTATTTGTTTGAATTATCCAGACATCCGTATGTGTGCTTGAAGATCCGCATCTTTCCTGCATCTGTACACATTTGTACGGATCCGTATGGGACGAAAATGGGTCGCATACGGGATGCATACGGACGTGTACAGATGTGGGGGAAATGCATACGTGCGCATACGAATGTTGTCGACATTTGTATGTGCAGATTCGAAGCAAAAATTCAAACGAGTAGATTCGAATTTGGTAAATACGAATCGAATCTTGTTAAATGTGAATTTAAAAGATTTGAATCAAATTGGATTTTCGGGTATTCAATTCAATTCAAATAGAAAGTCAAAAAAAATTGTGCACATCTCTGTAAAGAATGCTTAGGTTCCATCCGTGGCAGTTAAGTGAAACTATCCTGCTAACCCTAATTCAAACAACAAACTGAGCCAATACAGGCTCCAAATCCCACAAATCTCTTGTCTGTAGCAGTTATGCCCTATTCTAGATTTCTTCTGAGAACCTAGAATATTCCCTTGACTCCAAAACAGTGAACTTTACCTGTGTTGATGTCCTTCGTTAACAGTAGTTAATACTTAACTTCTGTATTAACTTGCTGCAAATTAGAAAGAAATAAAAGGGACAGCGATAGTTCATAACATTTATTTAACGTGGACCTTGCTGCAGAAGAAATCTTAAAGGCTATTGCTGATGCTATGGTTATTTGCATTCTTTCTGCATTCTCTACGCAGACTAAAAAAAGCCAAGGTACTCCGCACGATACTCTGTAGCGAGAGGTCTTAAAATTGCTATTTTTCAAATCTGGGGTATTGGGTGTATACAGCAGAGAATCATTAAACGTGTCTGTTTGTACCACCCCCCTCATCAGCAAAAGGGGTACTCATCTCGATTAAGGCCTTTTGAACTTGACCGATGGAGATTATAAGTATTGATTAACGTTTTTTAGCATGGCACTCAGTGTGGTGATAACCACTGGGACCACAGGTGTGGCCTGTGACATAGTCTTGCAATTTCAATCTTACAATAATAATATTTTTATTATTATTAAGCTCCCCTGGAGTTTGGTTCTTCTTTCTGTCACATGATAGAGCAGAGAGTCAGCTGTTCGTATCTGAAATATCTCCTGTCCCCACTTCATTTCTGACAGTGCTCCAACTATGATAGGAGAAGAAAAGAGGCATGTTGGGAAGCCAACCAAAGCATCATTTCTCCCAACGTGCCCTGATAAAGGAGACACTGTGGATGAACAGTGGGGCTCTGTGGCTTTTTCTGTCCCACTGAAATCAGAGTAGAACTGAAGTACCAGGGGGGAGGAATAATGACTGCCAGTGGGCAGAGATTGGTGAGATGGGATTTGGCATTGTTAACAGTATTTTAATGGATCCGTTTGTAAACATGGAAAGGTGCTGAATGAATTGTAGGATATAGGTTTTGTTATGTTTTCGTAGAGTGATGTGGGTGATTATTCTGTTTTGAGAATAGAATGGAAGAAATCTGAAAATAGTAGAACAATGTTTCATGGATGGTAAGTATGGTTGGCATAATTAATGGTGTGCCTCTGTATTTGCCAATCCAGTAACTGCAGTTTCACTTAACTGTAGTCACCCAGGCCAGCTCCTCCCCTGACAGTGCCATTAGGCCTCCTGGAGGCTTCTGGGACAGTCAGAAATCACATGTGGTTCTGAACATGTGGTTCAGAAATCTGTGGTTTCCCTTAACAGAAGTAGGAACTGGTACCAGTCACCCACAGATATGAGGGTATGCTTGTACTTCTGTTCTCTGTGTGCTACACAAGCAAAGCCAGTTAACGTAACAAATCAAAACTGCTCTCTTTTTCTCTTTGCTTTCAGTGTTTCCGTTTTGCTGACGCGGCCAATTTTTCCCATCTACCTCAGCCTACTTTTCTTCCTTCATCCCTTCTCCGTACACGACTTGATCTTCTTCTCCAGCCTGTGAGAACCAATGGCATCTGGCATTGAACTCCTTCGCTTTCAGCTCCCAGGCCATGAGGCGGCCACTTTGCGCAACATGAATCAGCTCCGTTCTGAGGAGCGCTTCTGCGACGTCACCATTGTGGCCGACAGCCTCAAGTTCCGTGGCCATAAGGTCATCCTGGCCGCTTGCTCCCCGTTCTTGAGGGACCAGTTCCTGCTCAATCCCTCCTCGGAGCTCCAGGTATCCCTCATGCACAGTGCCAAGATTGTAGCCGACCTACTTCTCTCATGCTACACAGGCGCACTAGAGTTTGCCGTCAGAGACATTGTCAATTATCTGACAGCCGCTAGCTACCTGCAAATGGAGCATGTGGTGGAGAAGTGCCGCAATGCCCTCTCTCAGTTCATCGAGCCGAAAATCAGCCTCAAGGAAGACACAGCGAAGTTCGGGAGCCACCGACGGTCCAAATCTCCCAGTGTTGTGGGCTGCTCCACCTCATCCCGCAAAGAACACTCACGCAAGAGGTTTGCTGAGGAGTCCATTTTGATCTGAACCTTGCAAATACTTCTGCAGAGATTTACTACCCTTGGGGGGAGATCTAGTCATAGCAGTCAAGCTTTTTCCAAAACAGACTTAAAACAACTCTATTGTGTTTCCTTGCTTGGTTGCCTGAAGGTGATTCTGACAGGCTTCAGGACAACCAAGTAAGCAGTTCGGAGAATATACTTGAAGGCAGTTAGATCAGGAACTGTTTCTGTAAGCAAAGCCGGAGCCCCATCTTCAGTCAGCTAGAGAAGTCACCAAACCATTAGCTTCAGGTCTTGTTAATTTGTCCCCCTGTTGTTCGATGAAACCTTGCTGGTCAAACTGGGCTGCCTTCCAACTTCCTTGAGGCCTTCCCAATGTCACCAAGGGCAAGGAATGATGGAAGTTGTAGTTCAGCCTCATCTGAAGGAACGTAGTTTGGACAGCTCTGGATTCAACAAAGTGGGCATGTTGGGGTTGCCAGTTTGGTCCTGTGGTTAGAGTGTCGGACTCTTATCTGGAGCTTTCGGGCAACAGAAGAGTTGTCTTTTCTACGCTGCTTTTCTCACCCATTTAAGGTGACTCAAAGCAGCTGACAAACCTCCTCTTCTTCCCACAACAGACACCAAGTGAGGTACAGTGGTACCTTGACATACGAGTTTAATTCGTTCCGTAACCTTGCTCTTATGTCAAATCGCTCGTATCTCAAAGCAATTTTCCCATTAATCCATTCCAGCTCCCAAACACCACCTCAGTTGTTTTTGTTATGTACTGTACTGTATTTGACATACTCGTATCTCAAATCTTGCTCTCATCTCAAAGCAAAATATCACTCGCTCGGCAGCTTGTATCTCAAAACACTTGTATGTCAGGGCACTTGTATGTCGAGGTACCACTGTACTTGAGGCTGTGAGAGCTCAGAAGAGAGCTGTGACTAGCCCAAGGTCACCCAGCTGGGTTCATATAGGAGTGCAGAATCAATCTCAGTATTCCCAGATAAGAGTCTGGCTCCTTCACCACTAGACCAGAACCAACCAGTACAGAATCAAACCGGGTGACTATGAGAAATGAGCCTAGCACTCCACAAGACCAAACTCGCTCACAGGTTCTTATGGCATGGATTGTGTATTATGGCTAGATGGGACAAGGCTCTTAACTACTAGAAAAACTACTGGATGGCTATCCAGGTTGGAGAGGGGCCAAACTGATTCTGTATGAACTGTGTTTGTACTGAAGCAGCAGGGTTAATGGGGTTCATTTTCAGATTGAATCCTGGTGAAAAGAAACAGGTTGGCCAGAAAACAAACCAAACAGCGGAATCCCGATTAATGTTATGTTGGTTAATTTCCCCCCTACAGCTTGTCCCAGACTCTCCCTCATTCACCTATCTCATCCCAGCAAACCTTAGGCTGTGTCTCAGGTTCTCCCCACTTCCCTGATCACACTCTGTTAACCTGGGACCCATCCTGCCATCCCCCCATTATGTCTGGAGGCCTTTCCTGGCCACCACAGGCCACACTGCTGCCGCTAGCTGCATGGGTGAGAGCTGTTTCCTTTCAGCTTACTGTGGCTTCTGGAGTGGAGGACCTCAAGACCTCCCAGAAGGCTTAGTGTATGGAAATGTACAGCCCACCTTCTGGAAAGGATTTGGCCACATTAAGACACTGTGGATATGATGGGGAAGATGGTCACGTGGGGCTGAGGATTTGACAGGGATGATTGGGGAAGGGAAAGAGGCTGGTAGGGGCAATCCAGGGAGGCGTCAGAAGTGGGGGAGAGACCAGGGCCCATCTGAGGAGGCTGCGGGTGAAATTAGGGTAGGATGGAGAACTGGTTCTCTGCTCGTCCTTCAACAATTATTGGCAGCAAGAAGAAAATGGCAAAACCTTCACCTGCTCTTGACTCCCTTTAGAGGCATCCTCCTGTTTCTCCAACCTGGAGGCTGTATCTTGGCATCTATTCTAGTAGCCATTGATACACCTGTCCTCCATGAATTGATCTAATCTTGTATGGTTAAAAGGTATTTGTGGTTGTCCCAGTTGCTCCTGCAATACAAGTGTCATTAGTATTTGGGGATGTCTTTAGATACACAGCCATTAGTTTGGAGTACAAGGCAATGGTGCACAAAGCTAGATGGGTTCTCCACTCCAGCTCTTGAAGAAGTAGTGGTCTGCCTTGATATGTGAGAACTTCATAACCTTTCTCTCTGACACAGCGGTTCTCAACCTTCCTAATGCCGCGACCCCTTAATGGAGTTCCTTATCTTGTGGAGACCCCCAACCTCAGGGGTAGAGCAGCTGGGAAGAGGGAGGGAAGGGCGGCGGGAGACTTGTCGCGATCCCTCTGAAAGGGTAGTTCGACCCCCAAAGGGGTCCCGACCCCCAGGTTGAGAACCACTGCTCTGACAGATTCCCCACTGTTGCATTAATGTTACCTATCTTTATGGCTGGCAGGTCTCAGCCACGGCCCATCAAGCTGGAATTCCCAATGGAAGAAGACTTGGAGATGAAAGCAGAGGAGGAGGAAGACGAGCAAGAAGATGATTATGGGGATGATGATGCTGTCTCTGACATCTGCATTGTGAAAGTTGAATCTGCCATGGAGGTGGCCCAGCGACAGAAAAAGCACCAGGCAGGCACAACTTGGAACAAAGATATGTCTCCTCAGCAAAGCTGGAACAAGGAAAGTTCTCCCCAACAGAACTGGAGCAAAGAGTCTTCTCCCCCACCAGGGTGGAATCCAGATGCCTCTGGAGATCAGGAAGAACCTCAGGTAAACTCTACAGTAGCAGAAACCATGGGATCACCAGCAGAATCAACCCCAGAAAAGTCTCAGCAGGGTGTGGTGAAGGCTTCCTACAGCCTCACTGAGGATGCTGAAGGAGAAGGTCTCTTGATCATTCCTGGCGGGAGCTATTTGGAAGAGACCAGTGAGGCAGCAGCTGTTGCAGCAGAGTGTCAGAGCAGTGGTGGAGGGATGGGTCTGGTTCTGGCTGGACTAAGTGGTCGTCCTTTTTCCACCTTTCCTGCGACAGGGAGAGGTGGCAATTCTGGAAACCCCGGAGGAGGCAATGGTGCCTCTAGGATCATCCGTTGCACCAAGTGCGATGAGGTCTTCCAAGGAGTAGAGAAGCTGGTCTTCCACATGCGTGCGCATCACTTCATATTCATGTGCCCCCGCTGTGGCAAGCAGTTCAACCACAGCAGCAACCTCAACCGGCACATGAATGTACACCGTGGGGTGAAGTCGCATTCCTGCACCATCTGCGGGAAGTGTTTCACTCAAAAGTCTACACTCCACGACCACATGAACCTCCACAGCGGCGAGAGACCGTACCGGTGCTCCTACTGTGATGTCCGCTTTGCTCATAAGCCTGCTATACGGCGCCACCTCAAGGAACAGCACGGCAAGACGACGGCAGAGAACGTCATGGAAGCCAGTGTGACCGAAATCAATGTCCTCATTCGCTGAAGGAGAAGAAACATGTGGCAACGGCAGCAGGAAGTGGACGGGGAAGGGGCACCTGAGCTCTGAGGGAGGGAAGTGGGGAGTAGTGGTTAGAATGCAGGGTGGTGAGCCTGGGCTCCTGGAGTGTTTTGGGATAGCTTTAGTATCTAGTATGCTAGAGGGATGAAACTCCTGAGGGGCATGGGGGTGGGTGGGTGTAGTGGATTAGAAAAGTGTAGGACAAATGGAAAGCGGTGCTCCTAGATTTTCCAGGAGAAGAGGAGGATCTAGGCAGTCAGAGCAGAGGAGTGGTATTACAGGATTCCTAGGATCTGTTCTCTTCCTTCACAGTTCCTATCTCGCTGTTAAGAGAAGCAGCTACCTCTTTTATAGACCAATCCTATCTCAGCAGCCAAAGAACTTCTAAAAGGCCATGAAAAACAACCTGGTGGCGGCAGCAGCAGCAGGAGCAGCAGCAGGAGCAGCGGCAACAGGCAAAGTGATGTCCATTGGTGCAGAAGGTGACAGACGTGGACACAGTCTGGTCACCTCAAGCTTCTCCTTGCCCATTCTTTGCTGAGAACTTGGGGCAGGTTGCCCAGGATCCCACAGATGGTTTCTGTTGTGATCCAAAGGCTCCAGGTGGCAGCCGTACGTTCGCCTGTGTGAATGCACCCCCAAGACTCAGACCCTCCCATCCCCCCCCCGCCCCCCAATAAAAGAAACACATTTGGGCAAGATGAGAGCATCACTTGACTTTGGAAGCCTTTTTGGGTTTGGCGAGAAAATTACAATTTATCCAAATACAGAAAAGCCAGTAATTCAGAGGAACCAGTTCAGAGAAGCAGCAGGGCATCTCCAAGATTGCACCACGCACGTGTGAAATCTCAAAACTTCAAGACTTTTCAGAACACTACTTAAGCTTAGGGACTTGAAGGAAGTTCCTAGTTCTTAGAGCTGTGAGTATCTGCTTAGGGTGTGGCAGCTATCTGGTCTAAAACCTCAGGAGAAAGCCTTCAATAAGGGCTCCTTTCTGTGTGGATCTCTTTTCCTTGTCACTTTTTGGCGCCCAACAGAAGTAGTAAGGAATCAGAGAATCTTTAAAAGCTTCATGACGACAGAATACCAAGTAACGGTTAAAACAGAACATCTGTGACTCAAATTGCCATACTGGTTCCAAAATAGGCCACTGCCGAAAGTAAGGTGTCCTTTTAATATAGGTTATAATGTAAGAAAAGTCGGCCATCTTGGCCCAGAGTTCGCTCAGTTGTATGCTTTCCCCAGATAGAGAAAGGGCAGCTTGATTTCATCTCCTCTTTCTGTTTTGCACCCCATAGATTTGGACATATGCGCCCAGTAGTTGTGCATCTGTTCAGCTCTAGAATGTAATTATGGGGGTTTCTTCACAGGCTTTGTAGACCCCATTAAGCACCCAATAGGTACGTATTAGGTACGTATGTGCTACGTACCTTCCGCACTGAGGGCCCCATTAAAACCCCATGGGTGTTGCAGAGATCTGAATCTAAACTAGTCTTTGGGCCCCCCAATCCAGATTAGCTGTAGACCCTCAAAAAGGGGCGTGCAGTCCATTCCTCCACTCTGAAGACTGGATTTCCCAGCAAGCGTCTGCATGGTAGACCCCAGGTGCAGGCCTGGAAGCCACCATGTGCAGGGTGGTGGTGCCGGCAGTGTCCCCGTACATGCTCCCTATGAAGCTCTGCACATCCTACGTAGTTTACGTAGCTGCCTACAACCCATGTTGCTGTATGCAGGTGTTACATAGGCAACTATGCCACTAGCTCTCCGCCATGCCAACTGTAACTGAATGTGGCCTTTGAGTGACAGTTGACCTGACCAATGGGACAGCACTACAGGTACTTCCGGAATGGGCCTGTTCTGTGCCTAGGGATGCGTGCTATGGCATCCTCACAGCATCTCCATTTACTCCCCGTTGCCGTCGAGTGCCATATGTCCTGTGCGGCCGTATGGGATCTCCATTTTGATCTGGAACCATGTGAACTGGATTAACCCAGGACCGGTTCCCGAGAATCTGGATGTACGAAATCCGAATTTACAACGGTAAGTGCAGAAACAGCCTATCTTGTCTGCACTGTGCCTCAATCCAGATTATATCCTATAATAGGGGCCTGCCATTGTATTCCACAAGCAGGCTAAATGCTTGCCACGATCACGTAGCAAGCTGTGATTTGGGCACTGTGCTACTGTGGGAAAGGCTTGCTTGAGCCCAGGCAAACCGCAGCCCTGTATATGTTCATGATTTACAAATGTTTGAAGTAAGGCTGCATATTTTTTTTTCAAACAACAACTGAATACTATTTTAAAAGCCCTAGGAGAGAAAGTAATTTGAAAGACAACTCAAATTAGTCACTCCGCTACTTTCTCAGGTTATATGATGTGGGCTTTTCTTGGGTGTTATTGATTTGTTTGGTTTCTGAATCCAAACTAAGCCTGTTTGTAGGAACAGGGGATTGCCTAAAAACAGATCATGGGGTACTGGGATAAATGGTTTTAACAGGCCCCCAGATGGAGCTCTGAGGCAAGACTGAGCGTGCAGAGAGAGATGGATGCCCTAGGTCATTTCCACACTTACCGTGTTAAATCCGGATTAAGGAGGACTGGATCTTCGGGGAATCCAGTCTGTTGTGTTCTGGATCTTTTTGGTGACCCCATACGTCCGCACAGGGTAATTAGCCCCTGATGTTAACGGGTGCCAAACATGGCCACCGTGCAGATGCCGTAGAATCCTTCTCTAGGCCCTGATTAGGCCTGAGGAGGAGGTTCTGCTGGTGTGGCATGGGCAATTGGCCCACGTACATACCACTTGGGTCACTTCTGCTAGGACTGCCCCTGGACCCTGTTGGCCCAAGGTGTGTGTGTGCAGAAGCTCACTCTGTGATCTGGTTTTCATGGAGGAAGACTGGGTCAAAAACAGGATTAAAGGTGCCCACAGAGAATCTGGATCTGAGGGCCTGAAGACCCCATTAGGAACAGAATTGGGAGGCACCCATGCAAATGACACATCCCTCATGGGGTCCTCATGGCATCGTCTGTGCAGAAGGGAGGTGGAGGATCCATTCCTAATGGGTCCCAATTAGGGTCCTAGATGGGCTGGGATTCAAGCTAATGGAAGGCAAAGCTGCATGTCCCACAAAATAACTTACCCTGGGACAGTGCTAGCAGTTTTGGAAATCCATGTAACCTCAACAAATCAACCAGCACCACCACCTCAGTTATTCTATGTATGTTGCATCGCAAATACAAACATCTACTCTTCTTCAAGCTAGTAAATTCCTGGGTAGGGAGCAAGGAATTTATTTTGCCCAACATATACAGACTGCAAAGGCTCTGAGATTCTGATACCTTGATTTAGTAAAAAGTAGCATTACTAGGTAGTTAGCTGGGAGAAAAGTTTCTTGACAATCTGTGGCCGGTTGTACCAAGATCTGCCAGTCCATGGCCTCTTACCAAGCTGTGAAGTGCAGGGGCACAGGGTTATAAGAAGTGAAATAACTGAGGGCTGTATTTTAATTACAGGCCTTGGGACCAGGGCAAGAAAAGGAAAATTTTTGCGCACAGAAAATTTGCATGCCAGAAGGAAGCAACCAGTTTGGTCCTGTGGCTAGAGTGCTGGACTCATCTCTTAGTCACTGGGTTTGATTTGCGCTCCTCCACAAAGCCAGCTGGATGACCTTGGGCTAGTCCCAGCTCTTTTTCTGAGCTCTCACAGCCCCACCTACCTCACAGGGTGTCTGCTGTGGGGAGAAGAACAGAAGGGATGTCAGCCACTTTGAGTCCCCTTAAATGGGTGAGAAAAGTGGGGTATGAAAGTCAATTCTTCTTCCTACGTGATGTTGAAATGCAGGGATGGCTTTCTCATGTGTTCCCGGCTGGGTGGCAAAACATTTTGTAGAGTACCAGTTGTAGTTGTTGAGCTAAGGCCCACCCAGACTTCCTGGAAGTTTTGCAGCACAGAGCAGGAAGTTCACAAGGCCGAACAATTATGGGAACAGCATCTTCAGTTGCTGCTTGAGTTGGGCAGCACGGTTGTGTAATGTTTCCACAAACTGCACTCACGCTTCCTTTACTTGGTGCTCTCCTGTGCCAAAAATTCTATGAGATTTTACATTGCAGAAGTTGCTGCATGACAATAGGTTCCTGAGATGCTCTGGCCTGAAGGTTGGAGCAGACTATCTTTGTCTGATTCTCCTGAAAGAGAAGGATTTCTCTTTTTTTATTCTATACTTTCATTCAAAGTTACAAAATTTTGGGGCTGCTCCCCTATTATGCTGTGGCACAACACTAAACATTGTGTTAAATTTGTGCTAAGTGTGGTATATACTTACCTCACATGGATGGTAATTCCTTGGTATCTGGAAATTGTGGATACTAAAGGTGTGTGAAATGGAGTGTTTCTGCCCCTTGACCAAACTTTCTGTGGAAAAGCACCAGCAACAGAATGCTTGGACATTGCTGCTTCCTTTCTCTCATTTACACCACTGAATCCATAGGCCTTTCCTGACAGAAATCTGCTGAGTTACCCGTTTAGTTTTTGCGATCCCAGTGTTGCTTGATCATTTTCAAGCAGGAACCTTCACAGCTTAAGGACTAGAAACTTACTTTTTTAGTTACAGGAACTGATATTCTCAGGATAACGCGTTGTGTTTCCAGCACTGGAATGCTAGTTTGCATCGATCCTCACAGTCCTGGAATTAGTCCCAAAGGTGATTGGGAAGGGGGTATGGGGATTTTTTTTCTCCTAAAAGCAGTGTTGGCTGTGATCCTTACCCCAGACTTTAGTTTCTTCTTTTTTTATTAAAACTTTTTTCTAAAAAAAACAAATAAACAAATAAAACCACTTTAAATTTGGTTTCTTTTCATTCGCTGCTGGGTTGTGTGCCCTCCACTTCAGCTAAAGCTAATCATTCAGTACCATAATTTGAATTCCATTATTCGCACCCAACATTCTTTAATAGGAATCTTTCCTGATATTTGCCTTTTAATTACATTTGGCCTGGGTTGCCAAATAACTCGTATTATTCTATGCCTTGCCTTTCCCTGCAGGTCCATTCATGGTTGCAATTCCAGAGTGAAAAGGATTACTTTCTCTGGCTGGTGCTTAGTTCAGATGCAGATTTCTAAGCCTCTGCTTTGGAAACAACCACCACCACCACCATTGTGAAATCTCTTTGTTTTTATTGGAATGGAGATTCGTGTTTAAAATGATGTACTTTGGATTTTTGGTTCTGGCCTAGCACCGAGATTTCAGGCTTCCTGGTCTTTCCTCTGTACTTGCAACTTGTATGCCAATTATGAAGTCCATTATAACAGTCTAGAGGTGTCTGTACCTTGGCATAGTTTTGCCTGTAGTGGTATGGCACTTTCAAAGCTGGGGATTGTGGGAAATGCATGGCTACAACATGTGACATGCCTTTGTGGTCCAGTATATTATAGAGACCCTTTTCTGATGGTCCTCTAGGAAGCACCACCAGAAGTGGATCCGCCCCAAACTGTCCTGGCTGGGAACAAACATTCCCACCTTCTTTGCTTTGGCACTGGCTTTGAGGCCTCTTTGGAGGCAAGTTGCCAGTTTTCCACTTCAGCCTTGCTAGTGTAATCCAACAAACCGTAGACATGACAACTGGCAAAATGTACTATGGTCTATATCAAACCCACTTAGGGGCTCCACTCTGGATTTTCTGCCAGGATTTGCTTCCTTAAGGGTGCGTTCCCATAGACACTAAAATCCAGACTGGGTTCAAACTTGCACCCAGGGTTCCTACTACATAGGCAAGTAATCCGAATTTGGCAAGCAGCATTCCCATTCCACTTCTTATCCCTGGATTTTCTGAGCACTGTCCTGCAGAAATCCAGGGGGGGGGGAGGAACCCTGGAGAAAACAGGACTTTTCTGACAATTTCCTAGCTGAGCCTGCTTTTTTCCTCCTATATTGGAATGCTCCCAGTCTATTTGAGGCAGAGCTGTAGCCTCCTAGCCACATGTGGGAGGGATTTCACAACTTGCCCATGCCCGTAATGCCCGCAATGCTAACAGAAAAGGCTATACAACAGGAGGAATACAGCAATAAGTGAAAAAGGTTTAAAAGTTTTAAGAACCACGATTCAAGCCATCCCCCCCCCCCGAATCTGCTTGCGCACACATGCATTCTTGGGGACTACTGAGGTGGGTGAGGAGGGAGAGAGGAAGAGAGCTGCTAGCAATCGGATACATTTGTTTCAAGGGAAGCTGTCTCTCCCATTCATTGCTGAAAAAGATCACCTTTTTAAAGAGGAAAATCCCAAGAGCTATTGATACATTTGTATCAAGGCAAGCCAATTCCTCCCCCAACCCCCACTGTAAAGGCAAGAGAGAGCTGCTGCTAACAATTGGATACATTGCTTTCCTATCACCCCTAGTGTTTCCTCCATTCAGCTGATTTTTACAGGCAGGCTGCTTTTTTTTTTTTTTTTTAACAGGAGACAGGTTTTGCACTGGGGGGAGGAATTTTAAAAGTCCTTCACTGGTCTGCTTGAACTCAGGGAGAGAGTGTGAAAAGGAGAGAAATCGGAGGGTTTAGAAATTGGGGTTTAGATTTTATTTAAAAGTGCCAGCTTCTAACGCTTCTGGGCTTCAGCTTAAGTGAAGGCTACTTTGAACAGAGGCAGTGCACTGGGTGGGAATGGGGATTTAGAAGTCCTGGGAAAGGCCTTCTGTGAGTGGGAATGACTATATTCGGATTCATCTGCAGGGACTCTATTTCAGATTAAAAAATAGTCTTTTGGGACTACAAAAATAGTCCAAGGAGGTCTAAATAAGCTAAGTAGGAATGCACCCTAAGAGTATTTTACCCATAGCTAGGACGATCCAACGAGCTTCCTTGCCTGAGTGGAAATCCAAACCAAGGGACTCTCAGGTTCTCACTTAGTGCAACTATCCATTGCACCACTAGAGGGCCTGTTGCTGAACTGCTATATAAGGTTCCATAGCAGCTTCTTGCATTTTTTTCATCAATGGCAGTTGCTGATGTTCATGGGTGCCGTAGTTCTGCAGGATCTGCAGGCCCAACCATTTCCTATACCCAATCTTAACCTTCTGTAAAGGCTTGCTCTCCTTGATCTACTGAAAAAGTTAATCTAATTGAATGCTTGCTTCCAAGAAAGTAGCCTGCTGGAGGCTAAAAAGCAAAAATGGAAAGTTCTGGCTTCTCTTTGTTGTGGCCCAACAGTGAACCCTCAAGTGAAAAAGAAACACCCTCCTCTCGTCTGTCCTAACATGCTCGCCCATCAGCTTCCTAGAGCGCCCCCTGGTTATGTGATAGAAAAATATTTTTTCTCTATCCATCTTTTCCACACCATACAGGAGTTTATATACTTCAACTCACCCCTTAAAATACCCATGGATCTCAGCCTGTCCAGCTCTCCTGCAGCTTTTGAAGGCCTTGCCCCGCTCCTCGAGATGCTGAAGGAATACACCTTGCTTGTCTTCTAAGGAGTCGTCACTGTGTGGGGGTTTGCCTGCTCGTGGATATGACATAGGACATTACATTACTTCTGCTAGTGGATGCCTGCTGGGAATCAAAGAGCAGGAGAGGGATCACAAGCAGGCCACAAGCCAAGAATGGCACCCACCCTTCTCGCTAGTGCAGTGCAGTCCTATCTACTTCTGTAAATTTGCAGAACGAAAGGGTGGGATGATCCAGCCCAGGGGTGCTCAATTCTGGCCCCTTGGCGCTTCTTGAATGACATCTCCCAGCATTCCCTGCCAGACTGACAGAGAATGCTGACAGCTGTAGCCCAGGAACATCTGTAGAACGGTAGTTGAGCACCTCTGACCAGCCCAAGCCAGTATAGATTCTGTCATTCTGCCTGGAGATAGATGAAGGCAGTGGAAGAAGAAGAAGAGTTGGCTTTTCTATCCTTCTTTTCTCACCCATTTAAGTGGACTCAAAGCAGCTGACAAACCTTTTCTATTCTTATCCCCACACACAGAACACCCTGCGAGGTGGGTGGTGCTGTGAGAGCTCAGAAAGAGAGCTGTGACTAGCCCAAGGTCACCCAGCTGGCTTCATGGAGGAGGTCGGAATCAAACCCAGTATTCCCAGATAAGAGTCCAGCTCCCTAACCACTTGGCCAGTTAGCTCTCTACAAAACATAAAACAAGATCTGCTGAGAGTCAGCCCCTTGATCATTTTGGATGCCCATTTCAGAAAGTTCCACATTCCACAATATACTTTCTGAGGTCTGGTTGTACACAATATCCTAAATGTGATCTCAGCACAGATTTATAAAGCCATCCAGTTAAAAGACTGGTGCTGGGAAAGATTGACGATAAAAGGAGAAGGGGACAGCAGAGGATAGCTTTAAGGAAGGGTTAGACACATTCATGGATGACAGGGGTATCAATGCCTACTAGAATGGATGCCCAGGTACTGCCTCCAGGCTGGGGAGACAGGCAGGAGGCCTATAAAGGCCATTTGCTGGGATTCCAGAGCAAATGAAGGTTTTGCCTTTATCTTCTGCTTGAGATGCCCAGAAATTATTGATGGGGCCCTGTGTGTGATAGGATGCTGAACTCAATGGGCTGTGGCTCGATCCAGCAGTGCTCCTCTGGATGAGATGGTCAGATGTCTTGAAAGCAAATGCGATGAGCTTGGGCTGACAAACTGTAGTCCACGGGAGTCACGGAAAGTCGGACATGATTAAACAACAACATAGGCATATCATAATCTCTCTGACTCTAAAGGAGCCAAGAGCAGCATTTCCTAACATTAAACTCCCTTTTTTAAAATAATGCCCGTTTCCACCCTCCGGATTGATGAGGGCAAAGCCTGCCTCAGGCTGCAAACTTTCAGGCATTCCAAACCAAAAAGGCATCGCCAACGGACAGCTGCTGCCCACCCAGCCTCTACCCACCAGAAAACACTGCCACCATTTTGGTCTAGTGGTTAGGGAGCCATACTCTTATCTGGGAATCCCGGGTTTGATTCCGCCCTCCCCCATGAAGCCAGCTGGGTGACCTTGGGCGAGTCACAGCTCTCTTCTGAGCTCTCACAGCGACAGTGTCTGTTGTGAAGAACAGAAAGTTTGTCAGCCGCTTTGAGTCCCCTTAAGTGGGTGAGAAAAGCGGGGTAGAAAAGCCAACTCTTCTTCTCCTCCTCCTTCAATGCAACAGGATTCCCTGCTCTGGCGCTTTCACTCAGCCCCCCGGGCTCTCTTACAACTTCCTCATACCGAAGCACCCAGAAGGAAATGAATGAAATTACAGCCAGGCGCGCTCTTGCCCTGCTGCAAGGAGGCCAAATCTCGAGGCTGGAGGGGCCCCTTCATGCCCTCCTTAGCCGAGCCTAGGGACACGAGGTCCCTGCCTGGGCAGCCCGTCAGAAGCGTGTGGATAGCCGGTGCCTTCCTCCCGCTCTTTGTCTGCAGCTGCTGCCGCAGCAGCAGCAGCAGCAGGCGGCGCGCGCGCGGCGGTGTTGCCTCTTTAACTAGCTGGTCCAGCCCCGGGGCGTGACGTCAGTGCGGGGCCGGCTCTGCTGCTGCTGCTGCTGCTGCTGTGTGCGGCGGCGGCGGCGGCGGCGGCGCGAGGGCCATGGAGGCGGCTGGAGCGGGAGTCGCGCAGGTTTGGGGGGAACCAAGGAGGAGGGGAAGGCGAGATCGCTTAGAAAATCATCCTCCGCACTAGTTTGCAAGGGGCATTCAAGGGGGCGAGGGGGAAAGACGGCCCTATCCCCCGCATTCCCCATCGCTCGTGGCCTCCTTGTCTTTTTTCCCCCCAATCCCTTTGGCTCAGTCAGTCTCCCTCTCTCTCTCTGTTGCAAATTGGGAGGGGCTTCTTCTTTTTGGCTGGGTGTGCATGCATGCATGCGATTTGCAAATACGAAAAGGAGGAGACTCGGTCGTCGGGGCTGGTGGGGAGGCTTTGGGGGGCGTTGGATGGGCGGCGGGGTGCGCGCAGCAGCGGGAGTCCCCGAGGCGGTCTGATGAATGATGCTATATAGGATCCGAGACCGAGAGGCGGGCGGTGTTTTGGAACTGGAAGGGGTGGAGTGGGAACTGGGAAAGCCGGAGGAGGAAATCCTGGGTCTTTGGGGTTGCTTGCCACGAATCCTTCCCCCCCAAATAACCCACCCACACCCCGATTTTTCAGGGGAGCAGCAGCAGAGAGAGCAAAGGAGAGCCTCTTATGGCTCCGGGAAAGCTGCAAACTACGCAAAACAGGGGACTCCAGTTGGAGATCGTGGGAGTGGGGAGAAGAGGAGGAGGAAGGCTGTGAAGGAATCCCCGCGCTGAGTGAAGATCGCCTTGTGTGTGTGTGCCGTCGAATCCGGATTGCTGTCCGTTGAATGCATGCACACGTTGCCCCTTGGTTTCCCCTCTAGGCTTCTCCTCTTTCGACCGAAGTTGCAAGCCAGTAGGCCCTGCTAAAGAACGGGTCCAAAGGCGCCCGTTTTACCTTGCTGGGGTTGTTGGGCACCACGGAGCGGTGGCCGACTCCTGGCTGACCGCATGGGCACCTCTGTGCAGGGTTTGGGGCAAAGATTTGCCATTTGCCTGCTTCTGGGGAGAGGCTGGGGGTCCCACCGGCAACCCTCTGCTATCCAGGCAATTTACTCCACCCTTGAGCTACAGGCACTGAGTGGCAAAGTTTGAATAGACTAAGATGCTGCAGCCCCACACCTCTGTGAAGGCTTAATTCACAAAGGCGGCAGTCATACCCTAAGGTTTAATCCAGCTTCGGTCTGCTTTCAGAGGGAGATAACGCACCCGCAAAGTGAGAAGCTGTTTTCCTTTGCCATTGCAAAATTCATATTTGGGATAGATAATGCAGAAAGAAAACGACCGGTCTCTTTACTGAGGGGTTCTCTCAAGCTCTGAAGGTGTACTGAAGTTGGATTAAAGCTCAGGTGTGAACGTGGCAAGAGAGACCCGCTTTCGTAAGGAGTTGGTAAAACATCTTGCGCTCATCCATCTCAAGGCAGCTGTTCATATCTGCGTTTCCTCCTGCCTGTGAGAAGTTCTCACCTCATTTCAGTCACTGCCTGAATAAAACCATGGGCCTTTCTGCACTTGGCCTTATTCTGGAATATATCCCAGAATAGGGACCTGGTGAGGCCTGCCATAGTTTGCATTAGCTTGTGACTGGCAAACTCCTATCCTTATATTCCAGGATAAGACCAAGTGCAGAAAGGGCCCATGTCAGGTGGGCTGGAGTGAGGAACAGCAATTTGTTGGCCTTGGAAAGAGAGGGTTGCAGGTTCGATCCTCATAAGCGGGCAATGGCAAATCTATATCTGCCAGGAAAGCTGCATAGAGGGACCTGTGTTAGCCAACTAGGAGTTGAACCTGACATGGTGATACCCAACAACAGCTGTGGCCAGAGTAAGGACTTTCAGATGTCAGTAAACTAAAACTCATATGATCATCTGCTGGTCTGCCCAGTGACAGGACTTGCAAGGTGTGCAGCAGTATTTTGTTCAGCCACCCTTGTTATATGGCCAAGTCAGGCCATGTGCCAGTATGTTGTTAGTCCAAATAAAGCCAAAATACTTTATTCAGGCCACATCCAGTCACTCAGGGCAACCAAGCTTTAGAAATGCAGTAGGCAGGCGTTGCACTTGAGTAAGCCTGTTGATTCAGCATGCCCAATGCTTCCCCCAATGTCTTTTGGATTACAACTCCGTTCCTGTTTATACTGGCTGATTCTCATGGGAGCTGGTGATTAAAAATGGCTGACCTTGCTGAGGCTGATGGGAACTGAAGTCCAAAACACCTAGAGACAGAACACTAGAGGTGATCTAAGCTGATTGGTAGTCAGTCACCGATGGTTTCAGATATGAGGGCCTTATTTTTCTTTAGCCTTAACTGGAGATTTTAAGACTGGATAGAAAACCTTTTGCAGGCAAACTCCAGAAACTACAGGCTGTCCCTTGGTTCTTCCATTACTAAGTCACCTAGGATCCTTTCATCCTAGTTATTTGCAGAATCAATCTAGCCCTTCTCGGATATCACTAGAACCTGAATATCCCACACAACTAGGAATGAAATGGAGAGGTTTCATTCAGAAGAAAGGCTGTGATCTTCAGTTATTTCAGGCACCACATTTTAGTGACAAAGGCCACAATGCTAGAGGGTTAATACTTTCCTTACCTTTTTGAAGTTGATGTAGTTCATAGGTGACAATTTCAGCTCTGGCTGTAGCAATGGCTAAGTACTGTGGAAATTTATGATTTTGCAAATATCTTCTGCAAGCACCACATTTTGCCCAAAGGAGAGTCAGAGTTTTCCACACACACATCTTTCTGTCTGAACAAGCAAGGTGTTTTCGTACCAAGTAACAAATATGGTGGCCAGGTTGATGTGTGGGGCATCTCACCATCCACATATCACACCTGTGCTTATGACCTGCCTTGGTTAACTAGTTAGGTATCGGGACACATTCAAGGTGTTATCTTTGGCGTACAAGACCCTTAATAATTTAGGACTAGCTTACTTGTCTTAGCGATATCAAGATCATTAAGATTTTCAGAGGAGGAGCTGCTGTGGGTAATACAAACCACTGAATGTCATCTTATGTCTATCCACAGTTGGGCCTTCTCTGTGGTGGCACCAACCCTCTCAAATAGTCTCCCCTTTGATATTCATAGGGCACCTGTTCTGGTCTTTAGATGCGAACTGAAGACCTTTTTTACCTAGGCCTTTTCAGAGAATGTATGTTTCTTTTCCCATCCTTGATTTTAATTTTGTTTTTGCTTAACTTTAGCTGTTTTTATTCTCTGTTATCACGCTTTAACATTATATTTTAATGGGAGGTAGTGCATAAATATTTTAAATAATTAACTGATAAATAAATAACCACCAGAAAAAGAATAGTCAAGGAGCCAATCTGCTCTTCTCCTGACTCATGAACATTCCAGGCTAGAAAATGTGGAACCGAGGTGGTATGAGAACATGAGGGCCACATGCCATCTTCTCTGAGGCACGTTTGAGGTGCTTTTTTGTTAAATGTGATCACAGCCATTGGTTCTACCAGTTCTGACCTGACTGCTGCCATTTTCTTTTAGCTTCTCTTAGGCTGAGTCCAAACATTGCTTACTTATTCCAGTATGTTTGGATATTCTGGAGTAATGCACTTATATCTTCCTCCTGCCCATAAGGGCTACCAATTGCAATGTGGAAGTTTTCCAAGTACCTATCACATTTCTGAAGCTCCTCTCCTCGCTGCCAGGACACAAACAACCAAGGCAGACAGCAAATTCTTAAAAATCCCAACTCTTTGTTTCCTTAATCTTGGGCCTGGAGAGAGTCCTAAAGCCAGAGTTTTAGAAATTTGAATTCAGCTCCTGTCTTGTCAGCTTTGTTTACCTCGCAAGGTTGTGTGGTGGTGGTAGACAGAGAACAGTGATTTATTTGTTTCCTAAATTTCTGTTTTGTTGGGTACCACCAAGATGTGTACGACCTCTGGTTGACTGAATGGGCTCCTCCGTAGGCACCTCTGTGCAGTTTTCTTGGCAGAAGTAGAGAAGTGGTTTGCCATTGCCTACTTCTGGGGAGAGGCTGGGGATCGAACAGACAACCCTCTGCTTTTCAGGCAGTTTGCTCTATCACTGAGCTATAACTGCACCCATTCAGTAATAAAGTGTTCTCTGTATGGTTTTGAACTGTAAAATGCATGCATGCATACATACAAAAAGTAGACCAACAATATGGCTTAAGCTGTATAATTAAAAGGAAAGACTGAGGATTGAACTGCTAACCCTCTGCCTTCCAGGCAGTTTGTGCTACAACTGAACTATAGGCACAGCTGCCCAGTAATATAGTATTTTCTAGATCAGTGATGGTCAACCTATGACACAGGTGTCACAGGTGACACACCAAGCCCTTTTGGGTGACACACATGGTCACCCTGGCACCTGGGCATATAGTGCTTGCTTGTTCTTGAAGTGTACGAAATGCCAATTTAGCAAACAAAATTCAGCAACAAAAGACACTAATGTAAAGAATTATTGGTTTTTGCTTTTAATAAAATACATGTATCAAAAATATAACTTTTTTACTAGAGCTACAAATATCACAAAATTATGGATATTTCTAGGTGTGACACAGCACCTGAGTTAAGCTAAATTTTCTTGCAAATTTTAACACACCGAGCTCAAAAGGTTCGCCATCACTGTTCTAGATGGTTTTAAATCTCTCTCTCTTTCTCTCTCTATATATATATGTATATATGTATATATAAATGTTTAAAATCAACACACACTAGTTAAAATGGTGTAGTTAAAAAGTGCAGTAAAGCAATTAAGTAATTAAGTAAAAACAAAAGCCTAACCCAACAAAAAATGCTGCCTTGTGCTCCTTAGTTTAAATGCAAGTCAGAGTAAGTACATACCTAGTTAACATAAGAAAGGACTTCTAGCTGATGCTTGAAGATTGGAAGCACAGCTCTTCTAACAAATGTTCTTAAGGTAGAGGTGTGTGTGTGGAGCAGAGAACTGAACTGGTTAAGAAGGGGAAGATGCTGCCTACAGTTGAAGGCCACACCCTCTACAGGTGTCTTGAAGAAAGGTTTTTGGAACAAGACTTCTTCTCATCTGTGTAATGGGGCTATCTGGCTCTCGCATATTGGCTCAGGTTTGATAAATAGGATTGGGAACAGAAGAAACTGGTGGAAAAGGAAAAACTTTAAAGCATGGGAAAGATATGCTTTGTGATTCCTGTGTACTCAAACTGAGGGAGTTGTGTGTGGTTACGGGTTAAGCCTCTCTTTCTTATCCCATCTGGTTTTAATACATGGGTTTTTTAAATCTGCTTTTCATCTTGCCTTTAAACGTGCTACTATATACTGCTTTAGGTTGCTTTAAATGATTGAAGGGTATATAAATATTTCAAATTAGAGATAGGTGCAAAATGTTCAGGTTCAGAATTCTGCATTCGAGTTGAATATTGGCTGTATTTGAAGACTGACCTTTGCATGCAAAGCAGAAACTTCTGTGTTTTCATTCAATGCCTCAGAGCAGATTTGGAGTGGATTTGGAGGTGCAACTGGTTGTGGAAGGGATATGAAGCGAATTCAAGGCCTAACACATTCAAAGTGGTTTCATTTGCATGAATGCAAAGTTCTGTCCCATTGGGCACCTCCCTGCTGCATGTGATTATTCTAAAGTTAGTTTACTGGGTGCTTATGAGTGACAAATAAAAATATACCATATTTCGTACTATATAAGAGGACGCTGTCATGTAAGATTCCCTTACTGTGAGAAGGCTACCTGCTCCCAGGCACCCCAGAGTGAGAGTCCGGGGCTCAACCTGGTGAAGCCCTGCCTGCTGCTGTTCCTTACTGAAGAACTTTGGTTAGTGCTGCCCAGGGACTGCAGTAGGGTGTGGCTGCAGGACTGAGCCCTAGGGTGTTTTTCCACTGTCACTAGAAGTACCCATTAAGTACCCATTAATGGGTACTTAATGGGTATTTCTAGTGACAGTGGAAAAACACCCCTAGACTGACAGAACCAGTTGCTTACCACTACCTGGGACTATATAGGCCTGTGGCAGAGGGCCCACCACCAAAGGGGTACCACCAAAGGGGGTCACTTCTTTGGGGAGTCTCTTTTGGGGGGGACAAGGGCAAAGGCTACTTATATTGTCCTGCTTTTCTTTTATTTATTTATTTGTATTTTTATCCCGCCCTATACCCAAGGGTCTCAGGGTGGGTTACAACATATAAAATTAACACATTAAAATCAATAAGATATGAAAACCATGGCATCATCTGAATGTGGAGAGGAAAAGGCTGTTCCTTTACATACCCAAAGGCCAAAGTAGAGAGGTGCGTCTTCACAGCTCGTCTAAACACAGAGTGAAGGTGCCTGACGCACGTCAGGAGGGAAACTATTTCACGTTCTGGGAGTCACCACTGAAAAGGCCATATCCCGGCCTCCCCTCCAGATCTTAGGGCACAGGCACCTCGATATGGAAGAAGGCATTCCTTTAGATATTTGGGGCCCAAGTCACTTAGGGCCTTATAAGTCAAAGTTAGCACCTTGAATTGGGCTTGGTAGCAAAATGGCAGACAGTGCAACTCTTTTAAGACTGGCATGGTGCATCTGGCCAACTGTTCCTGTCAGCAGTCTAGCAACTGTGTTCTGTACCAGCTGCAGCCTCTGAGCTATCTTCAGGGGCGGCCCCATGTAGAGTGCATTACAGTAGTCCAGTCTGGAAGGTACCAGAGCATGGATAACTGTGGCCAAATATCTCTGTCTAGAAGGGGCCTTAGCTGTCGAAGAAACCGTAATTGGGAATAGGCACTCTTGGCCATGGCCTCCACCTGAGCTTCATGCGTTAGCGCAGAGTCCAAGAGCACCCCCAAATTTTGCTTTCCTCTGTGGGATTCAAGATGGCATAGATGGACACACTCACCTGTATTATCCTCACTATGTTTTGGGAGATAGGTTAGCATGAATAATTAAATATCATATAGTCAGCTTCATGGCTAAGTGACCATTTGAACCCAGGTCTCCTATGGTCAAGCATCTGCTTTGCACGCATACAGCCTAAGCTTGAGAAGAAAACAGACAAACCACTCTGATGTACTTGCCCAAAATATCTGTATGTATGTGTTCATGCCATCACAAGGCCTGAAGGTCATAAAGAGCATCTCTACTTCTACCACATCTGCTTAATCCTGCCGACTTTGTAACTAATGCATGAAAATCTTGTTGGCCAAACAGTGGTCCTCCATATTTATTTAACTAGATGTGTATACTACCCTACGTTGGGATCCCGGAGTGGTTAACCTTAAAAAGAGAAAGAAAAAAATATAAACAACACACAAACACAACAAGGCAGAATTAATTACCGATGACCTGGATGAATAGGAACGCTTTGAACAAATGTGGAAAGCTTATAAATGAAGAGACCTGGGTCTTTCTCCACTGGACCTTATTCTGGGATATATCCCAGGATAGAGACCTGCTGTAGTCTGGACTAGTATTTGGATGGCAGGCTCCTATTTTGGAATATGTTTTGGAAGAAGGCCCAGTGCGGAAAGGACCCTGGGATATTTCTAAGGGAAGGCTATTTCGTAGCCCGGGGGCTGCTGCTGAAAAGGCCCTCCCTCTGGCTCTGAAACCTCAGAAAGGGATGGTATTGCCAGGAGGAGGAGGAGAAGAAGAAGAGTTGGCGTTTCTACGCTGCTTTTCTCACCCATTTAAGGGGACAAAGTGGCTGACAAAGCTTTCTGTTCTTCTCCCCACACCAGACACCCTGTGAGGTAGGTGGGGCTGTGAGAGCTCAGAGGAGAGCTGTGACTTGCCCAAGGTCACCCAGCTGGCTTCATTGGGGAGGGTGGAATTGAACCCAGTATTCCCAGATAAGAATCCAGCTCCTTAACCACTAGACCAAACTGGCTTACAGGACTTCCTCTGAGGATCTTAAATGTTGCTAAGCAACAGCTCCCATGACCCTGATCAACAGCAAAAAACAGTGGATATTACCGGATTCATCACAGACATAGAAGGCTGTGGTTGGTCATCCCAGCCTAGGAATCTGATGATACTTTCATAAACATCTCAGAAGTACGTCCTGTTACAATCATAGTGCTTATTCCTGGCAGTTAGGATGGGACATAGAGTCACCAGAAAGGAATCCCCGTTGAATTCTGAAAGTAAACACGGACTAGGAGAAAACCATCATAATTTATCTTACTCAGCATTTACAGTTTCATTGATGTTTAATGCTGAAGAGTTGGGTTCAGCAACCTGGTGGTTGTACTCTATAGTTCATTCTTTGCCTTTTTGACCTCTCTTGTTCCTCTAAGAATATTCTGGGTCTTCGATTCCCATTCCTAAATCTTGTTTTCCTCTTATGTTTGCATCATGTATACTAGGTATGTCTGCTTCTGCTCAATGATCGCTGATATGCTTGAATATTAAGTTCACAAAATGAGATCCTTTTTGTAGTTTCACCACCCGCAGAAACGTGAGGGGTGGTGGCATGTGGCAGAGCCTTTCTTTTGGTGGCCCCCAGGGTTTGGAGTAGCCATCCAGTGGAGGCAGGACAAATGCCACTGTTATATGCTTTTTGGTACCCAGTTAAAACATAGCTCTTCAGCCTGTCTTATGAATCAGATGCTTTCTGGTATCCTTTTCATGTGCACACAAAAAGGATTTTTCAAAACGCCATGCTAATGATAGTGTTATTCAACATGAAATTTTCATTTTTATCCTCCATTTTCAGGGTGAAGCTCCCCGGGGAGTGAGAGGAGCATCACCACTTGTGGATGTAGAAACAGAAGACGTAGGTAAGTTTTTGCAGACATCTGGAATTTAATAAGTGCAAAATAATGCACATTGGGGCCAAGAATCCTAATTTATAAACTGATGGGGTTGAGCTTTCTGTAACACACCAGGAAAGGGATCTCGGGATTCTGGTAGACAGCTCAATGAAGGTGTTAGCTTGGTGCGTAGCAGCAGCAAAAAAGGCTAATTCAGTGATGCGAATAGAAAACAAGTCAACAAGTGTCATTTTGCCTCTTTATAAATCTATGGTGAGGCCACATTTGGAATACAGTGGTACCTTGACATACGAGTTTAATTTGTTCCGTAACCTTGCTCTTATGTCAAATTGCTCGTATCTCAAAGCAATTTTCCCATTAATCCATTCCAGCTCCCAAAACACCACCTCAGTTGTTTTTGTTATGTACTGTACTGTATTTACATACTCGTATCTCAAATCTTGCTCTCATCTCAAAGCAAAATATCACTCGCTCAGCAGCTTGTATCTCAAAACACTTGTATGTCAGGGCACTTGTATGTCGAGGTACCACTGTACTGTGTACACTTCTGGTGATCACACCTCAAAAAGGATATTGTGGAACTAGAGAAGGTGCAGAGAAGGGCAAGCAGAATGATTAAGGGGCTGGAACACCTCCCTTATGAAATCAGACTGCAGCATCTAGGCTTCTTCAGTCTGGAGAGATGGCAGTTAAGAGGGGAACTGAAGTATATAAAATCATGCAGGGTATAGAAAAGGTTGAGAGAGAAAATTTCCTTTCTCTATCACACAATAGTAGAACCAGAGCACTCTATGAAGCTGAGGGGTAGGAGATCAGATCAGACAAGGGGAAGTATTTCTTCACCCAGATGGTCATCAGTCTATGGAATCTGCTACTGGAAGAGGTGGCAAAAGCCTACATGGCTCTAAGGAAGGGTTAGACAAATTTATGTATGGCAAATGCCTAAGTATATCAGGGTGGGAAGGGTGCCTTTATGGCTATTTGCTGAGATTTGAGAACAGGAGGTTTGCCCTTGTCTCTGCTTGAGATGCCCATGGGCAGTTGGTGGGCCACTGTGTGGGACAGGATGCTGTGGCCTGATCCAGCAGGGTTCCTCTTATGTTCTAAAAGAGAGGGTTTTGATTCCCATACTGCTTCTTCGTTACAAAATCTCTTATCGGTTTACAATACAATTTTAAAACAAAGTTTAAAAAAAACTAGCTGCAAACAGCATAATATTAAAAATACTGTTAAAAACTGGGCAGGGGTCACAAGATAGGAAATTAATTCATTCCAGGAGTATCTGGGTAAAGTTTTAAACAGGTGCCCAAAAGGTGTAATATGAGGCACCTCATGAACATCTGAAAGGAGAGCGTTCCAGAGTGTAGGTGACACCACAGAGAAGGCCTTGTTGGACTGCATGATGGCTTTCAGTGGCTGGTTGTACACATGGCAGAATACCCCTAGATGATTACAGCGACTGGGTGATGCACCAACAGTTATGTTCTCCTATTAGAAACATAGTAAATTAGTAAAGTTCCTACGTCCCTGCTGGCTCTGTATTCAGCCATTCACTGGGTAAATTTTTTATTCCTTTAGGTGTTGTGACCTCCAGAGATGGACCCGATTCTCCTCCTGGTTCCTTGTCTCCTCGGAAGACTAAAAGCAGCTTGAGAGGAATGGGAGATGCTCTGCTTTCCTCCACCAGGAATGGGGAGGATGGAACTTGGACACCGGTGACCGCGTGCGGCAAGGATACAGAAAGACTGTCACCCGATATTTCTGGCCCAAACAACAGCCCCAGTCCTGGGAACAAAGGATTGCCAGGTGAGATAGACAGTGACTTGGTCCAGCAGGGCTTTTCTAATATTCTTACAAGGTTGGAGATATTTGTGGAGGAGCAGTGTCCCAATGGCTACTAGAATTGATGCCTAGGTACCACCTCCAAGTGGGAGAGACAAGCAGGATGCCTCTCAAGGACATCTGCAGGGAGTGGAGAGGAGATGAGGGCTTTGCCTTTGTTATCTGCTTGAAAATGCCCAAAAGCAATTGGTGGGCCACTGAGTGAGGCAGAATACTGGACTCGATGGGCCATGGCCTGACCCTGATGTGTTCTTGTGATATGGAGATTATGTTACAGCGACTTGGTTGAATGTAAATTTATTTTGTGAGAAGGCTTCGTTTTATGGTTGCCCACATCCTAGTGGTGGCTAACCTTTTGAGCTAGCTTAATTCGGGTGCTGTGTCACTTCTAGAAATATCCATAATTTTGTGATATTTGTAGCTCTAGTAAAAAAGTTATATTTTTGATACATGTATTTTATTGAAAGCAAAAACGAATAATTCTTTACATTAGTGACTTTTGTTGCTGAATTTCGTTTGCTAAATCTTCAATTGAAAGTTGGAATTTTGTACACTTCAAGAACAAGCAAGCACTACACGCCCAGGTGCCAGGGTGACCATGCGTGTCACCCAAAAAGGCTTGGCGTGTCACCTGTGACTTGCATGTCATAGGTTGGCCATCACTGCCCTAGGTTGTTATCAGCTTTATGCAAGCAGATATCAAGTAATTTTTTTAAATTAGGTTTTCTGATTTAATACTTTTTAAAAAAACATAAAAATCAATGAGGCTTCATTCCCATTCAGGATGTAAAGAGATTTGAAATCGTTTTGAGTGCTCACTGTTGTCAAAGGTTTGAAAGAATCCACAGTTTCTGTGGATTAAAGTCCCCAAATGATTATCTATATTTGATTCAAAAGAGGTCTCGCAGCTGGATTTAGAAACAATCCTCACTATTTAGCAAATGGGAACGCAGACGGGATTTTTGAGGGAGGGAAGTGTGCTTTAGGGGCGTTCTCAGTTTCCCCTGACCCAGTGAGAAGCCGTGATTTCCCCTGCCCTCATACCTTCATTCCCGGGCTGTCCGCCATTAAGGGGATCATGCTGAACAGGAGGTAGAGTGGAGGCGGTGGAGAATTAAGAGCCCGCAGCAGCTAAGAGATAAGTGTATCCAGGAGTGAGATGTATCAAGAGATCAAATGTACTGGGTGAAGTGACTGATTTTACAAAAAGATGAATGAGCATTAATGAAGGAAACAGAGCTGTCGGCTTATGTAAAAGCCTGCCTCATCTCTCCCGTCCAGCATTGCCTCTTCAATCACCCCCTTTTGCTTCACCCCCTGCCATTTTATGCTGTTCAGATTTGCCAGTCTCTCGCAAAACAAAGGGAAATTGGGGGTGAAGTGGTGAACGAAAGGTCCATGATCTCCGGGAGCAGGTTTATATAGGGGGTGAGGTTTGAATTGCCCGCCCCATGTAGCCAGGATTTCCGATTTATTTATTATTTACATTTACATTCTCAGAAGACAGAACCGAGAAGGAATGTCTAACCAATGAGTATATCTTCGACTACTACCCAGCCCCATACCCGAAGGTCTTTGGGCGGGTAACAACTGATAAAACAGATTAAAAGCAGAATATACATTAAAAGCCCTTTAAAAATTCAACAAATTTAAACAATACACCACATGTTTAAAATGATGGTATCTGTACTGGGGGGGGGGATATTTGCCTACTGCAAGGGGAGGGGGTCCTGCTGTGGGGAGGAGGGAAGGGGGTTTTTTTTCCCTTGCGCATCCGCATCACAAGCTAGTAGTGGTAACACAAAACAGACCTCAATGCTGATTTAAAAAACTGCTTAAAACCCAGATTAAATTGCCCAGTAGGAACCTGGCCTGAGTGGACTTTTAAGCCTCATTAGTATGGGTAAAGAAAATTGGTGAACATTGGGGTTGTTTTGTATACTATTTATTTTTCATCGCCTCATTCAAACCTTATAAGGAATTGGTTTGATTTCTGCAGGGATTTTTCTGCAGGGTGGGAAGAGCTCCTAAAATTTAAAATTGAACTACATGACAATCCTTGGATAGCCTTGGGTCGCTTGGTACATTTTAGCTTCATGTTACCTCACGGGATTGATGTGAGAATAAAATGTGAGAAAGGGAAGCGACATTCATCACTCCGGGCTGTTTAAAATAAAGGCAAGAAATGAGTGTAAAAAGAAATATCTCTATATCGCCCAATGTGGTATCTGTGGGAGGGCATAGATGCATCATAACCACAGTGAAACAAAATGGCTGCCCAGAGGGGTCTGTTTCTCTTCTCTATGTTCTAGTCTATTATCTCTCCCTCTAGCTTCCTCCTTGCCCTTTTGAGTTCTAATTAAGAGTGAAGATTGAGCGACTTCCTTTTTTGCTATAGCCTTTATTGTTCTTTCCCACACTTTCTAGTCTAGATGGCTTTAAGGCAGGGTTAGACAAATTTATAGATGACAGATGTATCAATGGCTACTAGAATGAATGCCTAGGTGCATCTTTCAGACTGGGGGGACCGGGGCGCTTCTAAGGCCATTTGCTGGGATTCTAGAGCAGGAATAGGTTTGTCCTTGTCTCTGCTTGAGATGCCCATGAGCATTTGGCGGGCCACTGTGTGCGACAGGATGCTGGACTAGATGGGTTGTGGCCTGATCCAGCAGGGCTTCTCTTATGTTTTTCCAGCAGCCATTTTGTCATCAGTAACCATTAAACCATCTGCAAAATCCTCATGTGTCCACAAAGGTTGAGAGTGTTTGGAGATGACGCCTTTAAAAAGCTGAAGGGCACAAGGGGCAATGGAGAATACAATACTCTATCTCGTTTCTTTCTCTGATTCAGGCCATGCTGCCAAGACTTTCCCATCATCCCCTAGCAAATCAGGCGGTCCCAGCCGGGCAAAGATGTCTCTCACCGGAACCAGCAAGTCACCAAATTCTATCCAGAGTTTAGCTATGCGTCTGTTGAGTATGCCAGGCTCACGGTTACCTGGGGATACTGGGACTCTGTCAACAGAAGCAGCACCACCAGCACCAGTACCAGCACCAGGTCCAGCCCAGTCCCCCACTCAGCCTCCAGCACCAGTAACTGAAGAGGCGAAGCCTAAGGTTCATCGTGCACGGAAAACCATGCCAAAGCCCAATAATGTGCAGGTAAGTTTGTTAACATGATTGCTTTCTCTGAAGCAATTCACAGGTTCCTTGTTCTTGCCACACTTTCACGGGCCTTGTTGATATGCGTTTGAGGAAATGGGTCCTGGTTGACTTTTGGTAGGTTTGTGATGAGAAATATCTTCCATTTTTGTGGGTCCACTATTTTCAAGAGTGTCTCAGAACAGCACTAATCATCACAAGATTAGTATTCTCTGTGTATACGCACTCACATCCTTAAAGGTTATCAGTTTCAAATGTTTCTCTCAGAAAAAATACCATTATTTTGGCAAGCACATGACATAATCAAGAGCTTGTAATTTGTTTTCCAACAAGCAATTTATGAACAGTATTTGTTTGTTTGATTTTTATCCCACCCTATACCCAAAGGTGGATTACAACATTAAAAACCAATGTACATATAAACTGAACATATTAAAACCATAGCATATTAAACATATTAAAGTCTATTCCGGGAAGTGAGGATCAAAAGCTGTTCCCTTACTTAGCCAAAGGCTAAGTAAGCCCTTCCGAACACATAGAGTGAAGGTGCCTGACACACCCCAGGAGCGAGACTATTTCATAGTCTGGGAGCCATCACTGAAAAGGCCTTGTCCCGGGAGCCCACCCCTTTTGCTACTGAGGGTAGAGGTACAACCAGGCGGGCCTTCTCTGCAGATCTTAGGGCATGGACAGTTCGATATGGAAGAAGACGTTCCTTTAGATATTTGGGGTGCAAGTCATTTCGGCCACCTCCAGACATCAGTGTATTTATTTATTCCGCAGTGTATTAATTTGCCGGTGTAAAGCCCATCCGATTTTAGCGTTTCTGCAGCAGCAGAGTGATGTTACAGCTGTGAGATTTTCTTTCGACATGAACTAACCCTCCCAACAAATACAGTACCTTGGGCAGCAATAGCTCATGTTGGACTGTCACTATACTTGCTGCCACATAGCAATCCAGACAGAGCGACAATTATGGAATAACAGGAAATTGTGCTACGATAGTTAATTTTATCAAAATAACAATCACCTGGTAAATCGGGTTTAGATTCCGGGACTTGTATCAGGACTAGCAGAATCACATCTGGCAAATGAGGTACAGTTACAAAATAATTACGGATTTTTGGCCCGGTCTGGATACAGCCTTAGTGTTGGACACAGTTATGTGAACTTGGCCAGAGACACAAGATTCAGAATAATAATAAATAATAAAGATGATGGTGATGATACCAGGCTTTGGCATGGAACTAATTGAAATAATGTGCACAGATGCAACAAATACATCTTATTTCTGCATTTTCTTCTCCTCCCCCTAGTGGCATTGCTTTTTCTTTGGGTGAGTGTGTTTTAAAATTGGTATAACCAAGGACCTCTGTTGTTGGTTCTCACCTCAGCATGGCGGGAGGGCTTCTCAGTAATTCGTGACCCCGATAACAGCACCAGACGGAGCAAAAACTCCTCATACTGTTAGACTGAATGACGAGAGGGAAACTAAGTGTAATCCATATAGGCAGGTGGGACTCTGCAGGCATTGGAAGAACCTGTTTCAGCGGCAGACCAAATTGTGCCACCAAAATGGGTCTTCCAAGTGCTCCAAGGTTGGCTCAGGACACACCATTGCTTTGCGGACAGCATTGTTCCAGATGAGGGAAATCCGTCCCAGTTGTGGGACAGGTTGCCTGAGTCAGATCTACTTAACGGGACTCAAAGGGCCGACAAAGCTTCTGTTCTTCTCTCCACAACAGACACCCTGCGAGGTAGGTGAGGCTGTGAGAGCTCAGAAAGAAATCTGTGACTAGCCCAATGTCATCCAGCAGGCTTTGTGGAGGAGTGCAGAATTGAACCCAGTGACTCAGATAAGAGTCCGGCACTCTAATCATAAAACCATACTGGTGCATAGAATAACAGAGTGGTAAATGGAGACAATTTTTTGAAATAGTACAGGAACATGGGATGTAATGATTAATGGATTGGATATCTAACAACAGCAAATAAAATAACCAAGGACACCAGGACAGTGACTTAGAGCACTTAGAGTAGGAGTAACCACTACTCCTGAGGGACTGTGTAACCTAAGTAATACATATTTCCCCTGGATTCTTCACTCCCACATGAAGCCAGCTGTGTGACCTTGGGCTAGTCACAGCTCTCTTTCTGAGCTCTCGCAGCCCCTTTTACCTCACAAGGTGTCTATTGTGGGGGAGAACAGAAGGTTTGTCAGCTGCTTTGAGTCCCCTTAAATGGGCGAGGAAAGCCAACTCTTCTTCTTTTATTAGTTAGTAATCTGTATGTAGGTAGTATGTAAACATTCCTTTGTAGTTCTCAAAAAATATGGAAGAAATAACCATGTTTTCTATATATTCTTTCTCAAGGTCCCTGAAAAGAGAGTCTCTGAAATGCTGCATTTCCGTGTCCCTGATGACCTAAGGAGCATCGAAGAACCAGGTATGGCTTTCTAGGGTTGTGTCTATAGGGAAAGTGAGTGATGGGAGGATATTGAAAGGTATTCCTAAAGCAGACCCTCCTCTCCAGATGTGGTGGATTCCATTTGTTTTGAACTGTGGCTTCCTTCTGCTTCAGCCAGCATGTGTGTAGGAGTGGAGACTGATGGGATTTGTAGTCTAAAGCCCTGGGAAAGTTTTACTACAGCAACCTGAAATTCTCTTTCCACTTCCTCTTTTCCTTGCTACTTCCAAAGAGGAGCCAGTGAAACGCAGAAAATACGATTATATGGTTGATGCCTTGGCCAAGAGGATGCCCCTTGCCCTTCAGCGATCAAGTCCCAGAGCGACAACTGAGGTACGGCTCTTTTTTCTGTTTGGCTCTTTAAAAGAAAGAAAGAAAGAAAAGAAATTATTATTTCTTTTTGTTTTTGGTTTTTTTGGCATGGGAAAATGTGCCCTAAAACAGATCATTTTCTTGCAGACTGGACCAGCACACATCAGTTTTTTCATGTTTTCTTTAGATTTGGGATCAAAAAGTTTTAACTGATTTTAAAACAAATAGTTATACAAGAAAACATTTGCTTTTGACCATAGTCTCAGCACCCCTTCTGCTTGAAGTAGTTTACCTCTTTCTGCTGCATGGCAGTGATGACTTTATTTCTTGCATTTTTGTGCTTGATGTTGAATAAATGTGTGTATTTCTGTTAAACGTGAGAAGAGAATCCATCCTGTGAAAGTGAAGAGTGCTGAAGCTTCTCCTGTACCCTTATACCTTCAGAAAGGACCTCCTGCTCCCACGAAGTCTGCGTCCAGACTTGTGGAAGAAATCTGCAGTTAAAGTTTAAAAGCACAGCTTACCTGCTGTGTAGCCATGGCTGGTCATCTGTACTAAAACGCAGCTTCATAGCTTCCTCCTCGGAAGCTGCAAGAGCTGAGTCAGCCGGTGTGGTCACATGGGATGAGGCTTCCAATCAGAGCTGAGCTGCCCTCCTGCTCTTGTTCATCTCTTCTCGCTGTTCTGCCCGGACTGGTGGGAAGATTTGAATTTTCTTAATACTGCGCAGCAAGTGTCCTTAATCCAGGATTAAAGTAAATGTGCAGTAGCGATGGGATAATGCATCGCGATGTCGATCCATTGGTCATCGTGTGGGATGCCCCAATCGCGACTGCACATTCCACTGCGTGGTATTAACGTGTCTGGACGCACCTTAAATCCTAGTAGGTAAGATGGGGACTATTCCTGTTTCAAATCTCTCATTTTCAAAACGAAGATGACCTTTGTTTTCCCTCGGCGCTCTTTTTATCCTCAGAGCAATCCTGTGAGGTGAGCTAGGCTAACAAGAAGTGAGTGGCCCAGAGCTACTCAGTAAGCTTCCATTTATTTATTTATTAGCGTTTCCACCCCGTGCCATAGCCAAAGGTCTCAGGACAGGTTACACCAATAGAAATAGAATATCAGAACAGTAACAGTGCCTGAAAGAAGGGAGGAGAGAAGCTGTTTCCTCAACCAAAGGCCATGGCTGCGTGGAAATTCAATTGTGGAGACTCTGAGGTTCTCCCAGCTGCTGCTGTAGGTATTATACTACCCTAACTCAAGTTATATTTCACTAGTAGCAACCAGTAAAAGTGCCCGTAGGTGGAAACTACTACTTCTCAGAATCTCCCTCGGAACCTCTAGGTTCAAGGAGAAAAGGAAGGAATTCCCACCCGTGGCTTCTTTTGCTGGTCAGCGACGCAGTTCCGGATTTGAAATTCTCCTTCAGAAAGATTCGCAGGCTCAGGGCTTTTTCTCTTCCTTGTATCTGGCACGACTTTCCTTTTATTTATTCATACTTGATACGTAGCAGACAAGGATACAACAAGGCAATCTTACATTGTAAATTACGATGTTGTTATTTGTTATGTTAACAACTGCCTGGTTAAATAACTGTCCTTTCCCAGATCACGGTGACAGAGGAAATGACTGCTCCAGCCACAGCCTCTCAGGACGATAGAAGTCAAGAGTGGGAAGCTGAGGTGGGGGAAGATTTCAGCCTCTACTATGACAGCTACTCTTTGGATGGTCACGGTGACTCAGATAGTAAGGTATCGTGAAGATAAAGCTTTCTTTCTTATGGCTTTAGCAGGGATGTGCGCAAATATTTGTAACGTTCGGAATTCAGGCATTCGTATAGGAATCAAATGTTACGACATTCGTACATTAACGTTTGTATGAATATGAATGTTTCGGAACATTCATATGAATAGTTTGGACATTCATTAAGCGGGGGATACGTATCAGGTTTGTATCCAGTACATATGCGTTCATATCGGATACTTATTGGATATGTATGTGTTCTTATCGGATATGTATGGGATACATATCCATTCGTATCGGATACGTATCCATTCAAATCGGATACGTATCTGTTTGTATTGGACACGTATCTGTTTGTGTCGGATATTCATACAAATTCGTACAAATACATTCATATCGAATAGAATCCGACCACATTTGAAGGGGATCTATTCAAACAAATATGAATTTTCTAACATTGGATTAGTTATGAGTCAAATGCCAAACCCCCCATTCGTGTGCATCCCTAGACGGTAGAGATTACTGAGCCCTTCGAGTGGTTCAGAAAACAAAGGAAGAAGAAAACATGAAACAGTCAAGAGAATAAAAAACAATCTGTTGCGCATATATTAAAGATTTGAAAAACAGCTTGAAACTTGGAAGTATCAGAACCGGCAGGAAAGGGGTGGAACTGGACTCTGTGGTTAGAATGCCAGACTCTTATCTGGCAGTCTCCCAGTTAATTCTGCACTCCTACACAAAGCCAGCTGGGTGACCTTGGATTAGTCACAGTTCTCTTTCTGAGCTCTCACAGCCACATCTACCTCACAGGGTGTCTTTTGTGGGGAGAAGAACAGAAGGTTTGTCAGCTGCTTTGGGGCGCCTTAAACGGGTGAGAAAAGTGGGGTATAAAAACCAACTCTTCTTCTCTACCTTAAGGGCGTGGTAGATGCAAAATTCAAACATTGTTTCAGGCTTGTTTTGTGCACTCCAGACATAAAATCCTCCTTGTACTAGTTTCACTGCCTGCAGAAGCCCTTCAGCTGATCTTAAGGCATGGCATGAAAGAAAGGTATATATGCCCACGTCTCATTGGGTGGAAGCTCTAATCAGAGCTGAAAGTAGATGAAACCCAATGTGTGTTTTTTATCCCTTCTCGTTTCTTCTGTTTTGTATTAAAGTCAGATGCAGATGTTGCAGGAGAGAATATGAGCGAGGAAGAGGAGGAGGAGGAAGAGGAAGAGGAGGAGGAAGAAGAAGAGGAAGAAGAGGATGAAGATGAAGAGGATGAAGAAGAAGATGAAGAATCGGGTAACCTGTCTGACAGGGTACGTTGGGGTAATTTCTCCTAAAAATCCCTCTGTCATTTCTTCTCACTAATTACTTTAGCTTATCTATCTTCTGTTGTATTTTGTTCCTGTTTTATTAAGTCATTTCCCCCACCTAGCACATTCTTTTCCCACCATCCTCATCTCTGCAGGCAGCTGGAAATCAGATTGACTTTGCATAAAACTGGGCAATTTCCTCATAAAACTAAAGAGGAGCCCTGCTGCATCAGCCCACAGCCCCTCTAGTCCAGCACCCTGTTGCCCACAGTGGCCCACCAATTGCCCATGGGCATTTCAAGCAGAGACAAGGGCAAACCTGCTCTTGAATCCCAGCAAATGCCCTTATAGGCATCCTGCTTGTCCCCACAGCCTGAAAGATGTACTTAAGTGTCCATTATAGTAGCCATTGTTACATCTGTCATACATAAATTTGTCTACCCTTTCTTAAAGCCATCTAGGCTGGTAGCTATTACCACCTCTTGTTGCAGCAAATTCCATAGACCGATGACCCTCTGGGTGAAGAAATCCTCCTTCTCCTTGTCTAATCTGACTCTCCTACCCATCAGCTTCCTCCAAGCTGGAGGAAATACTTAGGCCTCAACTCTCATAGCCAGTGGTACATCTGTCCTCCATGAATTTAGATAAACTTAAGAAGAGCCCTGCTGGATCAGGCCACAGCCCATCTAGTCCTGCATCCTGTCTTACACAGTGGCCCACCAGTTGCTTCTGGGCTTCTCAAGCAGAAGGCAAAACTTTCAGCTTCTTTCACTGAGCTCCCTCCAAGTGAGCTTTAGAGGCATCCTGGCTGTCTCTTAGCAAACCAAATATGTGATCTTTGGCTTGCAGGTCTGATATTTTTATTGGTGAGTTCTAGCCCAGTTCCTAACCTACACTTCTTTTTCATTCTGTTTCTCTTTCTGCTCCAGAGTGCTGCCTCCAGTTCCAAGCGGAAAGCCAGGAAGCGCTGGAGGAGCGACAGCCCCTGGGTCAAGCCGTCACGGAAACGCAAACGGAAAGAACCGCACTCCAAAGATACTAGAGGTGATTCTGATTCTCCATCTAATAGCACTGAAGCAAAGAGTGGAGTATAGGAATGAGCATGATTCAGTCTGACTGAGTGGTAGGCACTTTTCTGCACTTACTTGTTAATCTGGATCAGGTCGCTGCTAAGAACACATCATCTGCACAAGAGTAGATAGATCCAGATCAGAACTGTGTAAGGATTCACTCATCCAAGATTTGTGGTGGACCAAATAAATGTGGTCTACATCCATGATAGCACTTTTCAGCACACATCTGCTGTTCTAAAGCCCACTCAGTGCCTCTGCCTGTGGTTGATCCGGAAATCTGAATTAAGCAAGGTAAATGCAGATAGGGACTAAGACCATCCTGGTATGCTAGGGTCCAGTACTGTGCGACTTTGTTGTGGTGGCCCCTCTTATTTCGAGGCCACCATGTGGCTGAACACTGCCAGACTGGGACCAAACCTTGAACGTTCTTCAGGCATGGAGTTCTAGGATTCTGTGTGGCTGAACCCCGCCAGACTGGGATCAAACCTTGCATATTTTTGTGGGCATGGAGTGCTGTATCTTCTCCAGCTAATGAGAAGCCGCAGTCTAGAGCAGTACCACTAGAACTGGGGTGGGGAACCTCTGATCCATCAGATGTTGCTAGATTCCAGCTCCCCTTATCTCCATCCAACATATGACTAATTGTCCAGATGTCATTCCCCAACTTTGGCAGGCTGAAACTTGATCAAGAGAAAAGGAAAAACAGGAAGCACCCCAACTGGAGCAGGAAAGCAAGATATGTATCCACAGGTGTTAGGAGAGGAATGTATTTTAATTACACAATTGCTTGATGCATTTCTGCAGGCACCTTAATCAAGAAATGAGTTCATCAAATGGAAGACTAAAACTGCATCCAGACATCAGTTACTTATTCCTCTATGTTTGGATATTCTAGAATAAAGCACAAATATTTGAGAATATCCAACTGTAGCAGAATAAGTCGCTGAATAAGTGTCTGAATGCACACTAAGTCTTTTTATTAATATTATTGAAAGAGAAACAGGTTTAATACAAACAAGGTAGGTAAATAGCAAGAAAAGTAATCCATTTTAGAAAAGTAACAGTCATAAACAGTACATCACCCCTTTAACAAATCATTAAGAAACATAACAGTAACTTAAAGCTCTCTGGGTGTGTCCTAGAGGTGTGCACAAATGCATTTTTGACATTTGATGCATAACAAATTGAATGTTTGAATGTGGTAAAATTCTGTTTGATACAAACATATTTGTACGTATTCATGCAAATATTCGATATGTATCCGATACAAGTGAATACATATCCTATATGTATCTGATACAAATGAATACGTATCTGAAATTAATGAATATGTATCCGATACGTATCGGATACGAACGAATATGTATCTGATACAAATAATACATATCCGATACATATCAGTAACATATCGGTGCTCTGCAAATGTCAAATCTGACCTGAATCCACTTTTAATCTGCTGTTGATCCACGTCAAAAGCAATCTGTTCGTTTTTAAATGTTGTGAGCCGCCCAGAGACCCTTGGGTATGGGGCGGGATATAAATATAAATATAAATAAATAAATTGTGGGTATGACTGGTGCTCAGTTTTTCCACATCCCCAATCTAATGAATGTCTGAACTATTTGTACGAATGTCCAGAAACATTTGTATTCATATGAATGTTATATGAATATTGTAACATTTGATTCATGTACGAATGTCTGAATTTGAATTTGTACAAATAACGAATTGTACGAGTATTCGTGCATATCCTTAGTGTATTTACATACACACACATGCATCCACTGTCTCCCTTATTATTAGAACAAAGATTTGATTTGCAAATTTAAAAACTGGGATAGAAATAAAGCATTGGATCTCAGTGCTGGAGTTATTTTGGTCTTTTTGAATAGAGACCACCTTTCGCTAAATCATTCTTGTTGAATGGACACTAAGTCTTGGTTTCTCTTGATAAAAGTATCCATAGAAATGTGTTGAACATTTGTATAATTGAAATACATTCACTTCCTAGGAGATACATACTTTGCTTCCTGCTCCAAGCTATCATTTATCCATTATTTGTACACACTGACTTCACTTTAAATGGGGCCTTGCTGTACACCAATCTGAAAAGAAGTTGTTAAGTAATTTAACTTCAGCAGTAAAATTATGGTATACAAATACATAACAAAGATATAAATACGATATTATAACTCTAAAATGTGTACCTATGTATAAATACAATATCCTCCATGAATACAGGATTGAAAACAAAGTAGATTTCCAAAACTGACTGTTTCAACAGCAATGCAACTGTGAATATCATCTTCTTAGGGAATCCTCTCAGTCAGTCTTGAGTCAGTGAGAGAAACTCTTCACTCCTGTGGAGAAGCTGTTGCTGATAGCAACTTATATTTAGAGCCATAAAATGAAGTAAAAACACAAAATTGCATATGTTAGTCCTATCAGCTTAAGAACATAAAACAGTGGTGGCTAACATTTTGAGCTCAGTGTGTCAAAATTCGCAAGAAAACCTAGCTTAACTTGGGTGCTGTGTCACTTCTAGAATTATCCATAATTTTGTGATATTTGTAGCTCGAGTCAAGTTATATTTTTGATATATGTATTTTATTAAAAGCAAAAACGAATAATTCTTTACATTAGTGACTTTTGTTGCTGAATTTCGTTTGCTAAATCTTCAATTGAAAGTTGGTGTTTTGCACACTTCAAGAACAAGCACTACACGCCCAGGTGCCAGGGTGACCATGTGTGTCACCCAAAAGAGCTTGGCGTCTCACCTGTGACACACGTGTCATAGGTTGGCCATCACTGACATAAAAGGAGCCCTGCTGGATGAGGCCACAGCCATCTTGACCAACATCCTGCCTCACAAAATTGTTTCTGGGTTTCTCAAGCAGAAAATAAAGTCACAGCATTAACCTGCCCTCCACTTAGTGTAAATGGCGTTTAGGAGCATCCAGCTTTCCAAGTTTGTGTCAGTAGGGTTTTGCACAACCCTAGTCCCTATGCATCATTACAAGGGAGCCAAGAATGGTACCGAACACACTGTTTCCACAGTAGAGTGATGTGTGTATCATAAATATGTTGGTGCACCCCAGAATGCTTAGGGGATACAGCACTACTTACATGTACATGTTCTGGAGTGGGCTGAAGAAACTAGGTTTGAACATGTTTTTCAAGATTGTTGAGGGAAGGAAGTCTGCCCCAAATAAATCATTCTCAGCAGGATGTGTGGCTACACAAGTGGCAAGCAAGAATCGATCAAGGTTTGATTCTGAGATGTCACTCTTTTTCTCTTTCCCTATTTCAGGACTGAATGGTGGCCCTTCAACCACACAGAGTGAATATACTGAGGTGCCTCTCGGCTGTCTGGAGCTTCCAAGTGAGGGGGCGCTTTCTCCGAACCATGCTGGTGCGTCCCTGCCTTCCTCTCTTGGAGCCAGTATATAATGCCGTAGGAGAAGCCAAGTTAACTATAGAATTTTGGTTGAATGGCTTTGACCTCGTGAGCAGGTCATTATTCCATTCTTGAAGGAAGCTTATGTGGCCAGTGTAAGGAAAATGCTGGTAGCAAGAGAAGCCATGTCAGAAAAGGGAAATATCTTGAAAGATGCTGGAGGCCCAGAAATCATTACAGCCCAGCCCAGTGAACATAAGAGGACTCCTGCTGGATCAGGCCACAGCCCATTTATCCTAGCATCTTGTCTCATTCTGTGGGCCACCAGTTGCCTGTTAAGCCAACAAGCAGAAGACAAAGACAAAACCTACACATGCTCCCAGCACCCTGCAGATGGCCTCTAGAGGCATTCTGCCTGTCTCTCCAACCTGGAAACAGTTGCTAGGCATTAGGTAGCCAATGATATACCTGTCTTGCATGAATTTACCTAATCCTTTCTTAAAGTCATCCAGACTGGATGCTGCCACCACCAATCATGGGTGACCCTCTGGGTGAAAAAATACTTCCTCTTGCCAGTACTAACACTTTTGCCCATCAGCTTCATAGAGTGTCCTCTGGCTCTAGTGTTGTGCGACAGAGAAAAGAAATTCTCCCAGGGTCTCCTGTAAACCGGGACAGAGTGGGTTAACGCGCCAGCGTTCCCCCTGGACAGACCATTAAACGGAAGCTCTATAAAGTCCCAAGAGCATCAGCTGAGCCAGTCTTTTGTTCGTCGGTCATTTTATAATGGTGTCAATTCACTTTAGAAAGTAATAGAGTGTTGTATGGCAGAAGTGCCAAGTCTGTTCTATATATAGTGGAGATAATTTTTGAATTTTGTGGATCTGTGCAAGTTTGTGGCCTCCATGTCCAAATATTGGAGTATTTTTGTTCTTTGGGACTCTTATGGATGGCTACTATTGTGCAGTGTGGAATAAGGCCCAGTGCAGAAAAGGCCTTAGTCACAGGAAGTTGAGTACAAGTTGTTAGCCCAGGAAGTGGCACATTTTTGAGAGAAGTATTGCTGGCACCACAGAACTGTTGGACTACATGTTAGGAGGACTAAGAGACTGTTTATTGGCATGTTAACCTGCCTATGGAATATGATGAGTTACAAATACTGTATAGAAAAGAGTCATTTCTGGGTCACAGTCTTGTGGTTAAAGTGTCAGACTCTTAATTAGTAGTCTCCCTGTTTGATTCCATACTGCTCCACATAGCCAGTTCGATGACCTTGGGCTAGTCACAGCTCTCTTTCTGAGCTCTCACAGTCCCACCTAACTCACAGGGTTCTGTGATGAGAAGAAGAGCAGAAGGTTTGTCAGCAGCCTTAAGTCCTCTTAAGGGTGAGAAAAGCAGGGTATAAAAGCCAACTCTTCTACTCCCTCTTTGCAGGAATATCTAATGAGACAAGTTCACTGGAGACAGAGCGCTTTGAGGAGTTACCTCTTTGTTCCTGCCGCATGGAAGCTCCAACCATTGAACGTCTCAGCCAACAGGCTGGAAATCAGTGCATGGCAACAGAGAGCGCAGATGGAGAGGTAAGGATGCTCTTGAGGAGGTTGAAGATCTTGCAGAAAGCTGGAGAATATCTAAGGTGGAGTCTGTGGAGAAATCTAGGATCCCGCTCAGGTTGCAGAGTGCAGGCTTGGTGTTATTCAGGATTGATGGGTCTGCCATCAGCTTGTCAGTCCACCAAAACCTGACCTATAAAACACTGAGGTCGTAGTCACTGCCCGGCCACTCAGGGACTCTGCCTCGATGCGTTTGAAAAGCCCTTCAGTCTTCTTATCTATGGAGTCTTTGAGAGAGACTTCCAGGGTAACATGACTAGACACCAGAGATTGGCTGATCAACAACTGTAACCACCTACATAAGCAGAACTGGGAAGGTCCACTCTGCCAGGATGACATTCTGAAAAGTAACAGGGATGGGCATCACCTCCACAGTAGGTGGCACCATCATGAGTAATTGGGTCTCATGCCACAATTCTGGAGACACTGGAACTGGAGAGTTAAACTGGTAGAAATTCATAAGGATGTCCATGAGGAGGACAAATTCCCTCAAAACAACTGGGGTTTTTACAAAACCAGAACTTCCTCTCTGGACTCTGCATCTTCTGCTTCCACCTCTGTTTCTGAAGCAAAATCAAGTATTTTCCCCTTTTCCCCAAGAGAAGAGGGTGCTGGCTGCCTTATGGCCGCTCCTCCCACCTTCCCAGCAGGTAAGAGAGGTGCTGCTGGTCTCTGTAGCAGCTGAACCAAGGCAGAGGCTGAACTCTGAGAAGAAATGCTCCTGCCCTGGAATGGTGAGAGCTTTTTGCTTTCTCTTTTTTCTTGCCCTGTTCTTCAACCACTTCTGTATCTCTGCCAAGAAGACTGCACTAAGGTTCCCATGGTGGTGCCTGTGCAGTCAAGCAGGAGTCAGCCACAACTCAATCATACCCAGCAACAACAAAACAGTATAGTTAACCAAAAAATAAATTAATAAACCCCAAATCAGCAAACAAAATAATAAGGCAAAAGAAAAAAAAATTACTATCAAAGCAGAAAGATCTGAAGGCAGGTTACAGTAATACAGTAAAACAGATAAAAAGTATGACTAAAATATATTTGCACAATATTTCTTAGATTTACCAGGCCTTCTTAATCCTAGAAGGGCTGCAGCATGGCCTTTTGTCATCTGCAGAAATGAATTAACTGATTCAGGGCGTACCAAAGGCTCGGAAAGATAAAGGAATTCATTGCTCTGGTGAGAAAAAGAAACATCATCTTCTCTTTGCATCCCTAGCTGAATGGCTGCAGCAGTAGCATTTTAAAGCTGGAGACGATGCGTCCCTCTAGCCGTGTTCCCCTCATGGTTCTGTGTGAAGCCCATCGAGCTCGGATGGTGAAGCATCACTGTTGCCCTGGATGTGGCTACTTCTGTACTGCGGTGAGAAAATAAAACTTAAGTCACACATGACTTGCAGAAAAGCAGGTGAGCATAATCGGGAATGGATCTGAGGGAGGCATTGCCAGAGTTCTTTTCTCTGTGCACAGCGTTAGACCCAGAGGGCGTTATATGAAGTTGATCGACTGGACCGATCAGGGGAAGTATTTTTTTCACCCAGGGGATCATAGTTCTGTTGAATTGTAAAAGGTGGTGACAGCAACCTGTCTAGATATCTTTTAAGAAAGGATTAAGTAAGTTCATGGAGGAAAAGTGAATCCTTGGCTAAAAGAATGTATGCCTAGGTGCTGCCTCTAGGTTGGAGGGCAGGCAGGATGTCTTTCAAAGCCATTTGCAGAGAGTCAAGAGCAGGTGAAGGTTTTGCTTTTATCTTGTGCTTGAGACTGGATTCTGAACTACATGGGCTGTGGCCCAATCCAACAGGGGGTCTTCTTACGTTCTTATAGTTTGTGAAGTGTTTTTGAGAAAGAATCTGCAGCTGTGTCAGTTGATATCATAGAGGTGGTGTGTGCTTTGATCAGATACAGTTGGACTTCTGTATCTGCTGATTCGGTAACCATGGTTTCAGTTTCCAGCCTCCCCACTCCCCACCAGCTCCAGTATGTGTGTGTGTGCGTGTGTGGCACTCAGGAAATGACATAGGATTTCTCATCATTCCTGTGAAATCCTGTGAGATTTCACAAACATCATGGGATTTCAAAGGAATTATAGGAAATCGAACGCATTCCCCTGTTTTTGAAATATCTGCCCTTTTCCGTTAACTGCAATAGGACCTGGAAGATATCCCGCATGGATACAGAGGTCTGGCTGTGCTGGCAGGCAGATATTGGGTTTCAGTCTTCCTCTATGTTGCAACTGGAAGATGATAAATTGTTTCATTGAGTAGTCAAAGGAAGAATCTGCTTCAAGAACTTAAACACTAGGCCTCGTCGCTCTAAAGTTTTCTTAGTCCCTGTGAGCTGCTGAATCTAGCAATTTCACACTCCTGTTCTCTTCTGAATCAGAAGAAAGCTCTAGGCCTGACCACCCATGATCTTTGGAAGTTTGGTCAACTGCTCTGGCCCAAGCCCTATACATTTTTGACATTTTCTCTTTCTTCCAGGGCACCTTTTTGGAGTGCCATCCTGACTTCCGCGTGGCGCACCGTTTCCACAAGGCCTGTGTTTCCCAGCTCAATGGTATGATCTTCTGCCCACACTGTGGAGAAGATGCTTCTGAAGCCCAGGAGATCACAATAGCCAAGGCAGACACCTCCACGCCTGTCCCCATTCCGCCTTCACATGGACAGGGTGCATCTGAGGCCACTGGCCGTGCTGACACCACACAGCCCAGGTGAGAGGGAGAGGAAGGTGACCGTGTGGAAACGAAAGATCTTTCTCTAAGCGAAGACACTCTGCCTCTCCTTTCCTTATCTTTTTTATTCCCTGTGCCCATTTTCTTTCTTCTCACTGACAGATATGCAGGAAAACCTTTTACTGTTTCCAAACAGGAAGGGATAGACAAGAATAATTGCCAGAAGGGGGCAGTGGCCCCAGAACCAGATTGTGCCAGAGAGGAGTATATGGATAAAGCCCAGGCCTTAAAAGTAGAAGCAGTTTGCGAGCTGTAAGGTCTGTCAGACTAGCGACAACCTTTCAGCAGCAGGGACTCGTATTTGTATTGCCTGTATTTACCGGTTTTGTAAAGCACGCCATTTCCCAGGAACCTTTCCCTCACACTTTGTGAGGTTCTTCTGATTTGTGCGACAGTCTTCCAGCCTCTGCTTGAAGACCTCCAGTGAAGGATTGCTAACTATCTCCTGTGGTAACCTGTTCCATTGACTGCTTGCCCCTGCAGTCAGAAAGGGTTTTTTTCCCCTAATATCTGATCTGTATCGACTCCCTCACAGTTTCATCCTGTTGTTTCGAATCCCTCCCTCTTCTGTAAGGGCTGTTCCTTCAGCACTGTAGCAGCCCTTCAGATACTTGAAAACAGCTATCGTATGTGCTGTCCGTACCCTTAGTTGGTGTGTGAGTTTTTCCTCTATCTAGAATAACTTTTTGTTCTGCTTCTCAATGACACACTGTCAGCATTTTATAACTCCCTACTGTCTCAGAACTAGGGGTGCGCAAGAATATTCAAAACATTCAAAATTTGATCAAATGCATTCGAGTTTGGATATTCAAATTCGAATTGAATGTCTAGACATTCGCTTTTTACCATCCGAATGAATTCAGATGATTCAAATCCGTACGTATCCGTACGCATCTTATTCGTATCCGTACACATTTGTACGAATATGCGCAGGATGAGAATGGGATCCATACGGGATAAAAACAGGATGCATACAGAGGCGTACTGACACATACGAGTATTGTCGACATTCGTTTCTTCAAATACAAATCAAATATTTGTATGAATAGATATGGATGTGTTTGAATTGGTTTGAATTTTAATGCATTTGTTTTTTCTCCGTTTGTACGAATTTGAACATTCAAATTTTCTATCCAAATTGAATCTGAAAATTGCATTCGTGCGCACCACTACTCAGAACATCTAGGAATTCTGAGATAGGCTAATTTCTGTCAGTGAGGCTTGCTGACAGACCTCTTCCCTTGCTAAATGCTACAGAAGACATCCTCGTTAGTGTTTTAACTGGCCTCTGCCTCCTTTCCTCAGTGCTCGGATGCGAGGGGGTTCAGGTGTAGAGCCTCCACAAGATGATGCCCTCAGCCTTGGTGGCCCTGGGATTGACAGCGCAGGACCACGCCTGACCTTGCCAAATGGCGCCGTGCTCTCTGCCCAAGGCTTGCCCCCAGGGCCTGCGCGGGAGCAGCTGGAACGGGCCCTGGTGGTACAGGAATCTGAGCGGTAAGGGAGGTTACGCAGACTCTGTTCTAGTGGATGTACATTTGAAGGGAATCCTCAACGCATTTCGAATTCAGCTGATAAACATCCAATAGTTGCCCAGCTGAAGATTGATGGCTTCTAGCCTGCACCGCTTTTAGGAACCTGAAGAGAAATTTCCAGTGAATTTAGTGTGGTGAACTAATGAAGTAGAATGTAAATCTGAATGTAAAATGCTTATTTCCAGATAATGAGACAGGCTTTTAAAATTTTTATTTTATTTTTATCCAGCTCTATACCCAAGGGTATCAGGGCAGGTTGCAACATATAAAATGAACACATTAAAACCAATGTATTAAACATATTAAAACCATGGCAGTATCTGAATGTGGGAAGGAAAAGGCTGCTCTTTTACTTAGCCAAAGGCCGGGGAAAAGAGGTATGTCTTCACAGCTCGTCAAAACACATAGAGTGAAAGTGGCTGATGCATCTCAGGAGGGAGACTATTCCACACTCTGGGAGCCACCACGGAAAAGGCGCTATCCTGGGCGCCCTTGCCTTTTCAGTCGAAAGGAAGTTGTCCTGAACAGGATTGTCTTTTAAATACAGATGTGTAAAATCACTACAACTTGCACTTTCCCAGTTTCCAGTGCCTGGTCTAAATCGATCCCTTCCATGCTCTCTTTTCTGCCCTGCACAGGCGCAAGAAGTTACGATTTCACCCCCGCCAGTTGTATCTCTCAGTTAAGCAAGGGGAGCTTCAGAAAGTGGTGCTGATGCTATGTAAGTTAGTTGTAAATTGTCCGTGTTTAATTGTGTATGTACACGTGTGTGTTTACTGAGTTTCTTGTAGTCCACTCTGAGACCTTAGGGTATGAGGGAAAGACAGAAATTCAAGCGAACAATCCAATTTACATAGTGCCACAGATATCTCCAGACCCTAAAAAGAGCACTCATGTACAAAGCTGATCTTAGCCAGGAAAGGACAAAGGTGTTTTTTTCTCTGTGCTTCGGTCGCTGTTAAGTAAACACAACTTCAAGGCCAGATCCCTGAGCTAGAGAACTTGTATGTGTGGAGAGACATTGCAACATTTTGTTGCAATTATTAAAAAAATGTAATTAAAAATGATAGACAACAGTGTCTTGAAAGGCCAAAGCCAGGCTAAAGTAATACATCTTCACCATGCATCAAAATGTGTACGGTATTGCAGCTGTGTAAACCTCAGAGAGGAGATTACGTTTGCCCCTAAGCTTTAGAATAGAGAAGGCCACCTCATATACCCTCGCACCTTTAAATGCTTGTTGGAGTGGTACTACCAATAGGCCTGCCCTATAGAGCCCAATTGATGAGAAGGTCTCCATTGGAAGAGGCACTCCTTCAGATATTCAAGGAGAATCATCTTAATAGTACTGGCCCTGTCAGTCTCCTGAGAAAGATCATTAACCAGGATGGCCAAGGCAGTTTCATTGCCGTGACCAGCCTTGAAGTCAGAATGAAGTAGATTCAAATAATCAGCTTTCTCCAGATTTTTGCTCAATTAAGGTATATTAGGAACTGTGAAATAGTTGTTCAGTATTTCTGAGCCTTGGGGTGAGGGGGGGGATGCCACCACTTCTTTTACAGTTGGAACAACCTCCCCTCCCACGGGAAGGCATTCACTACTCCCAAAATCTGCTCAGCTAAACCCCTCACTACTGTGATGATGATGACAGCAGTAGTGTAGCATTTGTGTCAAGCTTTTAAAGATTTATTCTGTTCAAACAATTTGGAAGACCGTTTTCATTTCCATCTACATATGTTGTAGTGTTTTTAAGACAACTGAGTTTAAGAAAATAGGAGCCCATCTTTTAGAAAGGATGAAAACAGGCCCACCCAGGAACATATTTAGCTTAGTTTATTTTAATATCAGATATGTCAGCTCAGTTGCATTAAGTTTTCTTTGTGGCCAACAGCTGTATACAACCGGTAGTGGCCTGTGTGGATGGGTACATGCGGAGTTTCTTTTCCGGTTCCGTACCAGTTCAAAGCCTCTGCAGCACCAGCTGATCTTCTTTTACTCTGATCCATTTCAGTCTGGATCAATGAAAAGGGTGCCAGAGTGGTGTGGGCTTCAAGCAAAACTTATGTACTGTTGTACAGTGAGGGGTAGAACTTGCTCCTGCTCCTGATACAGATGCTTAAACAAAACAAAAATATACACACTCCATTTGCTTTTGCAACTCACTCTGCACTTAAACTTCTCTGCTTCCTTTGCAGTGGACAGCTTGGACCCCAATTTCCAGACCGAGCAGCAGAGCAAACGTTTCCCTTTGCATGCTGCAGCTCAGAAAGGCTTCCTGGAAATCTGCCATGTTTTACTGCAGGTGGGGGTCTGTGTGTGTATCTAGTCCTGTTCCCAAATCCTGTACCTCTCTTGCAGTAGGGATGTGCATGAAAGGTTTTTTTTGTATTCAACTCGTATTAGATCGAACGTAAGAAAATTTGTACTTGTCTGAATAGGGTTTGAATACGAATATCCAATACGAATGCATATGTATCTGAAGCATGCTCTGCCTGATGGGGTTTTCTCCCTTCTGGCACTAAATATTAGCGTGGAAAGGTATTGCGTATGAGTGCATGTGTGTTTGTAATTTTAGATAGTACCGTTCTAATATTCCTCTCATGGTTTAATATTGTTTTAAATTTTGGGTGTGTGCGTGTGTTCGTTCGTTCGTGCGTGCGTGCGTGCGTGTGTGTGTGTGTGTGTGTGTGTGTGTGTGAATAACCAGCCTCCAGACAATACTTTTTTCTTAACTATTATATAATGTTTTATTTGTTATAGTTATGCTATATACTGTTTGCTTATGTAAATTGCCATTGGGAACAATTGTCTTGACTTAAGTTGTTGATTATATTTGCTTTTTTAAAAATGTAATGGCTGTATTTTGCTTTGTATTTTGATACATTGGCTGTGTTTTGCTTTGTATTTGGTTTCCATTTGTTGTGAACCGCCTTGGGCAAGAGTTTGTTTTGGAAAGGCGGTATATAAATAAAAATGGAATGGAATGGAATGATACGTATCCGATAAGTGTCCGATATGTAGCCCATGACATATCCGCTCTGAAAGCATCAAATCCACTTTGAATCCGCTCTTGAATGCACTCTGGATCCATTGCATTTGTGACTGGTGTAGCCATTTTCCCACCCACCCCGTTTCACAAATGTTCCAAAGCATTTGTACGAAGTTTCGAAACATTTGTAGGAATATGAATGTCAATGTATGAATGGCATAACATTTGATTTATATAGGAATGTCCAAATTCGTACAAATATTGGATGTTACGAATATTAGTGCACATCCCTAGTGTCCAATTCAAAACTCTATTTTCTACTTTTCTTTTAAGCTTTGTGCTTTGGCCCCACAGCATATGTCCAGTTCTGCCTTTTGTTTTAGCCTTCGTTGTGAACATCCTGCATGTCTCCAACCTGAAAGTGTTATCTAGGCATCCATTCTAGTAGCCATTGATAGCTCCTTTTCCTAGGTACCATAAATGCAGGATATGCTTGACTGTTCCTAAACTTTCTTTTGGCCCTTTGCGGCTCTCCCAGAACTCCTTGCAAGCAGACACTGACTTTTTGCCTAAACATTCTCGCCTTCCTATGAGGGACAGGCACCTGTCTGAGTACCGGTCCGTGGAGGGAGGCATGATGCTTTCCTCAGCTTTCCTTTGGACAATGTAAAGATTATTATTTAGATTCCTCCCGTCAAGAGGATGGCAAAGTTTTGGATTCCTTGGGGTACTTAGTCCTGTCACCTCTTTAATCCTGAGCTCTTCCTTTCCCTGCTTTTGAGGAATTTATCCATGAAGGGGCTGGAGGAGCAATTTCAGCAGGCTAGTTTTAAATAGAAATCATCATCAGGACTTCTTATTAGGCTCAGAAAAGGACTTCGGTACTTAGCAACTTTATGGAGCTAGTCTTCAGAAATGGGAGTCCCTGAACAGACTGGAAACATTTTCCTCAATCAGAGCTATATGAAGGAAGGAGATTTCCTGGCATCAGTAGACCTGAGGGATGCTTATCAGCACATTATTAACGATTCTAGGAGATACCTCTGTTTTGCCATTAGCACCAGTATTTCTAATTGAGGATTCTAGCTTTGGCCCCTCAGAGTTTCACTAAGATTCCAGTGACCCTTAGACGCAGGAAGAATAGCTCCCTATGATGACATGGGATCGTGGCACCTTCATTCTAATTAGCCACTACCATATGACTGAAATACTAGCTTTTTTAAAAACCTCTTATAGAATCATTGTGAATGAGTCAAAGATGTTACTTTTACCCTCCCCACAGTTGCAGTGTCTGGGAGCTTGGATTAATATGTTCCGGAACATCACTAACCCCTCTCAAAACAAAATCACAAGCCTTGTCCTACCATCCCAGTTTTCGTCTCAGCACATGGCTATTATTCTGGAGCTAATTAACTTCCTGTGAAAGGTGATTTCCATCGTCAACCTCTGTACATGGGCTAAACCTCACTTATGCCCACTTTAGCTCTTGTTCCTCACCCAAAAGAGGTGGAAGTGATAGATGCTTCTCCATTCTGGTGGTTCATTTCCTCAGTTGGTGGACTAGCTCAGGCCAGCTAGATTTTTTTAACAAGGTTATCCAAATCACTTTGATGGACAAAAGGCTGCCATTTATATTCAGAAAACTATATGGGGTGCCTTTTGCTTTGGTCATGGTTCTAGATCGTCAGCTCCTCTCTTTTTTTCTCCTAAGTCAGTTCAGTAGTGTCTGTAACCTCCATGCTCTTTCTCAGTCATGCAGATTCTTTTCCTGGACTTTGAGTCTCATAAGAACATAGGAGGAGCCCTGCTGGACCAGGCCACAGCCCATCTAGTCTGTGTGTGGGTTGTAAGGTTAGGAAATGGGCACAGAGTGGACCCTATTTTAAATGTTCATTATCTCCTCTGCAGGCCGGTGCAAACATAAATACAGTGGACAAGTTACGTCGGACGCCTCTAATGGAAGCGGTGGCAAACAATCATGTGGAGCTAGCACGTTACCTGGTTAAAAAGGGTGGCTGTGTTTACACTAAGGTAAGAAGACAAAGGGAAAACACTTCTGGTGGGGGGGGGCAGATTTTGTCCATATGAGAGTGGGAAAGAGAAATTACTTAGGGATGCATTTAATTGTTTTTGGAGGGCTGTGAGAAGTTACCAACATACGAGAAGAATTTCCATGTTCTGGACAACTACTCTAGGGATGGTGATAAAACAACCTTTGTTGAATTGTATATAGCTGCGGGTATTTAGGTTTAAAAACGATTAAATCAGGAATGACAAACCACCATAGGAGGAGTACAGGATTTCTCTTATGATGTGACTGTGGCTGATGTGGTAGGATTCTGTTCAATACATATGTATTTGTATCAATTCGTACGAATGCCCAATAAGAACGCATAAGTATCCGCCGCATCCAGTATGTCTCCTCATTGCAGATGTGACTGAGGCAGCCGCTTTCCCACCTCCCAGTTCATGAATGTAATGAAGCTTCGTAAGAATGTATCAAAACATTTTATTTGAATCCGAATGTCAATATTTGAATGTGCCAACATTAGAGTCTGAATTCGTACGAATAATGAATAATATGAACATTTGTGCACATCCCTAGTGGAAATGCAACAGTAATAGGGATAATGAGGGTACAGCAATTAAATAGTTGCTGGAAACATTCTGTGAAGGGCAGTGTGATCTTGCACATTAAATTAAATCACTGAATTTATTTTCATGTGGCCAAAGGAGGAGGATGGATCTACCTGTCTTCATCACGCTGCCAAAAATGGAAATGTAGAGATGGTCAGCTTGCTGCTTTCCACAGGACAAGTGGATGTCAACGCTCAGGTAAATGGGGTGTTATTCCTGGAAGAAACCTGAGCCAGACCAGTTTTTCCTCTATTTGTTGTTGTTGTGTGCATTTTCAGCGATATATAAATATATAATAAATCTTCACCCATACCATGAAACAAAAGAAATCAGGAAGGCAGGTTGATTAAAATTTGCAATGCTACCGACAAACCTTCAAGCAAAAACAGGCAAGCCAAAACCCTCAGGGACCAAATGTGGAATTGCTGAATTCCAGTAGCCTAAATTCAAGTAAATTCAAGCTAAGCTAAGCAACCTGGGACAAGCAGGTTGCTTCTAAGGCCATTTGCTGGGATTTGAGAGCAGGAGGAGGCTTGCCCTATTCTCTGCTTGAGATGCCCATGGGTAATTAGTGAGCCACTGTGTTGGATGGGATGCTGGACTAGATGGGCTGTGGCCTGATCCA
>MTQE01003633.1:592172-603385 GCA_014337955.1 Aspidoscelis marmoratus
GATGGGCTGTGGCCTGATCCAGCAGGGTTCCTCTTATGTTCTTATGTAAGTAGGGAACCATCATCTGCTCAGTAAAGTGATGTACTGCTCGATTTGTTTGCTGTTGCCATTTTATTATTGGCAGCAAAAATAGAAGCTGGAGACTCTCTTGATCTATTTGCTGATTCATCTCCCCGATGAAGCATTATTACTTGATAAGTGTGTCCTTTCACCAATCAAAAAGTTAAGATGGAGACCTTTAGCTGAGAACCAGGACACGTTGCTTTGTGAGCAGAACGTCCCTACCATTTCTCCTAGACAATAAATGGATACGAGAGATAGAAATTCATTGTCACGTCCATACAATGATACAGGAAGAAGAGTGGTCTAAGCCATAAGCAACCACCTGATACCTTTGCAAGTGTCCCCCCCTTCTATTTCTTCTTCAGGATAATGGCGGATGGACCCCAATCATCTGGGCTGCTGAGCATAAGCACATTGAGGTGATCCGGATGCTTCTGACACGTGGGGCTGACGTCACGTTGACTGACAATGTATGTGAGTTTTGTTCCCTTGGTATCCATGTGGGAGGAACTCAGTGAGGCTTGAACGTAAAGATAAATGGGTAGGGCTACCTTTTGGTAATGAGAACCACTGCTTGAAGAAGTACGAGACTGGATCAACGTGTGAGCAAAGTGTGATAACCCAAGGTGATTGCACACTGGCTCGTGTACTAGACCAGCAGGTGTAGTAAAAGTCTCACTTCTGCACAGCTGTATTGGTCCAGTATATCGGCCAGCGCAGAATCGCCCTTAATTACCTTATAGGCTATAGGTGAGGTGACAACATCATTTCATTGTTTTTCTTAAAGACCTTGCCCCACTGGAAATATTGTAACATCAGTGTTTCATGCGCTGTGCTAGTTTTCTCTTCACAGGCCATTTGGTCCCCTCACTAATCTGGTACATCAGTAGATCAAGCCTTACGCTTAAACAAGTGTATCGATTTAGCTTTTAGTTGGAGTACTTGAAATCATTTGGCACAATTCACTGACAAATTCTCTGTCACACAGCACTAGAACCAAGGGGGGGGGGACTCTATGAAAGTGATGAGTAGGAGAGTCAGACCAGACAAGGGGAAGTATTTCTTCACCCAGAGGGTAATCAGTCTATGGAATTAGCTGCCAAGAAGAGTTGGGGACAGCAACCAGCCTAGATGGCTTTAAGAAAGGGCTAGACAAGTTCATGGATAACAGGTGTATCAGTGGCTACTAGAGTGGATGCCTGGGTACATCCTCCAGGCTGGAGAGATGGGCAGGATGAAGAGGTATAAATTGTTACACCTTTTTAGGGGGGAATCTATATGGATTGCCTTTTTACAGGAAACGCGTAAGTCTAGAGAGGTACAGAAAGTATTGTCTCATAACCAATGGACTACCCAAATAGAGTCCAGGTCAATGGCAGATCAAGAGGTGTAGCTGTATTAATTAGAGATGACTTGAATATGCAAGTATTAGATAAAAAAAAGAATATGGTGGGTAGGTTTGTATTTGTCAAAGTAGGTTTATGTGGAAAAATATTAACTTTGGCTTGAATATATGCACCTAATAATGGGCAGAAGAGATTTGTGGAAGAGGTGCTTAGGAAATTAAGAGTGTTTGTGGAGTGCCCTGTATTAGTGGGTGGAGATTTGAATATGGATGTGGAGACTGATGGAAGACGAAGAGGACAAGGAGGAAGAGGAAGTGAGATTTTGAATTTGAGCAAATAGGACCTGAGTATGAAATATGTGTGCATGCCTTCCATTCCTTGATTTAACCTTTCCGTGTCTTCTCCATTAGGAAGAGAATATTTGTTTGCATTGGGCGTCCTTCACAGGAAGCGCAGAGATTGCGGAAGTGCTGCTGAATGCCCAGTGTGACCTCCATGCGGTCAATTTCCATGGAGACACACCCTTGCACATAGCTGCCCGAGAGAGCTACCATGATTGTGTTCTGTAAGTAATGGGGTAGCCAGAGTTCTCTCGGTATCAGGGGTTCTCCACCTGTGGGTCGCAACCCCTTTGGGGGTCGAACTACCCTTTCAGAGGGGTCACGACGAGTCTCCTGCCACCCCTCCCTCCCCCTCCTTCCCCCCCCATGCAACGCCCCTCGAAAAGGCTAGCAGCCGGGTTTCTTCTCCACCCCGTGACCCCAGCTGCCCCGCCCCCATGGTTAGGGGTCTCCACAACATGAGGAACTGCATTAAGGGGTTGCGGCATTGGGAAGGTTGAGAACCGCTGCTCTATATGGTGGAGATCGTCTGGATAGCATGTATAGGGAGTGCATCATAGGGCTGCAGCTCAGCAGTAGAGCTTATTGCCTGGAGAACAGGGGGTTGCTGGTTCAGTCCCCAGCCTCTCCTCAGAAGTAGGCAACAGAAAACAACTTCTGTATCTCTGCCAAGAAAACTGCGCAGATGTGCCCATGCAGTCAGTCAGGAGTTGGGCACAACAACAGTAACGTCTGTGTCATATTTGTCTTTAAACACTACTGAAAACTATATAGTATTAAAGGTAGTTGAAACTGCCTTTTCAGTCAAAAGGCGGCATGGGTAAAGAGGATGTTTTCACCATCTGCTGAAATGTAGAAAGCGGTAACACTTGGACGCATCCCAGCCTGGAGGCCATCACAAACAAGGCCCTCTCACTGGCCCTCATTCATTGGTGTATTGCACCACAATATCTGTGTTAATCCTCTTTTTCCCTGCCCCTCATCTTCAATGCAGCCTGTTCCTGTCCCGGGGTGCTGACACAGAAATGCGGAACAAGGAAGGAGACACGCCCCTGGACCTGACCTTGGAGAACTCAGACGTGTGGTTTGCTCTGCAGCTCAATCGCAAGATCCGCCAAGGCATCCTTAACCGCTCTGTGCGAACGGAGCGCATTATCAGCAGGTGAGCAGTGCTGCTCTTCTAGAGACAAGGGATAGCACAGGACACGGGGAAGGCAAGAGCCTGTCTCTGATACCTGCTGATGAGTCATAATGAGTGATCTATGCCGCTATTCCTGTGTGGGCCTCACAGATGAAGGTGGGCTTGCACACTGAACATAAGAGGAGCCCTGCTGGATTAAGCCACAGCCTGTCTAGTCCAGCTTCCTGTCCCACACAGTGGCCCACCAATTGCTTCTGGGCATCCAAAGCAGAAGACAAGAACAAAACCTTCACCTGCTCTCGAATCCCTGCAGATGGACTTTAGAGACATCCTGCCTGGAGGATGTATCTAGGTATCCATTCTAGTAGTCATTGATATACTTGTAATCCATGAATTTGTCTAACCCTTTCTTAAGCTGTCTAGGCTGGTTGCTATTACCACCTCTTCTGGAAGCAAATTCCATAGACCGATGACCCTCTGGGTGAAGAAATACTTCCCCTTGTCTCATCTGACTCTTTTGCCCATCAGCTTCATAGAGGGATCCCTGGTTCTGCTGAATTTTCAAACAGATCCTGTTCTAGTTTAGATTCCCATTGTACACTCCCACATGTTACTCCTAGAACACCACTATGTAAAGTCATCTTAATTAATATTGTAGCCAGTTTCCAACCTCATCCCTTTATCCAATTATCTCACATTTTATACACAGTATTAAACATTTGAGGCTCTCAAAAAAAGCTTTTGGTCTCAGTCATCTATAGCAGTTCTCTTGACTCTTCGAAACTTGGGGTGCTAGCAGACAGGGCTTTTTTCAGTCACCCTTTTAAGCAGAAGGATCCCTTGCATAGCCTCTCTCACACAGAACAGTCTAACAGTTATAGGAATAAACCTCCCTTATTTTTTTCTCACGTCAGTGTTCTTTGTCTCCAACTCTGGCAAGACTTTTCTTGACAACAAGTGCTTGCCACTGATTGGCTAATCATCTGCCTGGCTTTCTGGGGCCTTGATTGGTTACTCACTGGGAGCACTTGTCCCCATGCTGTGATTGGCTACAATTTCCCTTCTCTGGGCTTATGTACCTTCCTAGCCAGTGCGACTAAAGTAGAGAGTTGTCTTGGGTGTTACTAAACCTTGAATGAGGAAGAAATGCCCATTACCGGGCTTCAAGGTGATATAAGATGAATTTAGAGAAAAATGCTCAGAGACTCACATTCGCCTAGAGGGCACCTCTTCAGGCATGTCTGATTACACCTGTTTTGATAAATGGTGCTACTGTAGATAAATACCTGTATATATATAAAGAGAACATAGAAACAATAAAGCATCAGCTGACATCAGTTATCTAACAGATTTAAAACTGACTTTCAGCCAGCTTCAAAGTCAAAGATGATCGAACTACAGTAGCTTAAAAAATAAAAGCTGTCAGAAAGAGTTCCCATAATTTCTGCTACTTTCTTTGCCTTTCTCCAGGGATGTGGCTCGTGGCTATGAAAATGTTCCTATTCCCTGTGTCAATTCTGTGGATGATGAGCCGTGTCCAGAAGATTACAAATACATCTCAGAAAACTGTGAGACCTCAACAATGAACATAGACCGGAACATCACTCACCTGCAGGTACCTTACCAGTATGATGGTGTTCCTTTCAGAATAAATACACTCTTACCACAAGTTAGCAGTTCTTGAGGTGAAAAAAGGGGAGCCATCATTCTTGGGAGGATCTGCTTTTAGCATTGCATGATATGCATTTCTTTTATGGGCCTTCCTTCCTCTTTGCCTCCCTAGCATTGTGCATGCCAAGATGACTGCTCCTCCAGCAACTGTCTGTGTGGCCAGCTCAGCATCCGCTGCTGGTATGACAAGGTGAGAAGCGAGCTTTATTTGGTTTATTGGAAAAGGGGGACATACAGAACCCAGGAAATGGCCAGACGATGAGGGGTGCATGGGAAGTCGTTGAGGAGGAACTGCAAAATTGGCCTGCTCCTCTTTGGGCAGGACAGAACAGTTCATTCCAGAAGTCTGGAAAATTCCTCTTTTTGAGGAGAGATTGCAGCTCCCAGGTGATTTTACCTCAGGAAAACATGGCGCTAGGGAAAAGATACATGCGCGTATTTGTGTACTTTGGCACACTGACCATTTATTGGTATATTGGATACTTTGTTTTCAAACCTGGTTAGCTTCTGTTTCATTGTTTCATTTTGTTCTTTGATGTATTGCCTTGTTTTTTTGTTTTTTTGCAAAAAGGCAATTCTTGGAGGGCCTTCTAATGCATGAAGAGCCTGCTATATCTAGAATTCTCTTCCCACAGTGGGTAGCCACAGGGAAGCCCACGGTCTGAGTAATTGTGCATCCATCTTGTTTATGTTCATGCAGTTTGTGCTGGAAGACTTCATGCTGCTAGTCATGTTAGAGCCATGTGGTAGAGCCAAACGTCTAGTGGTTAGGGAGCCTCACTCTTATCTCGGAATACCGGGTTTGATTCCACCTGCCCCCATGAAGCCAACTGGGTGACCTTGGGCTGGTCACAGCTCTCTTTGGAGCTCTCACAGCCCCACCTACCTCACAGGGTGTTCTGTTGTGGGGAGAAGAATGGAAAAGCTTGGTCAGCCGCTTTGAGTCCCCTTAAATGGGTGAAAAAAGTGGGGTAGAAAAGCCAACTCCTTCTTCTTCTTCTAGTCAGCGTTATCCACTATTTTGGTCAGATGACAATATAGCCACACTAGTTCCATTTCAAGCAGAGTCATTCAAGCACTGGGAATCAATTCTAAGACTGTGAACAGGGTTTGTCGTTATTGTAAAAAAAAAAGACCTGTATGGTGCCTAGGCATGTTAACAGAAGCTGAGGTTCTTCAGTTCTGTTTCAGGGCGTTATCTGAATTTGCTTCGGATGCCCAGCTTGAGAATGAGTGGGACTTAAGAGCATTTTCCAGAATTCTTTCCACTGCAAAAATGTATTGATGTATATCCTCCAGAGCAGTGTTTTCCAAACAGGTCACTAGGAAATGGGTCCATGACCGAAAATATTATTTGCCTTTTGGATAGATTTGTTTTTTGATGTGGGGGTGGATTTGCATAAATGAGGGGGGGATACCTGCCAATACTCCATTTTCTGGTAGGAATCTGCCTACAAGTATTCAAGGAAACATCTTAATGTCTCAGCCAGGTACCCAAACCTGCTTCTAACTACTGGTTTAAGAAATTGGGGGAAACCAACTGTGTTAAAATGGCAACACTTCTTCCACCTGTAAGATTTCACAGGAATCATGGGAAATCTCACTGGAGGTGCACTCCATTTCCCATCATTCCTGTGAAATCTCACAGGATTTCAAAGGGATTATGGGAAATTTGGCACCATTTTGGACCATTTCCTGCCTGTACTAGGCCTTGGAGGAGTTTTAGGTAGGCCTTAAGGTGCCCGTGGGGGGTGGGGGTGAAGGGATGATCTGGTCACCATGGAAAACTGAAATCGCTGTTACTGGATCAGTGGATACAGGGGTCCAACTGTATATAGAACTATTCTATATATTTTGTCTTTTATTTCTGTGACCCACCTTGGAACCTGTTGCTGCCTCACTTGTTCTTTGCAGGATGGTCGTCTTCTGCAAGAATTCAACAAGATTGAACCTCCGCTCATCTTTGAATGCAACCAGGCCTGCACTTGCTGGAGAAACTGCAAGAATCGTGTGGTGCAGAGTGGGATTAAGTGAGTGGTTTTTTTAAAAAAAAAAACTTTTGCAAAGCTGAAGGTGGTCTTGGCTTTGCCACACACTACCATATTTAATTCAAAACTAAAAGAAAAAAAGGTATTTCTTGGAATGCTAGTGGTCACTTGAGTGCTGGAAAAGATTTCTGAGTTCTGAGGGGATGTTTTAGAATGAAATGGTCTTCAAAAATTCTGCATGTACTTTGTGTTCCTTTACTGCAGGGTTCGCTTGCAGCTGTACCGCACGGCCAAAATGGGATGGGGTGTCCGAGCATTACAGACCATCCCTCAGGGGACCTTTATATGCGAGTGAGTGGAATTAGAAGAGAGCTCCTGACTTTCCTTCTTTGCAACTACAACTATGGCCCTTTCTGCACTGGATTTTATTCCAGATTATATCCTGAATAGGGGCCTGCCATCTGGGATATAATTCGGATTAAGACCCGGTGCAGAAAGTGTCTGTGTCTGGGAAGAAAGGGAAGGGGAGGGAGATGGAAACCAAGTTTTTGGAAAATAGACTCCAGGTTATATATAGCATAATCTTCCCTCTGAGGTGCATCAGGCACCCTCACTGTATGTGTTCAGACAACTGGTAAAGATGTACCTCTTCACCCTGGCCTTTGGCTGAGGGAACGACATCCCTTCCATACACAGGCACTGTCACTGTTTCAGCCAATCTGTTTTATATGCTTTTATAAGAACATAAGCAGAGCCATGTTGGATCAGGCCACAGCCCATCTAGTCCAGCATCTTGTCTCATGCAGTGGCCCACCAATTGCCCATCGGCATCTCAAGCAGAGATGAGGGCAAACTTTATTCTGCTCTCGAATCCAGGAAATGACCTTAGAGGTATCCTCCTGGTGCCCCCAGCCTGAAAGATGCACTTAGGCATCTGTTCTAGTGGCCATTGATACATCAGTCATCCGTAAATTTGTCTAACCAGAAATTTTCTCTATCCACCTTTTCTATACCATGCATTATTTTCTATACTTCTGTCAGGTCCCCTCTTAAACGCTGTCTTTCCAGGCATAGACATTGCAGTCTGACTTTGTAAAGGAGGTGGTCCAGCCTCTTAATAATTCTGGTTGCCCTTTTCTGCGCCTTTTCCAGTTCCACAATATCCTTTCTGAGGTGTGGTGACCAAAATTGTACACAATATTCCAAATGTGGCCTCCCCATACGTTTGTATTTTATTGTAACCCACCCTGAGACCTTTGGGTATAGGGTTGGATAAAAATTCAAACAAACAATAAAATGATAAACCAGTCAACACCATACTTATTTCCCTTTCCGTTGCTTTTCTCTGTGAAGGTACGTAGGAGAACTGATTTCTGATGCAGAAGCTGATGTGAGGGAAGATGATTCATACTTGTTTGATCTAGACAATAAGGTAAGATTTTCCGTGCTCCTGCTTAGATTGGATGGAAGTTACTTTAGGAAGGAAAGGTTCATCAAGGAGTAGATTTAAGTTTTTATGGTTAAGATGGATTGTTACAAAGAAGGAAGTATACTGGGCTTGATGATATGCCTGGAAGACAGAAACTTGCCCTTCTGGCCTCACCAGTGTAAATACAACATTTAGCGCTGGTTTGTCAGCAGAATGTAAGAGAAAGGTGACTGGCCCATCCATCTTAGGGGCTTCACTCCACATATTCTGTTCAGATTTACTTCCTTAACCTTTTCCTTTCCCAAGGCCCTCGTAAGGCGGTGAGACTACTTTACCCAAGGTGCATTGAGCTTCCATGGCAGCATGGGGATTTGAACTGAGGCAGCCCTGAGTTCCAGCCTAGTGGTCTAAACCACTGTGGCACTGATCTTAAGTGAACATAGAAGAATATAAAGTTCTGAGGTGTTTTTTTTTTTAAAAAAAGCCTAAGTTCTTGAACTTGGAAAAGTTCTAGGGCCCCCAAACTGCCTAGAGTCCATCTGTGTTGTGTCTTCTGTCTCCCGCAGGATGGTGAGGTGTACTGCATTGATGCTCGTTACTATGGCAATGTTAGCCGCTTTATCAATCACTTATGTGACCCCAACATTATCCCTGTGAGGGTATTCATGCTGCATCAAGACCTGCGTTTTCCTCGCATTGCGTTCTTCAGTAGCCGGGACATTCACACTGGAGAAGAGCTAGGGTCAGTAAAAGGGAGATTGGATGCATGTTTCTGTATGTATGAATGAAAGACAAAGAAAGTGTGGCTGTAGCTGAGACTATGGAAATTGTGTTTGGATACAATCAGACGTGGTGAAAGAGGTGCCCTCTGGGTGAATTTGAGTCTCTGTTGACAGACATTCTATTGCTCTGTTTGACTTGAAGCCAGGGAATGGGCATGTATTTTTTTTTTTAATTATTATTGTTGTGTTGGACTTTTAAACTTTGTACTGGTTTTAGTATTTTCTACAGTTTTGATATGTATGTTTTAAATGTTGTGAGCCAGCCAGAGACCCTTGGGTATGGGGCGGGATATAAATAAAAATAAAAATAAATAAATAAATAAACATAGAAGCAGGAAATATAGCCAATCACAGCACGGGAATGGTTATTGTGGGCTGGGGACCAATAAGAACGATGGAAAACCAGGCAGATGAGTGGCCAGTCAGTGGTGAGCGCTTATTGTCAAGGATAGTGTTGCCAGACTTGGAGGGAAATGAAGAGCAAAGTGTGGAAATATGAGGTAGGCTTTTAGGTGCTCAATCGGTTTAACTGTTTGAATGCTTTTTTGTGTGTGCATCTACAGGCAATTGAAAAAGCCCTGTCTAATTGCACCCTTAGCCCTATTATAATGTTCATTGTAAAGAATTTGTAAATAAGGCTGGAAGTCTACAGCTCTTTGACTTTGCTTCCTGTGTTTGCTACTGTTCAGCTACTAACTATAATGGCTGCCAGTACAGAATATGGGTTGTCACAAATTATGGTTTCCTTACTCTTCCTTGTTATCCTTTTCTGGCTCTGACCTGCAGGTTTGACTATGGCGACCGCTTCTGGGATATCAAGAGCAAATACTTCACTTGCCAATGTGGTTCAGAAAAGTGCAAACATTCAGCTGAGGCCATTGCTTTGGAGCAGAGCCGCCTGGCCCGCCTGGAGGCCCATCAGGATGGCTTACCAGACAGCAGCAGCCTCACCGCCACCCAGGCTTAAACCGGCCCAAGCTATCAGTAGAGAACACCGGGATTCTTCCCTGTCCCCCTTCTTCTACTAACAGCTCTTGGCCACTCTTCTTGGGCAGATGGGCTGGAATACAGAGGCTTTTTCACTGGAGGAAGTTGCCAAGGTGGAATGCCAAGCTGAGGAACGGGGAAAGGAGGAGAAAGGACATCTGTCATCTTCCTGGTGCTGTGAGAGACCTGGGAAAGGAACCTTTGAATAGGAAAGGGATTGTGAGGATTAAACTTTCTAGGGTTCTGCCCTTCCTTAGAAGCTGATGCAACTTGGAATCCACCCACAACCCCGATCTCTCTTTCCTGGCTGGGAATACCTGTATGTGTGCGGCCTCCTCCTATGCTGCAGGCCGTGTTAACGTTTATTTTTTGTAACAAAAATGTCAATCTAGGATTGGAACCATTTTACTTTCTCTTTCCCCCACCCTACCCTTTTCTCTCTGTAAGCTACCAGTCTTGGAATATGGCTGACAGGGCACTGGCTAAAGTCTTTGCTTCTACATTGGCCAGGCAGTGTGAGCTCAAGGGATGTTTCCTGGGCTACCTGGCGCTTATAATTTAGAGCATGGCCTGACAGTGCAGAAGCAGGTTGGGCAGTTATTTGAGGGCCCAACATTTGGCCTGGTCTTCTGAAACATAAGAAGGTTGACAACGGTTGTGTTCCAGACAGTTTTGTTACCACCTGGTGGAATGGTGTACGAGTTATATATCACTCACTTCCTTGTCATTCCTGGATAGTTTTTTTTTTTTTTAAAGACTGTGCTTAATGTGGCCTTTTAAAACTTATTTTGGGCCAACAGTGTCCCGGAGGTTTGGGGGTGGGGGGGCAAGACAGTTAAAACAGTCAATTTTGAATTAAGAGCCAAGTTTTGTACGCTCTGTCTCCAAGGCTTCCCTTTGGAGGTGTTGTTACTCCGAAGAAATCCTAGCTGCTTCCCCTAAAAACGAGCCACAAGTCCTAGCCTTATCTCTCCCTCTCACTTTTTTCTATGGGATTTTGCATTTTAATTTTTAAACTGTAATTTTTCTGGGGCTATGGAACCAATAAATGTTTGCTTTTGATGATTTTGATACCAAACAAAGTCAAGCTGAGGTGAATTGTGTGTTTATCATTCTCTCAGGGTAAACTGGGAACACAAGGGTTAACGATCCAGCGTTCCATCCAGGACCACCATTACTACAGAACTATAAAGCTCTAACAAGTGCCAACTGTTTGATCCAATACTTTTAATTGTCAACCTAATTGCATGGATTGAAGCCCTTTGGTTAGAACCAGCAGTCCGTCTCTGCCTGAGGTGAAGATCTCTGGGCTACAGGGCTTACCCAAAAAGTTGGTAGCCTGCCTTTTAGCACCTCCAACAAAAGTTTCCTTTCCTTCTTACTCTGTTAGCAGTGGGTACCACAGATCCGTTTGGCATATTCACAGTTGGTCAATGGAGAGTTTGAGCAGGTTTCTTTTTTTTTT
>MTQE01003633.1:603449-620695 GCA_014337955.1 Aspidoscelis marmoratus
TTTTTTTTTTGTAGGTCCCCTAATAGGACATGATCATGGGTTTGTTTCCTTAGTTCTGGTAGAACTAATGTGCTAAAAAGCATTCTCAGAGACACAGAGCAATAGTTAAGCTTTTGTGTGATTTGTCACTGAGGTCTGAGGTATAGGTACAAACACATCAAATACAAGACATTTAGCCCTGAAATACTTTTTTCTCCTTACTGTTAAAAAAACCCCCATAATCTAAAAGAAAAGGGCATTGTAGTATGAAAGTATTGTATACTGCATGAATTTTTTTCTTGTTCACTGTATATCAGAAATTCACATTTGTGCAAATGGAGCCACTTCGAATGTGGTAGGATTCAAATTCACTTCAAATCCCTGCGGCCAGCAGTCACACCTGTGAACTCGATGTGAATCTACTCTGGAGCCACTTTGAATGTAGGAAAGCTGCATACAAAGATGCAAAAGCTTTCACTTCGCTTGCAAATGTCAGCGTTTGAATACAGCCAATATTCAATTTGAATGCAGAGTTTCAAACATTTGCAATTCATAGGAATTGCAAACGTGACAAACATTTTTCGCCCATCCCTACTGTATACTCAGCGCTATGCTTTTCCCAGTAGTAATGAATGTCTGTGAAAGTTGGACCATAAGGAAGACCGAGTGGCAAATAATTAACACTTTCAAATTGGTCAGGAAGTCAAATCAGTCAATACTGAAGAAAATTGACCCTAACTGTTGGAAGGAGAAATGCTGAAGCTGATGCTCAAATATTCTGGCCATGTCATGGGAAGACAGAACTCTTACAGAGAATGATCAGTCTATAGCATTTACTGCCAGAAGAGGCGGTGACTATAACCAGCCAAGATAGCTCTAAGGAAGCGTTAGACAAATTCGTGGATGACAGATGTATCAATGGCTACTAGAATGGATGCTTAAGTACAGCTGTGAGTGGAACTTTAAGCAATTCCATGGTGGTGCATTAATGTTTATTCAGTAGGCCCCTAGAACATTTTCTCCTTTGGTAAGGAAGGGGAGCACTTGAAGGCCAAACTTAAAAGAAACATCCAGTGACCTCCATATGCATTTCCCCAAATGCTTCCTTCTGCCTATTTTGCTGTCTCTAGTTTTTGTTTTCTTGTGTTACCTGGTCTCTTTTCTAGCTGGCTTCTTAACAGCTATGGCTGTCCTTGCCTCAAATGTTTCCATTTTGGACTGTAATGTGATTTGCAGCTGATTTCACTCATGAGGCTGAACATTAAGGACCATCAGGTACTAAGGACCATTCTGCACTTACCTGTAACTTACCTGCGCTTACCATAGGTTCATCCAGACATCATTTCCTTCTTCTGCATTATTTGGATAATCTGGAATAAAGCATGGGTAATCCGGAATAAAATGTGTCTGGATGTGCTTTATTCCAGATTGTTGAAATAATGTGGAATAATAAGTCCTGTCTGGATGAAGCTTTACTTACCGAATCCCTTGTGATCCTCTTCAGGGCCTCATCTGTCCCTAGGAAAAATGGGGAAATGCTGCTTGGTTCCTTATGTATCCCAAGACCAAAGGCATTATTGCCAAATACAGTTCATTCCTTTGCATAATCCTGTAGTTTGTCTCCCTCAAACCATTATTTATCTTACTTATTTTTGTGTTTATATACCACCCTTCACTGGAGAGTCCTAGGGTGGATTGCAACAAAATAAAAAGATAAATTTTGTAAGAACTGAAATGCAATTAAAATACAGGACAGAATACAAGCCTCTGTCTGACTCTCATAAGAAGAGGAGCCCTGCTGGATGAGGCTTCCGTAGCCCATCTAGTCCAGCATCCTGTTGCTCACCGTGGGCCACCAGTTGCCCATGGGCATCTCAAGCAGAGACAAGGGCAAACCTTCTCCTGCTCTTGAATCCCAGCAAATGGCCTTAGAAGCATCCTGGGTGTCACCCCAAGCCTGAAAGATGTACCTAAGCATCCATTCTAGTAGCCACTGATAAATCTGTCATCCATAAACTTGTAATACTGTCAGGGTTACGGGGAAACTAAGGGCCTGTTTGCACTTGCTTTTCCAGAGTGGTTGCAAATGCTGCAGGGAAGGTCTGTCCTCGCTCTGCACCACCACTGTCAACCCAAAATGACCTGGAGTGTTTTCTAGCTGACCGACCTTCAGTAAACTCTTATCCACAGCTTGACTGAGAGCAGCTAGTGAGCTACTGATCTGCACTGTTTGCTCCCTCTTCCGGGTGCGAAGCTTTGAGTGGGCAGAATGATGTGGCTGCAGCTTGCATGGTCATGCACCACGAGCCAATCACCATGGCAGTATTCCAGCGTAAGCCGTGGCAATCTGATCTGCCCAGATCAGACCATCTGCACTTCAAGTGCTGGTGGTCCAGTTAGTAACTGCACCAGTGCTTGAAGTGTGAATGGCTACCTCTGCGCCTAATCCTACCTTCAGTGAAATGGTATAAAAATACTGGGGAACGTGCAAACAGGCCCTAACCATCAAGTCCAAGAGGTATATTTAATGCAATATTAGTGAGTAATTTTCACTTACGGAAGCCTGAGGCTAAGGAGAGCCACTGAAAGTTTATTGATATTTGTCAAAAGCATGCCAGAGCTGAGACTTAGTCAACCAGTGTTAAGAAGAAGAGTTGGCTTTTCTACTCCGCTTTTCTCACTCATTTAAGGGGACTCAAAGGGGCTGACAAAGCTTTCTATTCTCCCCACAACAGAATACCCTGTGAGGTGGGTGGAGCTGTGAGAGCTCAGAAGAGAGCTGTGACTAGCCCGAGGCCACCCAGCTGTCTTTGTGGAGGAGGGTGGAATCAAACCCAGTATTCCCAGATAAGAATTGGCTCCCTAACCACTAGACCAAACTGGCTAAATCAATGATCTGTATAGGGGAGACATACTTTATTAGTATGTCAGTGGAAAAGTCCAGTCTCCTATTGACACCCCAGAAGACAAATCATGATATTGAAAATGTACAGAATTAAATTAGATAAAGGAAGTCATGTTTTATTTCTTTAAAATATTTCTGTACTGCTTCCTATTTTTTAAAAAACCCAAAGCGGTGCACAATGAGGAATAAGAACAGGTATTATGCAATGGAGGGATACTGATGCCACAGACTCTCTGAAGTGTCAAAAGCAGGCGTGTGACAGACCTCAACAACTGACCAAAGTTAACAGTGTCACAACTCATGAGTTGCCACCAGTGTGAAAATTCAGATGTGCTGACAGTTTCACCCTGTCTGAGGAAATGTGTGGGGATTTGAAGGAATGAAAGAAGCTCCCGCTCTGTAGTGCAGGAATATTGGGTTGCCTAGGGTGTAGGTACCAACAATCAGTACAGTTGCTGAGGAAAATAAAACTTGCGGTAAATAACACCACAAACCGTGTGGGACTGGTGTAGAGTCACGGGCAGGGATCTGGGTCCTTTCTGAATTGGGCCTTATCCCAGATTATATTCCAGGCTAGGGGCCTACCATCCACAAACTGGTGCAGATTGCAGCAGGGCAGGTCGTAGTCTGCACGAGCATGTAGACAGCAGGTCCTATTCCGGGATATAATCCAGAATAAGTTCCAGTACAGAAAAGGGCCTGCATTTGAATGAGGGATGCTGAGGCTGTTTAGTTGGGTTTGAAGAAAGCCATTTCCCCCCTCAGTTTCTACCTTCTGAGGTGAAAATGCTTTTGGTTTGCTGCCACCTCAAGACCTCTGTACGTTTCCACAACCCATAGTTGTACCAGTATTGGTACTTGTATATTCCCCTTCATACTCCCTTCCCTTGAGGTGACGAAAAAGTTACCACATATCTTTAACGTTAAGTTACTTCACATGAACTTGCAAGGGGTGGAAGTTAAATGGCCAGTGTGGCAACTGTTAACCCGCTAACCTCGAAAATGATAGTGCGTGTGTCTATTTAATTTTTTTGTTCTCTCGTGACAGGAGAAGGTGAAGATGATGGGCTTTTTGTGCAACTGTTCATGAGACAAGTGCTTCCTTGTCTCCCCTGCTGGAGTCTAATGGCGCAGGTCTAAACCAAAGTTTGACTTTGTAGAACTAAGGAGCAAGTGCTGCTACATTCAGCTGTTTACTTTGTAATATCACAGATTGTTAGGAAAGACTGAAGAAACCAACTGCAGACAGTATGAAAAATAAGTCACTGAGATGTGGAATGAGGAAGAGACTCAACCAGACAGCATTAATAGCTACGAGCCATCCAGACAAGCGCATTTCATAATTGTGGACATGGCAACAAAGTCAATAACTAACTAACTTGTTTCATGCTCTAAATCTGCCCGGTCTGCCTGTTCACCACTGAGCTCAATTCAAGGTGTTGATGCTAAGATAAAGTCCTAAATGGCTTAGGTCTCAGTTATCTGAAGGAGTGCCTTCTCCCATATAGACCTGCCAGAGTATTAAGATCACAAGATGATGATGAAGAAGAAGAGATGGCTTTTCTATCCCGCTTTTCTCACCCATTTAAGGATACTCAAAGTGGCTGACAAAGCTTCCTACTCCTCACAGCAGAACATCCTATGAGGTAGATGGGGCTGTGAGAGCTCAGAAAAAGAGCTGTAACTAGCCCAAGGTCACCCAGCTGGCTTCATGGAGGGGTGCAGAATTGAATCAGGAGACTACTTGGCTGTGGTCACACCTGATTTAATCCAGCTTCAGTCCACTTTCAGAATGAGACAATGCATCAGCAAGGTGACAAGCTGTATTAAATAACTCAGTGTTAAATAACTCAGAAAATTCACCTTTGGGATAGAGAAAATGGAAAGAAAATGACTGGTCATTTTGCTGATCACTCTAGCTCTGAAGGTGGACTGAAGCTGGATTAAACCTTAGTTGTGACCACAGCCCTACATTCTAACCGCAAGATCAGACTGGCTCTTGTTCTGCTGCTCTCAGAGGTGCAAAGGATGGTGGCACACAATAGGGCCTTTTCTTGGTGGCCCCCAGACTCTGAAACATTTTCTCTCTAGAAGTTTGCCAGGCCCCTACACTATGTGATTTTCAGCACTTCGTTAAAACATACCTCTTCACCCATGCTAGTTCCCTCTTGGGTGGTGGTCCTGCCAGGGAGGGAGGGGAAATATTTTAAATCTATTTTAAATTATTCTATATATTTTATCCTTTTTATTGTTGTTACCTATCCTGGGACCTTCATATAAAAGGCAGGATATAAATATTTAAATAAAGTAATATAAATAAAATAACTTCCTTTTCCTTGGTGTTGATTTTAGATTGTATCTTTCTAGGACCCAAGGAACCTGTTGTATACTAGCTAAGTTATTCTGGTGTTGAGGCTTTTTAGCGCTTGATACTGATAATTCTTTTTTGCTTGTCTGTTTAATGTTCTTTTACCCAGATTGGTAGTTGTGCTGAATATATTTGGAGAGAGAACATAATCCTTCAATGGGCTCTCTAAAAATCTCCATGTAGATAACAGAGCAACAGTAAAAACTACCCATTTTTCTTTTCTTGCTCCATATTTGTTGTGCCAAGTAAATAATTCCTACTAGTGAGGACTTGGCATCCCAACTTTTTATGAAGCCAAGAAAGAGATAGGTTACCTAAGTCTTTCACAATTTATTTTTATTTTTATTATGGAGGATTTATATACCACCTCTCAGTACTGTTAACAATAAGAATTAAAAGAGCATTAAAAGCATAACAAAAAACTCCAAAATGGACTAATTGCTAAAAGTTATATTAAACAAATAGGGTTTGACAAGGTGCCAGAAAACAGTGCAGATGCCTGGCATATCTTTTGTGGGAAGATTGTTCTAGAACTAGGGAGCCATTACTGGGTCCACATCGAGACAGAGGCTGTGAGTGGAGAGTCCACAAATAAAATGGATAGAAATGAAAAGGTGTGAGCAGTCAGATCTGAAGATGGACTGAAGAAGGTTTAAGGTGAAGGTGTGACCATGGCGTCATTACTGTGGAACTGTCATTGAATTATCAGACATGTTTCCTATCTCACATAGCCATTCTGAAATTTCAAAGCTATAATACTCTCCAGTCTGGATTACTTCTGCAAGACCTTCGGAGAACATGAGTGAAAATTCAACATAATATTTGAAGTTACGGAGGTCTGAGGCTCCATGGTCTTGGTTCTTCACAATGCTAATACAGAGTGGAGTGTATTCACCTGGATGGGACATAAGAACATAACTGCTGGATCAGGCTGCAGTTCATCTAGTCCAGCATCCCGTCACACACAGTGGCCCACCAAATGCTCATGGGCATCTCAAGCAGAGACAAGGACAAACCTTTTCCTGCTTTCGAATTCCAGCAAATGGCCTTAGAAGCGTCCTGCTTTCACCCTCAGCCTGAAGGATGTACCTAGGCATCCATTCTAGTAGCCATTGATATATCTGTCGTCCATAAATTTGTCTAACCCAGTGGTTCTCAACCTGGGGGTCGGGACCCTTTTGGGGGTCGAACTACCCTTTCAGAGGGGTCGCAATGAGTCTCCCACCACCCTTCCCTCCCACCTCCCAGCTGCTCCGCCCCCACAGTTGGGGGACTCCACAACATGAGGAAACTCCATTAAGGTGTCATGGCATTAGGAAGGTTGAGAACCTCTGGTCTAACCCTTCCTTAAAGCCATCTAGGCTGGTAGCTATTACGACCTCTTCTGGCAGCAAATTCCATAAACTGATGACACCAATGATACTCTACACCACAGCATTAATTGCCATACTTTAAAACAAACTTTTTTGCTCTTGCATGGGGGCAATATAGAATGACTATGAAAGTAATTACGAAATAGAGCAATATAGCAAAATAATGCTGTGCAGTCCAGAGGTGGCCTGAGAAAACTCTCTCTTGGGGCTCTGCCCCTTGAACCATCCCTAGTGATGGAGTCACAAGGAAAAGTCTTAAGACCTTAATTGTCAGGCAGGCCTATATGAGAGAAGGAGAAGACAACGTTGGCTTTTCTACCCCACTTTTCTCACCCATTTAAGGGGACTCAAAGCGGCTGACCAAGCTTTTCTATTCTTCTCCCCACAACAGAACACCCTGTGAGGTGGGTGGGGCTGTGAGAGCTCAGAAGAGGGCTGTGACTAGCCCAAGGTCACCCAGCTGGCTTCATGGGGGAGGGTGGAATCGAACCCAGAATTCCCAGATAAGAGTCCGGCTCCCTAGCCACTAGACCAAACTGGCCCAGTTTGAAGGAGGAGTTCTTCAAATATTTGGGCATTAATATTTAGGCCCTGAACTTTGTGCTTCTTTCTCCTTCCATTCTAGACCTGGCTGGCATGAGGGCTGATCTCGTCTTCTTCGCCAGGGGGCCACCACTCCAGTTCAGTTAAGGCCATACCATCGTGCGAAGGCTTTTAGTTCTTTTTGGCGCTGGAAAAGTCCTTCCACGGTTCTTAGCAGAGCTACCTATAGCTGCTAAACTCCTGGAATATTTTTTTCCTGCGGCTGGGGGACCCCCTTGTGCCTTGCTGCTGCTGGGCACGAAGTTAAGGCAGGCAACAACAGCCCCGCCTGCAGTTCAGCTGCGGCGTGGTAGTGGCGCTTGCCGGAACGACGCGGGTTAATCCGCCTGCCCTGCCTGCCTGGCGGGAAGAGGGGGCGTGGTTTCTCAGCTGTGCGGGAAGAGGGGGCGTGGTCGGGCGGAGCCGAGCGGCAGGTAAGCATAGCCAGCAGGTGTGTTGATCGAGGCACAAGGCAGCAGGGCGGTATGATGTCAGAGCAATACAGAGGCGGCGGCGACTGCTAAGCAACAGGTTCCAGATCAGAATCTTTTCTTTCAAAGAATCCTGCACCGCCTTCTCCTTCAGAGTTCGGAAAGGATCATCAAAGCGAGCGCGCTTTGGGAGATCCGTCTCTTTTTGGGTCGCCCTCCTTCCTGTCCGCACCATGGGAGGCAAGAAAAAAAAGGAGGAAGATTCCTCTGCCGATTCCAAACTATACGGTGAGCTCTTGCCAGGACTGTTATGTATTGCTTTTTTAAAACTGCTTCTGGGGGGCTTGTGGGATTTGACACGCGTGGTGGATATACGTGGGAAACCTCTCTGGGTCTGGCGTGGGTGATGCTGAAGATCCGAGACCTGTGGATATTAAGATCGTTAGACAAAGTGTCCCCACGCCTTTTTAATGCCAGCAATGGGTTCTTTGGGGATTCTCTGCGTCTACAGAAAGAGGTGCAGCTCGAAGTTGTGGGGAGACATGTTCCAGGGCAAACGAAGGAGATTTTAAAGCTTCAACTTTGTTTGGGGGCTATAAAAAACAAACCTCTGAACTCTCCCCCTTCTTCTTTCTCTCCTTACAATCTTACCGGCTCTGTCAGATCTGGTGGGGTAACTGTGTACCCCAGTCAGGTGGGAATTTAGGATTGTGTTCACACCTACGTTTTAATCCAGTTTGAGACCACTATATCAGCAAAGCGACTTATCATTTTCTGTCCATTTTATCGAATCCAAAGACAGCTTTTCCAAGTTAGATAATGCTGAAAGATAACAACTTGAGACTTTACTGATGCGTCCTCTCACTCTGAAAGTGGACTGAAGCTGGATTAAAACTTAAATGTGAACGCAGCCTAGATGTATTTATTGCATTCAGTTAAAAAAAAATCTGAGGTTTGTGTAGTTCTCTTTGGGACACTTCGCTGCTGCCATTGTTGACATTAAAAAGGCGTGGGGACACTTTTTCTAACCATCTTAATATCCATAAATTGGGTCAGCACCCTGATTTGGCCACAGGAATTTAAAAACTAGTGGAATCTGTAACAGTGTCATTATCCACAAATTGCCTATTTTTTCTTCTGTTTGGAGACAGTTTGCAATAATTTAGTGGTTCAACTCTGAGGTTAGAAGTTGACAGTCCCTGGGTTTGAATCCCCAGTAATCTGTAAAAACTGACCAGGTGACTTCAGGCAAGTTACTACCTCTTGTTCAGGCCTACCTTACAGGGTTCCGATGAGGCAGGAAAAAATCACCTGTACTGATGAGGATTATAAATCTATTTCTGTAGAGCAGGAAATAAAAACACTAAACAAAACAGGGCCTGAAAGTGATGAAGGAAAGCTGTTTCCTTATTTAGCCAAAGGCCAGGGAAAGAGGTGTGTCTTCATTGCTTTCCTGAACATGTAAAGTGAGGGTTCCTGATGCTTCACAGAGGGGAGACTGTTCCATAATTCTGGGAGCCATCACAGAAAAGACCCTGTCCCAGGTGCTTACTGTCTTTGCTGCTGAGTGTTGTGGTCCAACCAGGAGAGAAATCTGCCAATTATGCGGGGGTTCCTGTACAGTACATGCAATTGCTTATCTCTGTCTCCCAGTTGCTTTCGTTATCATTACTCTTGCAAATACTGAGAAACCAGCTGACCATGTGAAAAAATATCAAAGGGAAAGGTGTTTGATTGGCTTCCGGGTATTTCATAGAATCATAGAGTTGGAAAGGACCTCTAGGGTCGTCAAGTCCAACCCCCTGCTCAATGCAGGATTTCCTAAACCATCCCAGCAGATGTAGGCCCAGCCTCTGCTTGAAGACCTCCAGTGAAGGAGAACTCACCACCTCCCGTGGCAACGTATTCCAGTGACTGATCACCCTCACTGTCAGGAAGTTTTTCCTAATATCTAATCTGTATTGACTCTCTTGAAGTTTCATACCATTGTTTCTAGTCCTCCCATCTTGTGCAAGTGAGAATAGGGACAATCCCTCCGCGTGGACAGCCCTTCAGATACTTGAAGACCGCTATCATGTCTCCTCTCAGTCTTCTCTTCTGCAGGCTAAACATTCCTAGATCCTTCAACCTTTCCCTCTACAACATTCTTTCCAGACTACTAACCGTTTTGGTAGCCCTCCTTTGGACTTGCTCTAGTTTGTCAATGTCTTTTTTAAAATTGTAAGAGGGATTAGAGCAAAAGGAACTGGCAAGCACAGATTTTAAAACTCATAAACAAACAAACAAACAGACTATTTACTAATCTGTTATTGCTGATGTGCCCACTTATGATACACTGTTTTTTCTAGCCGTTAAGCTTACAGTGTCCAAGGCCACATCCCCATGCAAGCCATTTGGTGCTGTTTGGGTGCTCATTGGGCTTGCCTGGGACCGGGTGTGGGGCCGAGATCGAATCACAGGCATCCCCATGCCATTCACCCTAATGCAGGCTGGGGGTCCAGGGCTGGGGGTGGGCTGGGGGTGGATTCAGCCGTCCCCAAGCAAACTGCATCGGGATTGTGATTTTGCTCCCTTTCTCAGGCAAGCCGCTTGCTTGCCTCGAAAGGGGGAGTAAAAGCAAGGGTGTAAGGGGGTGCAGAAGCTTGAGTTCTCTCACTTTTCCAGGGAGGCAACCTTATTGCTCCCCTGGAAAAGAGAGGAATCTGAAGCCTCTGCACCCCCTCTTTCTGATCTGCTGACAGAAAGAGGCTTGACTTTACTGCCAAAGTAAAAGATCACATCGGGTGCAGAGGCTTGAGATTTCTCTCTTTTCCAGGGGGGCAACCTTATTGTCCCCCTGGAAAAGTAAGAAATCTCAAGCCTCTGCAGCCCCCTCTTCCCATCTCAGCTGACAGGAAAGATGCTTCACTTCAAAAGCGCATGAGGACGCTCCTTGCCGAGACTGTGTTTGGTACTGGACCAAACGTGCATGGGGTTGCGCCCCAAGTGCTTTCCATGTTGTACTCTTTTGTAATCTGTTGAATGACTGTGGAAATGGCTTTTCAAAGGCCTTCCCTAGTGACTTCCTAGCCAGAGGTGAGACTTTTCATCTGGTGGGCAGCGTGGGTATCCTAGCCATTAAGGAAGCTCTGATGGTGAGCAATAAGTTCTGGAAAAATACGCAGACTCACCTCAGTCTGTATGGTTCAACAACTTTGGCAAAGGGAAAGAACAACTCTTTCTTGCTTTCTCCACCTGTTTTGCAGATATCAGTCAATGGGCATATGCTGTTGCATAGGAGGGGGAAAATAATGGTGATGCCTTGTTTAAAAAAGTGATTCCAAGGAAATTAAGAATGGGTCCAGCAGATTTCTGTTTCTTTAGCAAATGTGGCAATTGCACCACTCTACTGATTGAGAGTGCCGCCACTGTCAACGGGCAGAGAGATGCCAGGGGCACAGGAGGGGGCCTTCCCTGTGTTGGCCCCCAGGTTGTCACATCATTATATGCATTCAGATGTATGCCAAATAAGTACTTCTTTACACTCCCTTTTGGCTGAAAATGAAGTTTCCCTTTTGCTTTTTCAGGATCTATGTGGTTTTACTTTATTTAAGAATTTATATTGTGCCGTCACCCAAAGATCCTGGGGTAGGGGTGATTTTATTGGGAGCTACCCTGAGACTTCAAAGTATAGGGTGGGATTGAAAGTGGATGGATGGATGGATGGATGGATGGATGGATGGATGGATGGATGGATGGGCGGGCGGGCGGGCGGGCAGGCGGGCAAAGTTATTTCATTACAGCCAGGGCTGGCTCTCTGCCAGGGCCATACAATGCAGTCTGAGCTTAAAACATACCCAGAGTATCATATTAAATGAACAGCCTCAGCAGTCAAAAGTCAGGCACACTGGGACAGACCCGCTATGATTACTTCAGTAGAAGAAAAACAAAGTAAAAAATAAACAGAGCAAGCCTCCTAACCCTTTAAATCTATTATAATATATTGCAAACCAAATAAATTACATCAGAAACCAAAGAGAGTGGTTGGATCCTACTGATGTACAGGAAGAGCCTTTCAAAACCACTGAATCGGTAACCATGGTTTCAGTTAACCACAGTTACCAGATCAGCTCACCCCACTCCCTGCGGGGGCCATAAGGGAAACGCACCCAGAACTGGAAGGCCTGTTTCGGCCTCCGTAGAGAGTTGGAATAGCCGTGTGATGCCATCAGAGCTCATCCCAAAATGTAAGGGGGCATGTGGGAGGTGGGCGGGAGGCATCCAGTGGCATCACACGCCTATTCCAACGTTTCTTGGAGGGCGAAATAGGCCTTCCGTAGGCCAGAAAAGCGCTTCCAGGTTTGGGTTGCACGATACCAGGGTTGCCTGGTATCTGTTCAGATTGGTGGGGCAGAGGGCAAGGTTATCAGAGGGTACTTACGTTTGTTCATTTATTTAAGACATTTGAAAAAAGAAATCTCGAGGTGATGACAGCAACTAGCTGCATAGCTTTAAGAATGGTTTAGACAAATTCATGGATGACAGGTGTATCAATGGCTACTAGTAGAATGGATGCCCAGGTGCATCCTCCAGGCTGGGGAGACAGGCAGGATGCCTCTCAAGGCCACTTGCAGTGATTCAATTAAAAGTTATGGCCGGATCCAGCAGGAGTGCTCTTATATTCTTATAAATACTCAAATAATTTTTAGCTTCCTCTGGGTATAAACCTGCCAAGGTGGGTGGTAGGGAAACAGGAAGGGTTATATTTGAAAGATCTTTTAAGAATATTTTTATGCACTGTTATTATTATTATTCATATTGTGACCTGCCCTGGGATGTTTTGGTGAAAGATGGGATATAAAATCTTTAAAATAAATAAACAAATAAATCAAAGCAGTAAATTTGGCCAGTTTTACCAAGATGTGCCAAGAAGAAACAGAAGTATTTACTTCTTGGCACATCTTAGCAAAACCGGCCACGTTTGGTGACCCCTTTGATAGCTTGATTGTAACATGAAATATTGGCCCACCTGTCAGAACTAGGGATGTACACAAATATTCGTAACGTTCAATATTTATACAAATTTGGACATTTGTATACGGGTCGAATGTTGTAACATTCATACATTGACATTCATGTTCGTATGAATGTTTTGGAGCATTTGTAAAAATGCTTTGGAACATTTGTGGAACGGGGAAGTGGGAAAGTGGCTGCACCAGTTACATCTGCAACAGATCTAGAGTGAATTCAACATGGTTTGAGAGCAGATTCAAAGTGGTTTCAGGGCAGATTGGACAGTTTCAGAGCAGATATACTACGGGAAACATATCTGCTATGTACTGAATATGTATCAGATACGTATGTGTCCGTATTGGGTATTCGTATGAATTCCTACAAATACATTTGTATTGAATCGAACCCTACCACCTTTGAAGGGGATCTATTCAAACGAATAAGAATTGAATGCAAAAAAAAAAACCCATTCATGCGCATCCCTAGTCAGAAGTTCTCACTGCTGCAGTGATTTGGAAGGAAAACCCATGGTATGAGTCCAAGGGCGGCTTTCATGGGTGCTGGCAGAAGTAGAGTGAGACCAATCTAGGGCCCTGTTTGCACTTGGACTTATTCTGCAATATATCCTGGAATAGAGACCTTCACATATGCTAATGCAGGCTACAGCAGGCCCAAGGTGAGGCCTGCCAGAGTCTGCAGTAGCAGGCGGACAACAGACTCTTATCCTAAGATCTATCCCAGAATGTGGCCAAGTGTGAACAGACTCTTGGTGAATAATTTATTTACCCTTAGAAGTCTCTAAGTGTCTTATGATCAAAGTTCAAGGAAATGGCTGAGAATGGGGGCAGGACCTCTGATTTGGATCACTGGCACTTGTCTTTTATTATACTACTTCACTTGTTCTGCTCGTCATATTCAGATTGCATGCTTTGCAGGGCAGAGAGCTTGCTCTGGTTTATTCTACATTGCACCACGTATATTGGAATGTGTTTGTGATTGCAGTTTCCACGGCCCTTAGTTCACTGGTGTGCTTTTGCATGAGATAATGCAGGAGTGACTAAGCTGATTGTTGATGTTGACACCACTGATTCTTGTCCAACTCCTGGTTGACTGTATGGGCACCTCCATGCAGTTTTCTTGGCAGAGATGCAGAAGTAGTTTGCCATTGCATATTTCTGGGGATTGCATTGGCAACCCTCCGCTTTCTAAGAAGTTGTGAGCCAGTTTGGTCTAGTGGTCTGGGAATACTGGGTTCGATTCCACCCTCCCCCATGAAACCAGCTGGGTGACCCCACCTACCTCACAAGATGTTCTGTTGTGGAGCCTCAACTGGCCATCTGCGCAGGCACGGGTGCCTGGCCAATGAGGGGCTGCCCCACGCACATGCCCAGAACGTCGCTGGCCTATTCCAGCCAGAATCGAGCCAGCAGCAGGAGGAGGTAAGTGCCATTCTAGTACATCTGACCTCTGTGAATTTATGCTGGTAATAGAGTTTTTTAAAAAACAAACCCACCCAGATGTCTTATTCCAAGAAGAACACTGCTTTCTGTTTTGGAAACATATGGGAATAAGAGATACTGAAGACTGCCAGGAGCCACCCTGGAGTATTTGCCATCTTGACGAAGGTGATAAGAATTTGAAAATGAAAGCAGCAGGCTTTTCCCTCCTAACACGCTCGAAAAACTGCTGGAATGCTGCTCTTCACAGCCATGATTCAAAGCAGTCTTTGCAGACCTCAAAGAAAAGCTACTTTCCAAGATCTCAGCAGGCAAGACAGATCTCCTCAGAACAATGTATTTGGCGGTGGGGGCAACATTCAAAATACATTGTGAGGAAGGATAGGTGGAAAGAAGGAAAAAAGTTGGTTGGATGGTTAGTTGGTTAGTTTCTGGACAAATTGCCATAATCACCATAAATACTACTGTGAAGTTTCCCGAATAATCACTGGGAGAAAGATTCCTCTTCATGTTGTTTGGCTCAAAATAAAATAAATTGCTATCATTCCTTGGCAAAAAGGAGCAATTCTTACAGACTGTCACATGTGCCCACTTCAGAGAGCTCTGCAAGTGTTTCAGTGGCTAGTAGAATGGATGCCTAGATACTTCCTCTGGGTTGGAGAGATAGGTAGGATGCCTCTTAAGGCCATTTGCAGGGATTCGAGAGCAGCCGAAGGTTCTGCCTTTGTCTTCTGCTTAACAAGCAATTGGTGTGAGGCAGGATGTTGGACTAGATGCTCTGTGGCCCAATCCAGAAGGGCTACTCTTAGGTTCTTTCTCCTGTGGTGCATCAGGCACCTTCCCTTCACATGTTCAGGAGAGCAGTGAAGATGCAGCTCTTTGCTCTGGCCTTTGACTAAATAAGGAAACCGATTTTCTTCCCTGCTTCTTGCAACTCTTAATTGTTTGTTTTGTATTTGTTTTGTACTGTTGTAACCTGTCCTGAGGCCTTTGGGTATAGGTCGTGATAAAAATGTGGAGTGAGTGAGTGAGCGAGTGAGCGAGCCAGTTTGGTCTAGTACAGTGATGGCCAACCTATGATATGCGTGTCACAGGTGACACGCCAAGCCCTTTTGGGTGACACACATGGTCACCCTGGCACCTGGGCATGTAATGCTTGTTGTACTTGAAGTGTACGAAATACTAACTTTTAATTGAAGATTTAGCAAACAAAATTCAGTAACAAAAGTTACTAATGTAAAGAATTATTTGTTTTTGCTTTTAATAAACTACATATATCAAAAATAACATTTTTACTACAGCTACAAATATCACAAATCATGGATATTTTTAGATGTGACACAGCACCCAAGTTAAGCGAGGTTTTCTTGCGAATTTTGACACACCGAGCACAAACGGTTCGCCATTGCTGGTCTAGTAGTTAGGGAGCCAGACTCTTATCTGGGAATACTGGGTTTGATTCTGCACTCCCCCACAAAGCCAGCTGGGTGACCTTGGGCTAGTCCAGTGATGGCGAACCTTTTGAGCTCAGTGTGTCAAAATTCGCAAGAAAACCTAGCTTAACTCGGGTGCTGTGTCACATCTAGAAATATCCATAATTTTGTGATATTTGTAGCTCTAGTAAAAAAGTTATATTTTTTATCTATGTATTAAAAGCAAAAGCAAATAATTCTTTACATTAGTGACTTTTGTTGCTGAATTTTGTTTGCTAAATCTTCAATTGAAATTTGGGATTTCACACACTTCAAGTACAAGCAAGCAATACATGCCTAGGTGCTTGAGTAACCATGTGTGTCACCCAAAAGGGCTTGGCGTGTCACCTGTGACACTGTCATAGGTTGGCCATCACTGGGCTAGTCACAGCAGCTCTCTTCTAAGCTCTCACAGCCCCATCTACCTCGCAGGGTGTCTGTTGTGAGAAGAACAGGTTTGTCAGCTGCTTTGAGTCCCCTTAAATGGGTGAGAAAAGTGGGGTAGAAAAGCCCACTTCTCTTCTTCTTCTTCCAATATTTGGTTCACTGGCTTGGCTACCCATCTTCTGAGTGATCCTGGGTTAATGTTGAAGATGTTTGTGCCAAATGCTTACTTTGTACTTGCCGTTCTCATTTTCCTGACAAACCTGATCCACTATTGTCTCTCTCTGCATTTTCAGTTCAGGAGGGGGAGGGCCTGCTTGGAGAGGGGGTCGGTGGGTATTGTCAGCTTGACCACTGCAGTGCCATCTTTATCACCTTCGAACACACAGCCCTCTCTTTTAGCTTTCTTCTTCTGGAGAAAGAAATGAGAAACGTGAAGAGCTGCAATTGGGTGCAAGTGCCATTGCTACTCTGTGCAAGAGCTGAGTATGATACTGGATCCTGCAAAAGGAATAAAGCTTGCTTGGGAGGAGAGCAAATTCACCTTAGATTTAAAATTCCACATATTTTTTTCCCCTGGCACCTTGCTGATCTCTGCACTGGTCAGTTTTTAAACATAAACCTTCTTCAAAGTCAAACGAAATATACTTGTTTTCCTCCAGCAAGCATTTGAGATGTCCTTCTTCATGACAATCTTATAATGTAGGTATTTAAAAAGGTTCCTGGCTTGGGCAACATATCTTGTATTCTACAGTGGTATGTTTGGTCAGAAAGGTGTAGCTTAACAAAGGTATGAAAAAGGCGGATATTTGCTTACGTCTCTCTACACCCAGAACAAGGAAATGCAAGAATCCTGCTCTCTGGGAGTTTATAAAGTAATCAAGGGTAAGACAAGGGCAGTTTTCTTCTGCAACCAACAGGAAACAAAACTGTCTTAAGTGGAGAGGAGGGATAAAATCCATCCCTAGTAGGTGATGGGAAGGGGGGAAATTGGAGTTTATTGCAAGGCAAAAGGTTGACAAGAAACTGGGCTGGATTTTTAGAAGAGTAGTACTTTCCACAGAGGATGCTGGTTGATGAACAAGGACAAGGCAATGATGCTACCTGTATCCTTCCCATCCCAGGTAGCCTTTGATGATCTTGGGCCTATTCTAGCTGGATATTGTGGAACTGGAAAAGGTGCAGAAAAGGGCAAGCAAAATGATCAAGGGGCTGGAACACGCCTTAGGTCTAGTGGTTAGGGAGCTGCATTTTTATCTGGGAATACTGGGTTCAATTCCATCCTCCCCCATGAAGCCAGCTG
>MTQE01003633.1:623082-633133 GCA_014337955.1 Aspidoscelis marmoratus
AGAACACCCTGTAAGGTAGGTGGGGCTGTGAGAGCTCAGAAAAGAGCTGTAGCTAGCCCAAAGTCACCCAGCTGGCTTCAAGGGGGAGGGCGGAATCGAACCCGGTATTCCCAGATAAGAGTCCAGCTCCCTAACCACTAGACCAAACTGGCTCACATTTAGGCCCTATTACTAGTTACAGTGTGTTAACAGGAATGCTCAGGAATGAAAACAAGCCCAGGAATGTCTTTTTGATGGTATCCAGGAATGATAAAGCATTATTTAATTCGTTACAAGCTTGAAACCTTGTAGGTAAATTTTTGGAAGTATCCTTTTCATTTCTCATGCTTCATCTCATTTGTTAATGATTGCCTAATCCACTCTGGCCGCATTCCCATTATGAGCTTAAGACGTTTTCCCTAAACCGATATAATAGAACCGGATGCAAAGGCGAATTTGCCTGATCCCATTATTTTCAACTTAATTGTGTTCAATCCGGATTCCGAGGATTGTACTTGGCGTACGTGACTCAAGGGGGGACTCAAGTGGCTACTTTCTAAAAGCCGCTTTTCAGGCTGCCCTGCCCTCTTCCTCCTGGTGTGAACGCGCCACCCATAACGGACCCCTTCACGGAGCCTAGCTGGGTGGCTGCCGCTTGCCTGGATGGAGGAAAAAGGGCAGCGGGCAGCCAGCTATTCTTTCCCCTCCTCTCCCCATTGCCCAGGGCACACAGCAGCAGCGGCAACTCAAGCCCCCTTCGCCTTAAACATTCACACATCTCCCAGAACCTGCAGCTGCTTTCCTTTCTTTTCCCTTTCTAAAGGTCAGAACGTTCAGAATTGCACAAAATTGCAACACTGTTATCAGGTGTGAAGTGGGTAGATTGCTAAAGTGTAAGGGGTGGATTTTTACAATGAAATCACCATCTTTGGAAGCAAGCTATTGGGGGAGGGAAACCCTAAACATGCATTCTCATCCCACTAAAACTGTACTGTTCCCACAGTAAGAAATGTAAAACGTTTCAAATGCACGAACCGGAGCGAGACCTGTTGAAATGAGTGTTAACATTTACAACACTTTGGGGCGATTTAACACACGGAAAGCGTGTTAAGCCAATCTGACGTGGGGACTGCGAGGATTGAAACTGTTTCGAAACCATTTTAAGCTTATAATGGGAATTCACCCTCTGTTCAACAAGGTCAGTTTTTTATGTGGCTTTTACCAGAGCTGATATCTTTCAGGCAACTTTTGCGTAGTCCCTGGGGAGAGTCCTCCAAAACCTACAGGCCGTGGTCACACTCTGACCACTTTCAGGCTGTGTTTCCAATGGTCCTCTGGTCCGGCCTGAATCTGGCTTGAGGACCCACCATCCCAACGCAAAGATGGGATTTCCCTTTTCTACAGACTTAATGTCTGAAAATCCAGGGAATCGCTATTCGGATTTTAACAGGACTCACAGCAGAATCCTGTTAAAATCTGAATATTTAGGTAATGGAAACACCACCCCCCACCATTTACCACCCCATTCTGTCATCATCCACTGCCATCAGTCTCCTGCCCCTTCCCCCCGCACCCTGTTTTGTCATCTCCCGCCCCTTCCCCCTGCCCGGTTTTCTTCTTCTCCCGCCATCTCTCCCCCGCTTCATTTCTCTGTCTTTCTTCATCTCCGGTGTCCCCCCTTCCCCTTCCCTCCATCTTGGAGAATAGCGGAGAAGGGAAGCAGCAGGATGATGACGAAAGACGGAGGAATGCCAGGAGGGGGGAGAATGGCACTCTAATGCAGTCGGGATGGCTGCAAGAGCCCTTAGCACAGGTAAAATAAAATCTGGTTTAAAACCTAGTGGAAATATAACATCAGATAATATATCAGCAAAGTGACAAGCTATTTCCTTATTAAATAACTTAGAAAACTCACCTTTGGGATAGATAATGTGGAAGGAAAATTACTGGTCACTTTGCTGATATGTTCTCTCGCTCTGAAGGTGGATTAAACCTTAGGTGTGACCACAGCCTGTCTCTACATACTAGAGTGTTCCTCTGAAGGTTTTCAGTAACCATGGTAAGGCCTGGAACCTTTTCCCCACAGATATGGAGGTCTGACTGTACGTTGACTTATTACTTGCAAGTGGGGTATTTGACTGGCACCTAAAGGCAGCCATTGTTTTAGAGTTTTAGGGTGTACCAGTAGAGGCAAATCCTGTTCTGTATTGAGTTATTGGCAAGGTACCAGACTTTGGAAGCAAGATGATCCTTATGGGGGTTGTGATATCCAGAACTGATTAAGGGCGAGAATTGTAGACCAGAGTCTGTTGCATGTTGCTAATAGATCTATGTATTGTAGAAGGATCTTCTGGGCTAATGCAAATTGTATTTGGGCCAAGCAGTGGAGTGAGAATGTGTAATAAAGAATAGTACGTCAGAAATTCTCTTGTGAGTTGCAGAGTATTGCGTCCGGGGAGAAAAAGGTAAACAATGCTACTTAAAAGTGGATTGAGGGAAAAGGTTGTACTATCTCTTGATTGGGCTCTGCTTTTACAGGGTAAAATAGGTGAGTGAATAAAACACTTTCATATCATAAGTGAATGTTCACAGCCGAGAGGTCACAGAGAAGGAGAAAGAATGATTTTAATATATGCAGGTGAATAAATGTCCTTACACTTCCTTTTGTCCACCTTGTCTGGGCACCCTGCCATTTTAGTAACCTGATCCTGCATTAAAGCTTTGGAAATGTGTAGCTAACATTAGAGGGAATTCATGCCCCGCACCCTACCATGACTTGACACACCTCTGCTCACAGTGCTCAGTGATGGTTGTTGCTAGTTCTGTTCCAGGAAAAAACATGGGCTCCGCAGTTTTATGGAGCTTTGCATTCCACAGCAATGACTGCCCGCAGTTCTTCAGCCCCGGATGCACTTTGTATCTCAGCTTTTTCTTGAATCTGTAATTGTTTCCGTATTTAGTTTCTATAGCTTCTTGTGAAACTTGTAAAAGTATCACACAAGCAAATAAGTGCATTTGCATGCATGCAGTGGGGCTATTGTCATCGACAGCCCCATGAGGCTCCTGAGAAACCCACAGAGGAGGCCATGAACACTTCCTTTCCAAGACCCCTTCCACTTCCCTGTAAGCATTCTGATTCTCAGGGACTCTTCAAACAAGGAAAAGTTTAAATGTTCCCCCCCACACACCCTGCTAAATACTGGCACTTTGCCATTGGGCCGTCTGACCGACCTGGCACAAAAGTGGAAATAGCTGGGCTATGGTGGGGTTGCCTCAAAATTCATGGGGCAACCCCAGTATAATGGCATCTTAATGACACTGTATTCCCCCGGTCTAAGCAGGCCCTCAGTGTGGTTTATCAACTATTCAGTTATTTTTCTAAATATCAAAGTTTCCATGTATTGTTAAAAATATGGAGGGAAAAGAAAAAAAATCAGGTAAAGTACAGATAAAGAAATAAATAAGTGTATAAAGAATATATACAAACAATAATAGTAAATAAAAACTAAACAAAAATGTAAAAACCGTTAAGGTCAATTTTGTTATTTTTGTTCTTGTTCAATAAATTTTAATATATTTTAAAAAGTGATTTCTGATTGCTTCCTTAACAATTAAAGGCAATCTTTCTCATGGCGATTGTTTCTCTCTAAATTTCTCTTCTTCTGGTCAATATTAACGTTATTAATCTGTTCCTCAAATCCCGTTACTGCTAATTTCTTTTCCTTTTTACACAGAAAGTCTATAAAGGGTCCCCAGTTTTTAGAAAAAGAAATTAAAAGGTTTTTCTCTAACCAAAAGTGTCGATTTCTCAATTTCTGCCAAATCTGCCACTTTGACCATCCAGCCTTCCACTGTGGGTCGTGCTCTTCCATTCTGGCACAATTTGGTGCACTGCCAAAATGGAGCCCTCCTGCTACACCAAACTATGGAAACAAATGCTCTCCTGCATGCCCCACTAGGCTGGTCTAACAGCCCATGGACTACCATTGGACTTTTTAAAACAGGGCTACTGGTATCCCAGTCTAGGTAGCCATTTGGGCCACCTAGACTGGGCTACTGGGCTACGTTGTGTCCGGTGTGGATGCAGCGGTCCACCAGGTGATGTGGCTTCTCCCTTCCACTCCAGAGTAGAGAAGAGAGAGGCCCAGAAGTGGGCTAGGCCTTGCACTATACCACTCCAAAGGTAAGTGTGGAAACGGCCTTCTTTGAGAAAATTTACACTTAACTTCCCTGTTCAGGGATGGATGCTAGCATCCACACTGCGAACGCCGGCCCTGTCGAAAACCTGCCTGATATTTACCCTGCAGCGATGTTGACACAGCCATGTGTGGCTGGCCATTGTTACAATGATTAGGTGATGTGGTGCACAACTGAGCAACCATAGATGCCCTGCCCCACTCCCAAGCAGCCATCACACACTGCTAGGTGTGAAGGCTGGGTGTGGGACTGCATTAGGGGCACTGTGGGTGCTCCTAGTGAAGCTGTGGAGCTGGCTTTTCTGTTCCATAACTTCTGAAGATCAGGAACAGCTGTGCATGCTCAGAGCCCCTCCAAGATGAAGGCGGATCAATGCTGGAGTGTCCCTGGCTGTCCCTCAGGGCCAAAAGGAGAAAGGCCCTATTTCTCTTGTAACAGGTTATAATAGCCTGGGACTTTCCTGCCCCCCAAGAGATATGAGATATTGAGAGTGGCAAATCTAAGGATTTGGTTATCATGGTACTCAGTTCTGCTTTCAATGACTCTCTCTCTCTTTTAATCTAGGAGAGAAGTGTAAATATGATCCTTCTTTTCGTGGTCCCATCCAAAAGAGGTAAGAGATTTTGAGGATGCAAACAGAAGGGCTGACTAGCACTCCAACACTTTTCAGGTTTTCCTAGATTATGCAGAGGAAAAGATTATTCTTCAGAAAATGACTTGTCAGTTTGAGAGCACACAGGTGCAGGGATACAAGGAAGTCACTGTCTGTAGAACAGACTAACCGCAGGAGGCTGTGGATTATGGGAACAATCACACACACTTAAAGAGGCACCCTCTGAGCAAATTTCAGTCTAACAACAGAGATTTTCCCCTGTATTTGCCTCAACCTGGCTTGAGGTCCCAGAAAGTTGCTCTGAAGGTGTCTCTTTCTTTAATATGGATTATGCAGGAAACTGCATAAGCAAAGAGGTGGAGATTTCCTGGAGAGTGGCTAATCAGTGGTGAGCACTGTAGTCACTAGAGATGTGCACAATTATTCGTAACATTCATTGTTCGTATGGATTCGTACGAAGTCAGACATTCACACGTGGATTGAATGTTACAACATTCATACATTGACATTCGTACAGATACGAATGTTTGGAACATTTGCACGAAACTTTGGAACATTTGTGAAGTGGGGAGGTGGGAAAGCGGCTGCGCCAGTCACATCGGCAATGGATCCAGAGTGCATTCGATGTGGTTTGAGTGTGGACTCGAAGTGGATTCAGGGCGGATTTGATGCTTTCGGAGTGGATATGTTATGGGAGCCATATCAGATCCGTATCAGATACTTATGCATTCGTATTGGATATTTGTACGAATTGATATGAATATATTCATATAGAATAGAATCTTACCACAAAGGGGATCTATTCAAATGAACGTGAATTTTCTTACATTTGATTCGATATGAATTGTATGCAAAAAAAACCATTCATGCACATCCGTAGTAGTTACTGTAGGTGTTGCCTGAATTGATGCAAATAGAAGTGTAGCAAAATAAAAGCTGGATTTTTTTTAGTTATGCTAATTTTTTGTGTTTCTATTTATTGTCTTTTTTTTTTGAAGAAAGGCAATGTACATAATGTTAGAACAGCAATAATGCCTAAACCAAGATGTTTAAAACAAAATATAAAATCTATTAAAAATATCGTTCAAAGGCCATTCAAACAGTTGGCACCCTGCTATACAGAAATACTTTCTCCCTTGCAGAAAAGTTATATTGAATTGAAACCAAATGCCAGGCAGAATGGCCAATGTTAACTTTGGCACCTAACCGGCCATTTTAAAAAGGTGCCTGAAGGACATCAAATCAGACACCAGATAAGCTTCCCTAGGAAGTGAATTCCAGAACTGGGGAGCCACTACTGAAGAAGAACCTGTCCTTGGCTGCCAGCTGGCTGGCAACAGACAGAGCAGGGCTCAGGGCTCAGGGTCAGGGAACGATCCCAAAATATGATTGCCAAACTCCAATGGGATTGTATGGGAGGAGACATTCTATCAGGTACCGTTAAATGTCTTGCAAAGAAGCATCCACTTGTAATAGCATCTTCATTTCCAGTGTATCATTATCAAATGTTTCAGTTATGAGGAAAGGGTGTTTCAGTCTCACCCTTGTTTCTGTGATGTACACATTTATGTCTGAAACTAAGCCCACTCTCTTTCTCTTTCAGGAGTTGCACTGATGTTATTTGCTGTGTGCTGTTCACAGCTTTCATTCTTGGCTATATTGTAGTAGGAATTATTGGTAAGTAATGCTCCCTCCTGCAGATCTACACAGGTGTTAAGATCTGCTGAGTATGCGTAGCAGACAAAGCCACCAATCCTCAATGGCTTGTGAGGCAAGCAGTATATGGTGGAGGGCCTTATCAGTGGTGGCTCCCAGGCTAGTAATATTTGCTTGCCAGAAGTGCATCCTACACCATCACTCAAAGATACTGCTGCTGGTTTCTGCTCGTATTTAGCCCTTGTTTTATTTTTCTAACATAATTGCTCTCCATTGTTTTCATGTGGTCTTAAGAAATGCAAAATAAACTTACATTGTTTCTGGATTCTTCCTCTTATCCTGGAACAGATCAGGACATTCTGTTCCGGAAGATGCAACCCATCCCCACCTGGGATGGATTGCTGGTAGAGCAGAATAGGACTATCTGCATTTCAGAAGACCTACGCCATCCCAGCCCCAGCTGCTGGGTCCAAAGCTGGAGCCAGGTTCCAACTTTCCGAAGTCTGGGAATTTTTTATTCCTGCCCTTCAGAGTTTCCCAGATGGCCCTTTTCAGCAACACTACCCAGACTGGTGCCAGACATGATCTTCGATAGACCCACTATCAAAATCTACTGATAGAGTGGGATGGGGGGCGGGGCATTTTGGCCTCCTTTCCCAATCTCTACACTTCATCCAGTGCAGCATTCCCCATCTCACAGCACTGCTGTGGAGAAGGGAGTCAGTGTGGAAGGAAAGAGGTAGGTGGTTCTTCCACTGGATGGATGGAAGGAAGGAAGGATGGATGGATGGATGGATGGATGGATGGATGGATGGATGGAAAGGAAGGAAAGGAAGGAAGGAAGGAAGGAAGGAAGGAGTGGGAAGTGTAGCTTTGGCAACACACTCCCCTTGAAGCAACAGGTGAGAGGTTTGGCTGTTATCTCTGTGCCTTGAAGTTCAGGTGGCAGCAGAGACCAAGAACATTTCCATACTTGTGGAACCTGGAGCACTCCATCTGGAATAGGTTCCATGTCAATGTGGTCCAGCTGTCCCATGACAACCTTTTACACAACAGAACCGACCTAGGGCTGCTCCAAGCTCACGTAAGCTTCAGAGCCTGCCACAAGGGCTTCAATGGCAAGAGAAGAAAGTTTTTGCCTTCGTTGCCCCAGAGGACCCATTTCAGTGATGCAATCTGGTGTGCCACTGAAATGGATCCCCCTGCTAAAGCTGGACAAGGAGGTATGCACCCATCCACACTCCTCTCTGTTCCATCTGGAACACCCCTAGGCCACCAACAGACTTGTTAAAGCAGTCTAGCAAGGGATAATGGTGGAGAATCAATATTCTTCATTATCCCTTGCTAGTTGGATATTTGGCCAGCATCTGGAAATTCTTACTGTGTCTTTTACTTAATTTTATTGTTCTGTACACCATCTTGAAACTATGGTGAAGAGAAGTACAGAAATCCTGAAATAAATAAATGTTCAAAAACAGCCAGGGACCCTCTGATGCTTTATCCCCAGTCTAACCACTATTGTTCTCATCAGTAATATTTTACAGACATCTTTATTTACTTACATTTTTCTTTCTTCTTTTATTCAAGCTTGGCTGTATGGTGATCCACGGCAAGTTATTTACCCTAGGAATTCAACTGGAGCCTATTGTGGGGTTGGTGCCAACCGGTGAGTTTTGGGGAACGCAGAGAAAGAAGGGGAACTGAGGGGGATGGGTGAATTATTACAGGGGAAGGATTTAATGGATGCACAAACCCAGGAAACATGGATTGCCTCATGTACTTCTAGTTTTTCCCTGTTGTATTGCCTGCTAGTTTGCTTTTCCCTGACCCTTCCACAAATCTTGACATGTTTACCCTCAGTCACCTCTCCCACTAGTTAGATTTCTATCCTGTCCTATACTCATAATCTCAAGATGCATTCAAGAACTACAGGGCAACCCATCAGAATAGCAACAAGAACCACTTTAAAGCTTTTAAATGCCTGAACGTTTTAATTTTACTCTTTTGTTGCATTCCTTTCAAACCAGTGTCTTTTGTTTGTAGCAGTTTTGAGGTTGTTATGCCATGTTCCTGGTTTCTTCTTCTGAGAATCTACGCTTTTGGATATAGCTGTGATCCATCTAGTAAGCTTCAGACACCCTTGACTCATCCAAGGGCAAAGACCTCTGAAGGTGGATATCGCAGCTATATCCAAAAGCTTAGGTTCTCAGAAGAAGAAACCTGGAACACAGCATTAAGAGCCCCCAAACTGCTACAAACGAGATTGAATCCAGCTGTGAAAGCCTATATACATCCAAGACCGCATCCCCATTACAAGCTTATTTCGGTTTCAAACTGTTTTCAGTCCTCGCAGACCCCACGTCAGTTTGGCTTAACACGCTTTCCGCACGTTAAATCGCCCCAAAGCGTTGTAAATGTTAACCCTCATTTCAACAGGTCTCACTCTGGATCGTGCGCTTGATACGTGTTACATTTTTTACTGTGGGGACCCTACCGTTTTAAGGGAGGAGAATCCATGTTTAGGGTTTGCCTCTCCCAATAGCTTGCTTCCAAAGACAGTGATTTCAGTGTAAAAATCCAACCTTCACAGCAGCTGCTACACTGTAGCAATCCAGGCACTTCACACCTGATAACAATGTTGCAATTTTGCGCAATTCTAGCTCTTTGGAGTTCTGACCTTTAAAGGGGAAATGAAAGCAGGGCAGATTTTGGGAGATGTGTGAATGTTTAAAGCCCCCTTGCTTGAGTTGCCGCTGCTGCTGTGTGCCCTGGGCAATGGGGAGAATCGCTGGCTGCCCGCTGCCAGTTTTCCTCCATCTAGGCAAGCAGCAGCCACCCTGCCAGGCTCGGTGAAGGGGTCCGTTATGGGTGGCGCATTCACGCCAGGAGGAAGAGGGCAGGGCAGCCCCGAAAAGCAGCTTTTAGAAAGAAGCCACTTGAGTCCCCCCTTGAGTCACGTACGCCACGTGGGATCCTCAGAATCCGGATCGAACACAATTAAGCTGAAAGTAATGGGAACAGGCAAATTCGCATTTGCATCCGGTTCTATTATTTTGGTTTAGGGAAACTGGATTAAGCTTGTAATGGGGATGCAGCCCAAGTGTCTTTTGATTTTCCTGAAAGAAAGGGATGTCAAGATTTTTTTCCCCAAAGATTTTGAGGCGTTTACAACAGGGGTTCCACTGGAATGCAACCTCCAAACCTTGGTACAGTGGTACCTTGAGATAAGAGTTTAATTCGTTCTGTAACCTTGCTTGTATGTTAAATCACTCATATCTCAAAGCAATTAATTAATGGAATTCCATTAATCCGTTCCGGGTCCCAAAAAACCACCTCACCTTCCAGCTCCACACCCAAATTTCAGTCCCTGAAAGCGGCCAGCAGCTATAAACAGCTCCATTTTTTGCCCTACGTCTTTCTGGAGCTGCTATGTTTGGATTACAGGAGCAGCTGCCAGGCCTCAGAGGCTGCCAAAATTCAGCCTGCCCTCGGCGCTCACTTCCTCACCCCCTCCCTCCCCCCCCTCGCCTCGCACCGCCGCCTTCTTTTTCCCTCAGCGCGTCACAGCCGTCGCCCCGCCTTAGCCTTCCCTCGCCTCGCACCGCT
>MTQE01003633.1:648263-659158 GCA_014337955.1 Aspidoscelis marmoratus
AAGGGGTGAGTGAAGTCAACACGGCTTATGTGCACATTAATTATCAAGAGGAGTGTCAAAGCAGGAAACAAGATGCTTCTTAGCAAATGCCCTAATTCATACACAACATTTCAAGGCTTGTCGTAAAACTAGGGCATTCTCTTCCGGAGTGTCAAAGATGGATATGCCAAGGAATACATACTTGGATCATATTGTGTGCTGTTTCAAGATCCCCCTGACCCCGTTGTAGCAATGCATTCGAGAGCTCATGTTGCAAACTTCTGTTGTCCCTCCTGTTCTCAGTGAGTAGGGTGGCGAGGGGTGTGTGTACTCAGATGACAAGTAACCCACTAGCAAATGATAATCCGGAGTATTGCCCCTTCGGCATTATTACACGCTAGCTGTATAGTACCATTGCTGCCAATGCCTTTGCACATTTTAGTGATGCGCATATCAGGGCATTCTGCTGACACGGAATATCTGGAAGTGGGCATCACCACCTTGCGCATGTGGCTGTCTGTTTTGGCCGCTGTGTGTGCATTGGCAACTCCCTCCACACGATAGGTCAATGCGCTGCTGCTAGAAAACCCACCACCAACATCAGGTTTTCCAGCCACTGGAAAACTGCGTGTTTTAGGAGGAATATAGCAGAGCTATGGTAGGGTTGACTGTCCAAGAGTTGTGGCTTTATCTCGCCTGAAAGGACTGCTGGGAAGAAAACTACAGAATTTCAGGTTGCAAATGAATACTGGATCCCTGAGCTGTAGCCCATCACACTTTGCCCTAAGCCAATTTATCACAGTCTGTGTTCAGGCATAACAAAAGAGGCTGTGTGTGTGCCCTTGCGTTCCCAACTAGGGGTGTGCACAGATATTCGTAACATTCGTTATTTGTACGAATTCAGACAAATTCGGACATTCGTACACAAATCGAATATTACGACATTCGTACGTTAGCATCTGTACAAATATGAATGTTTCAGGCATTTGTTCAAAAAGTTTGGACGTTGGTTAAACTGGGGAGCTGTGCCACACGTCTGCAACGGATCCAGATTGCATTCGACATGGCTCAAGAGCAATGAGCTGCTTTCTCTTCCTATTATGCCCCCCTTTATCATTTTTTATCTTAATGATGCAGTGTGTGGTGTTTTTGGAGGTGCAACAGGGAGGGGTTCCCCCTGTCATCACTGCAGCAGGCGGGACAGGGCATGGTGATGTCCGCTGGGCTTCCTATCAGGGTAGAGGGGTTTGAGAAAAAAGGATGCGGTTCCCCAATGCAGGGGTTTACCGCGGTTTTCATGGGGACAGGCGGATTCAGCTTGAACCCACGCTCTCCTCAATCGCATGGGGACGTGTTAATTCAAACTACAATGCACATTGATGATGACCCGATTCAACGCAGCGATAAACGGAGTCCATGGGGATGCAGCCTTAGGCTCAGTGCTTGGCCTAACGAGATCCCATGACAGGCCGCAGCAGCATTGTACAGTTGTTTTGTGGCACTTTTTGATCATGTGCAGGTATTTATGTTCTCCATAAAAGGGCCACAAAGTGGCCAAAAAGGTATGCTGGCTTATTATGGCCACTTCGTGGCACTTTTGCAGCCTCCGTAAAGGTCACTTCTAGACCGTAGCTGATATTGATTCCTCACCATTGTCATTTGTGAGGTAGGCAGTGCTGCAGCTGGTACTGGCTTTGTGTGTTTTAAGTTACACACGCTTCTGGGCGTCTGGACATTGGAGTGCCCAGATGTGTTTCCCATCTCATCCATGCATGCGTAGCTGCCTGCTTCGGCCTCCACACATGCGCCCTAGATGGAGCTAAAATGGCAGTTCCATCCAGACGGAAAGTGAGTCGCCTAAAATGTTCTGTTACTGGAAAACCTGTGGCCAGTGCTGAGTTTTTCAGCAATAGTAAAAAATGCTTCTTCGAGGGGGAAAATGTGGGGCTATGATGGGGTTGCCTACAATTTCTGAGGCAACCATACAATAGCAGTCCTGTTGTGGTGCTATATTTCCCCAGTCTGGATGGGGCCAAAGTGGCTCTGAAAGTGCCTCAAAGGCCATTGAAGCAGTGTTGTGTCTTTCGTACTAGAGGGTGAGCCAAATCTGAGCTGACTAGCCACTGCAGTGAGGGAGTGGAACATCTAGAGAAGGTGCCCTGAGCTGATTCAGCAATGCTGGAGGTCAGCTTCATGTGAACGTAGGCACTTCTCTGGTATATCACTACAGTGGTACCTCGACATACAAGTGCCCTGACATACAAGTGTTTTGAGATACAAGCCGCCAAGCGAGTGATATCTTGCTTTGAGATGAGAGCAAGATTTGAGATACGAGTATGTAAATACAGTACAGTACATAACAAAAACAACTGAGGTGGTGTTTTGGGAGCTGGAATGGATTAATGGGAAAATTGCTTTGAGATACGAGCAATTTGACATAAGAGCAAGGTTACGGAACGAATTAAACTCGTATGTCAAGGTACCATTGTATTTAAATATCTGGCTTCTATGCACTTTTGGACAATGTTTATGTGGAGACGCTCACCCTTTCACTCCCATTTCCTTTCTTTTTCCCCCTGCTCCTTTGTTTGACCTTCAAGTGGGTTACTGATTGCTCTGGTGCTGAGTCTCTTGTTCCTCCTGTTGCTGAAGTTAACTGCTGGGATTTTGGTGTGGATCCTCATCATCGGTGTGCTGGCGATCATCGCATATGGTGAGTAAAACAATGGTGAACCGGAGAAACAGAAAACAAGAGAAAACCAATAAGAGGTACATGTGCAAGTGTGCTACAGATGGTCACCACAGTTGTGCGATTTTATTTATTTAGAACATATGAGGAGCCCGGCATCTTGTCTCACATAGTGGCCCACCAATTGCTTATGGGCTTCTCAAGCAGAAAACAGGCAACACAAAAGATCTATCAAAGAAAGAAAATGAGGTCTTCTCAATATGAAACAACAATGAAAAAAAGCCGAAACATCAGAAGCTGAAGATACAGCTAGAAATTACTAATACAAAAGTAACATCCTGGTTTGGAAAATTTGAAACTATTATGAAAGCAAGTTGCTGCTCTATCAGCAAATACTATCCATATTAATTTCTTAATAAGCAGAAGGGTCAGAGAGAAAAGATTTCCTTTAATTTGTATGCTGCAGCATAGGAAGCCTGCTTTCCAGAAACCAAATCAAGACAAACTTCGAATTCTCTCACATTTCAGCCTGACCTTTATACCTAACCTGGCGGAAGTTAACAATATTCCCAGTAATGCCCTCCAAGTAAGGAGGAGAAGTACATATCAGATTTCTGGCATGCGCAATAAAGGCAAAAGAAGAACATTTCAATACAATTCAGGTTGGCCAAGTTAGGACTGTTACTCTTTTGAAGGTTCCTTATCAGTCTTTTATGTTTTTGCAAACACACTGATCTCATTCATTCCTTACAATCCCATATAATAAATCTGAACAATAAATGAAGATGGTGTACAACAATGTTATGAGGAAATAAATGCGTATATAACAAATAATCACTAATTAGCAAAACCCCAGGTGTGATTCTCTGAAGGCTGAATCTCATGTATCTCAGGCTTGTAGTTCAAAACGCAGACTGCTAAAGGGAACTAAAAGTCAAACGCATTTTGACAATGGCGTTTTTTTCAGTAGGCTTGAAAAGCAGTCCCCAGCGAGGTTATACACTCTCACTCATTCCCCAACAGACTATAATGTACACACTGTGCAATAACAGCTAAAAAACAAATTGGAAAGTAATCTCAATAATAAACAATATATTATTGCTGGAGGATATACCTGGGCATCCATTCTAGTAGCTATTTATTTGCTTGTTTGTTTAAGAATTTATATTCTCCCCTTCACTCAAAACTCCCAGGGTGGGTCACAGCAATAAAAATATAAAATATATAAATTGCACTTAGAACATCTTTAAAATATAACATTCCGTCCCTGGCAAAGTAACCCCCAGAGGAAGCTAAGTGTCAAAAGGCCTGGGTGAAGAGGTATGTTTTAACCAGGCCCTGAGAACCACATAATGATGGCAAACCTCCATCATGAAGGCAATATGCTCATCTTGTTCCTTCTGTTTAGGGAACGTTGCATTTGAAGTTCCATTTATCATTAGGATAACTATAAGAGCGCAAAAAAATGCACTCCTAGTGAAGCTGATGGCAGAAGAGTTAGGACTGACAAGGGGAAGTATTTTTTCACCCAGAACGTCATGGGTCTATGGAGTTTATTATTAGAAAAGGCGGTGACAGCCACCAGCCTGGACACCTTTTCTTAAAATTGGATAAATTTGTAGATGACATGTGTTTCAATGGCTACTAGAATGGATGACTAGGTACTGCTTCCAGGTTGGACAGACAGGCAAGATGATCCTGAAGGTCATTTGCAGGAATTTGAGAGCAGGTGAAGGTTTTGCTTTTGTCTCCTGTTTGGATGCCCAGAAGCAAACAGTAGCCATTGCCTTGGGGGTGGACGTGTTCCATAGCCTTGGGGCTGTCACCAAGAAGGCCCTTCCTTGTGTCCCCACCCCCTTAACTGCTGACAGGGTGTCACTGCCACGGGATGGGGGTGGGGTGGGGGTTCACTGGCAGGTCTTAGGACATATGCAGGTCTATAGCTGCCCTATTCCTCCTATCATTAGTTTCTGAAACCAGGGTAGTAGGGACAACATGGTATGAAAGAAAGGGGTCTATTCTTGTATATGCTTTGTCTTCATCTCTGCTTTTTTGTCTCTCAGGGATTTACCACTGCTACATGGAGTATAGTCAGCTTAATGCTAAGGGAGCTACCTGGAACGACGTTGGCTTTACCATCAACCTGAGTGTCTATGGCCATGTCAAAGAGACATGGCTTGCTGCCTGTAAGTCCAGGAAGAGGGATGGGATAATGGGCTTCTTTAAACTTGAGTAGATAGAAAGGAGATACTTGTGCTACGTTCCAACAGAGCAAGGATAATCCAAATTCTCTGCAAATGAGCACTCAGTGTGATGTCAGATTGTTCCCACAATTGCCTTATAACACAGACTCAAAACAGACTTGTTCATTCCCACTCTTCATTTTTCCTTGCTCGACAAGGGAGAAACCCTCCATTGTCTCTCCTCTCCTTCCCTCACCAACCCCCCCCTCCCCATGCAATTGGACACTGGTTTATCCATCATGCCATGACTTCACTGGGGCAGGAAATCCAAACCCCACCCTTCATATTTACCTGCTGCTGCATTAGAACATGGAGTTCTTTGGCAGTGTTTTTTCATACAGTTTGTTCCCCCCACACACACCATTTCATCTTGTATCTCCCTAGCCCAACTTTTTCCCCGTGTTAACAAGAGAGTAGAGCTTCTATAAAGACTACACTCCCTTTCTTTTGTTAAAATGGTGGGTTTGTGCTAGATTGCTATAGCGAAGCAGGGCAGAATGGCGGAGAGCATGGTGAAAAGGGGGAGATGACAGAGGAAATAAACGCTTATAATTGGATAAGAAGAAATGGGGAGAATGCCCCTAAAAGTACAGTTCCCTCCCCCAAAAGTCCACTTCACCGTTCCTACTTGGCAAAATAAAATGATCTAATCCTCAGAACAGGACTGTAAATTTATTTAATCCGCATACAGTTAATCTGCTTTAAATTGTTGGGACACTGAAGACTTAAGCTGATCTCTAAACTGATTATTTCATGTGTCAGACTGTGACCCTGGTGGTAACTGAGGGCACAGAAAGGAGACACATTAGCAATAGAAGAAGGTAATTGAATGGATAGAAAGGAGACACTTGGCAGAAGTGAAAGATAATTGAGAACATAGCAAGGAGACATGTGGTGGTAGAAAGTACATAATTTAACAGACATGAGTAATTTGGCTAATGCAATAGGTGTTCATCCAGTCTGAGGAACTGAGGAACAAAGTGAAAAGAGAAAATGACTAGAAGACGGACAGAAATTAAGCTTGGTACTTTAAAGCTAGTTCACTTATTCTTCTGGCTGACAACACATTGTGTCTGTGTGTGATAAAATGGGATAGCAAACCATTGTTCTTAAAATCATAATTCCGAGGAAACGTAGCTGGTTTCTTGAGGACTCATACAACTCTAGAGATAATGATGACCTTGAAGTATTTACTCAAAGCAGCTGCAAGTAATTCAAACCTTCATTTTTGTGACTAGTTTTCTGAAATTGCTGCCTGCCAGAGTTGTTATCTCCTAAACTGGTATCTGTTAAAGGAAAATAACCTTAATTTTCATAATTTGTTCAGAAGTACAAGCAGAAGTCTCTAATTCCTTGGCCATAGTGGCCTGCTAAAGATCTGACAGATTAAAAAACAAGGGGTAAAACAGTAAGTCTAAATGCCTGAAACAAAAACAGTGTAAAGAAACCTCAGAAACTACTTGCCCCTGGGCTATCCTGGAACAGCATGTGGACAGCAGGCCACTTAGATCCCTTTCTGGAACAGAATAAGTTACAGTGCAGAAAGGGCCAAAGTTTCAGTCTTCACCAACTTTTGGGTTTGTCCATCAGCTGAGAATTTAGTTGCAACTTTCCTTTTTTGATTGCATCCCCCCTCCCCCTCTTTTCAGGCTTGGTTGGTTGTTTGCCTAATGAACCTTCTTCTCTATGTCTTTTGATCAGTGATAATCCTCTGTGTGGTGGAAGCCATCTTGCTGCTGAGTCTATTGTTCTTGCGCAAGCGGATTCTTATTGCGATTGCCCTCCTTAAGGAGGCCAGCCGGTGAGTGCATTGGCATAATAAGAAAAAAGATAGAATGATACAATTGTGTGTGTGTGTGACCCAGGATAGGAGCAAACATCATCTTTAGTTTGGGACCAATGTCTTCCATCCCAACCTTGTGATCTCAGTGACAATTACCATCCACAGGCCACAAAGAGGCTGGTGTGGGAAGCATCCGGTATGCCTTAGAACATAAGACCATCAGGCCACAGCCCATCTAGTCCAGCGTCCTGTTACACAAAGTCGCCCACAAATTGCCCATGGGCATCTCAAGCAGAGACAAGGGCAAACCTTCTCCTGCTCTTGAATCCCAGCAAATGGCCTTAGAACAGTGGTTCTCAACCTGTGGGCCGGGACCCCTTTGGGTGTCGAACTACCCTTTCAGAGGGGTCGCGACGAGTCTCCCGCCGCCCTTCCCTCCAACCTCCCAACTGCTCCACCCCCATGGTTGGGGGTCTCCACAGCATCAGGAACTCCATTAAGGGGTCGCGGCATTAGGAAGGTTAGAAGCATCCTGTTTGTCCCCCCAGCCTGAAAGATGTACTTAGGCATCCATTCTAGTAGCCATTGATACATCTGTCATCCATAAATTTGTCTAACCCTTCCTTAAAGCCATCTAGGCTGGTAGCCTTGTTTTGACAGTTTAGTACATCACTTTTCATTTAGCGCACATGCCTCGAAAGGGAAAATGTTAGATTGCTTTGCCTTTATTCTTCCTGTTACTGTCATTTTATCTTCACAACAGCCCCCCAAGGTAGACTAGGCTGGAACAGTGTTTCCAACTCCAGCTGCAGCCAGTCCTGGAGATTTCCTCCTTTAAGTACATTTGTGTGTGCTGTGTGCTTATTTGTGGGTGTGGTTCTGTCAAAGGTGACTCTCAGGCTGTGCTTTCAAATGCAATCCTCTGACTTCTTTTCTTTGTTCTTATCTGTTTGTTTATTTTTTTGTTTGTAAATGTTGCTGGGCAACCGGCCAAATGGACTAAGATACTAGCAACATCTTAAAAAAGCTCCTAAATGCTCTAGTGGGAAAAATAAACCCACTGGCTTAGCTGCCTCATCTCCTGCCGGAGGCCCTGAAATCCCTAAAGAAAACAGAGAAAAGGGGAAAGTCGTTGGCCAAGGAGATATTCAAGTGAACAAAGAAGGAGGCGTCCATTTTATCTTCTTCCTCAGAGCAGGCAGTTGGTCTCTGCTGTTGGAGGGCAAGTAGGTGGGCTGTGTAGTCAGAAACAGCCGTAGCGTTTCCCTGTGGGAAATAGACACAGGGCAGTTAGACTCGAGAGGTGTTTGATTTATTATTTCTTTAAGGTGGGTTTATTATGATTTTTGGGCAATTCACCGCAAGATACCCACACCTGTCCATTCCGGGTAGAATCAGCTTTCTGTATTGAGAATTGACATAACTGTACACAACCCAGTTCGCCGTACTATTTTATTTGTTTCTTCATATTTCTATCGCACCCTGTACCTGAAGGTCTCAGGGTGGGTCACAATAAAATCATAATTTAATAAAACAAAAAAGTATAATTAAAACAATGACAGTGTGAACATGGGGAGGGTATATTGTTCCCTCAGCCAAAGGCCAGGGCAAAGAGGTGCGTCTTCACCAGTCATCCCAATGCACACAATGAGGCTGTGTGATGCACTTAGGAAATTATTCCATCACCAAAGGCCTATTTGCAATACGACCTCTAATGAAGAAGCAGTGAAGCTCTAGTGAAGAGCGTCTATCTGCACAGCCTCCAAACATGCCCGCCTTCACCAGTTCACTACTCATTGATTAGGCACGGAGCATGAAATCATGCTCCACACATTAACCAACATTTACCTAACACCTCAAGCGTCCAGCAGTGCGAGCATTCACTCTTCTTCCGCTGCCCCGGGTCATTTGAAGTGACCTCAAACAACCTTAGATGCGACTGTGCATGCGCAGAGCATGAGCGTCGTACAGATGACGGACTTGACGCATGCACAGTTGCGGAGGGAGCCGCAGCCAAAATGGCAGTGCTTAGCAGGGGACCAGGCCCCCAGACTGAATAAGGAAAGTGTTTGATCCCGGGGGTGGGGGGTGGGGGGGGAGGGATGGCTAAAGTTGACTAGCACTCCAAGTATGTTATTGGATAATCCAGTTGGTTAATTGGCATAATGTTGGTTAATCATACTCCTTTCCCATCCAGCACACGGGAATGGAAGTGCGTAAATGCCCCAAGAAATTCTCCCACCTGTTCCCACCTCTCTAACTACTGAAGGTGGTGGGATCTCCAAGAAGGGCCTCACTGTCAGATCTTAAGTCATGGGCAGATCTAAATGGGAGCAGGTCCTTTTGATATCTGGGGCTAAAGCAGGTTAGGGCCTGATAGGTTAAAATTAGCATCTATATCTTAGTTGATATCAACTGTGTACATTCTGTTGTTCATTATCTGGAAGATGGGAACCATACAAGAATTAGTCCCCAACTTTTATGTTTAAGTGATATGATACAAAGGGCATTTATGGCTTCCCACCCAGAAGCATTCATTAATTTTTGCCTTTCTGCCTTCTTAGTGCTAGATGGATATAGGAAAGGGTGAAAATTTGGGGCAAGACCTGGGGCTTCTTTGAGCGGCTTGCCACTATTATTGGTGCTGCCACATGTTTTCAGATGTGCAGAAACTTTGGAAGCAGGAGCTTCTAGCTTTTAAAAATGTGTCAGAAACATTGGCTAGAAGCACTCCTGTCAGCCTTGGTAGCCAACGGCTGTTTTGGTACGTCTGGGCTGACATTTCCATTAAGGGTAAAAGGGCCCAATAAACCACTGAAAAACGATATTATTAGCCAAACTTTCCCTGATCTTTTAAAAATATCAATCCAGATTCATTAAAATCTCATCATCAGGCACTCTGTATTGCTCAGGCCTCAATTTTTCAAGGACCCCACAGGATTAAACGAACAGGGCTAAAATGCTTTCAGGCTGATTGATGCAGTGTTTTTTTTTCCATTTCTGAATTGCCAGCAAATGAGGCAAAAGCAATGTATTACTTCCTTCTACTTCAGACAATTATCTGTGGAATACGTGGGCCTGTGCTTGCTTTCTTGAAGGAAAATATGGCAGGGAGAAATAGATGCGCTTTGTATGTTTCTCTCACGCAGATAAAGTAGGAAATGGTTTAGCGTTCTGGAATGTTTGATGAAGAAAAGTATGTGGTTAAGATGTTTTCCTTGTGATGGCACAGACCTTTATTTATTTATTTATTTATTTGTGGTAATGGTGACTGATCAGAGCAGAAGTTTTACATTTATAGATGTCTTTTGTCATCTCTCCCCACAGAGCCATTGGCTACATGATGAGTTCTCTTCTTTACCCGCTGGTGACTTTCATCTTGTTGGTGATCTGTGTGGCCTATTGGGGTATGACCGCCCTGTATCCTTTTCTGAGAGGAACCTGGAGTTGTGTTCGGTGATTCCCTCCTGAATTCAAAAACATTCAAGAGAGTCCCTGAGCCACACGTGGAAGGAGAATGAGGTGGTGGACTGAATTTGTAGAATTGTAGAATGGGGCAAGGTTTGAGGAAGTAATCCTTGTTACGATTTGGAAGGGGAAAAAATCCCCACCACCTTTTCTTTCTCCTCAGCAGCCTCTCCCAGTGTAATCAAATACAGGAAACGGCCTACAGTGTCATTTTCTATGTCATCTCTGTGCTTTCAAGATTGCAACCAGGGTACAGACGTTCCCCAGCTGTGATTTTGGTCCCTGCCACCATCACACTGCTGCTTTAAGAACAATGTTACAATCAAAGTGCTGTTTGTTTAATTTACAGAGGATAGTTTTTATTTAGTGCATCTTTTGGGTCTTAGTTTGCATTGAATTGGGAGTCCAGTTTGGTCTTGTTAGGTTGTTGGACTTTGGTGGTTTCCTGGTTTGATTCTGCACTCCTACACAAAGCAAGCTGTGACCTTGGGCTAGTCACAGCTCTCTTCTGAGCTTTTGCAGTCCTACCTACCTCACAGGGTGTCTGTTGCGGGGAGAAGAAAAGAACATTTGTCAGCTGCTTTGAGTCCCCTTAAAGGGAAGAAAAGAAAGGTATTAAAAACCAACTCCTCCTTCTTTTGCCAGGCACTTAGGTTTTTTTTCCACTGACCTCCCTTAATCTAGATCTAAGATGATCCAAATCTAAGGAATGGGTCCTTCAACTAATCCAGAT
>MTQE01003633.1:666779-678989 GCA_014337955.1 Aspidoscelis marmoratus
TTACAACCTTCAAACAACAGATTAAAACAGAATATACATTAAAAAACTTTTAAAATTCAACAACTTTAAAACAGTGCACATTATGTTTAAAATGATAGTGTGTGGCCTGGGTGGGAAATATAATCAACTCAGCCAAAGGCCAGGGCAAAGAGGTGCGTCTTCACCGCTCTCCTGAATATATATAAGGAAGGGGCAAGACGCACCTCAAGGGGGAGGCTATTCCATAGTCTGGGGGCCATCACAGAGAAGGCTCTCTCCCGGGTGCCCACCAACCTCACTACTGAAGGTGGTGGGACAACCAGGAGGGCCTCGCCACTCGATCTTGAGGCACGGGCAGGTCGATACGGGAGTAGGCATTCCTTTAGATATTTGGGGCCCAAGTCATTTAGGGCCTTATAAGTCAAAGTCAAAACCTTGAATTGGGCTCGGTAGTGAATTGGCAGCCAGTGCAATTCTTTTAGAACCGGCGTGATGTGCATCCGGCTAGATGTTCTGGTCAGCACTCTAGCAGCTGCGTTTTGCACTAGCTGTGACATGTGTGTCATAGGTTGGCCATCACTGTCCTAGACTGTCCTGCCACTGCCTCACCCCTAGACCATCCCAATCTTAACATTCATTCAAGCTTTTGCAGACCCCTTACGAGATCTTTGTGGACCCCTGGAAATCCACAGACCACAGCTTAATCCAGGATTTGAGCTAACATGATTAAAGTTTGTAAAACCATCTTAAAATATATGACCTTATAGAAATGAAAATAGTTCTTCAGCAGTGTGAACCCCCAGGCCTAACGGTGTGGTAATGTTTACAGATGCCCACAATCCAGTTGCCCGGTGTATCCTCTGCTGCCTAAAGTGTTGCTTCTGGTGCTTGGAGAAGTTCATCAAATTCCTCAACAAAAATGCCTACATCATGGTGAGTCTTGCCAGTGGTCAGGCAAAGAAGATCAGAGACTGAGCGCATATGGGGAAGAAATGTCTAAAGGGTCATACAAAGTGGGAAAAGTCAGAATTCTCCCCCCCCACCCACCCAAGGGCTGTGTGAGATCCATGCCCCAGTAGTTCATGAGTGGGGAACCCAGGGTCTTTTCTGCAGTGTGCCTTATTCTACATTATATCCTGGAATAGGGACCTGCCATCCATATGCTGGTACAGACTACAGCTCACCCTGCTCCCGGCCTGCCTTAGTCTGCACAAGCATGCAGACAGCAGGTGAGCCACAGTTTGGTTTAGTGGTTAAAGAGCCAGACTCTTACCTGGGAAATACTGAGTTTGATTCTGCACTCCTCCACAAAACCAGCTGGGTGGCCTTGGGCTAGTCACAGCTCTCTTCTGGGCTCTCACAGCCCCATCCACCTCACAAGGTGTCTGTTGTGGGGAGAAGAACTGAAGGTATGTCAGCCGCTTTGAGTCCCCTTAAATGAGTGAGAAAAGTGGGGTAGAAAAGCCAATTATTATTAATATTATTCTAGGATATAACCTGGCATAAGGCCTAGCGCAGAAAATGGCCAGGTTAAAATCCTTGCTCAGCTGTTAGCTTCCCTCAGTGCTTCCTCTGAATCTGGAACACCTCTATTGAATTTGGCTGCCAGATCTGGGAGGCCTTAAGCCCTGAAAGGCAACATTTAGGAGGTGGCCTGATTGAAACATAGAAAATTGTACATGATGTGGTAAAAATGTGGATAGAGAAAAATTATTTTCTCTCTTGCACAACACTAAAACCAGGGGGCACTTTATGAAGCTGATGGGCAGGAGAGTCAGATCAGACAAGGGGATGTAGTTCTTCACTGGTCTGTGGAATTTACCAGTAACCAGTCCTGAGTGGCTTTAAGAAAGTATTAGATAAATTCATGGAGAACAGGTGTATCAATGACTCCTAGGATTGAAGCTTAGGTACTTCCTCCAGGTTGGAGAGACAGTCAGGAGGCCTTTAAAGGCCATTTGCTGGGATTTGAGAACAGGAAAAGGTTTGCTCTTATCTCTGCTTGAGATACCCTTGGTGGGCCACTGTGTGAGACAGGTTGGACCAGATGGATTGTGGCCTGATCCAGCAGGGCTTCTCTTATGTGATCTTCTGCCTTTTGAGGCAAAGTGGTAGTGAGGTATTGCATATCGACCTGCCTGATGCGAGACTTATTTCTTTTATTTCCTTGAAATCTATCCTTAGATTGCCATATACGGAAAGAATTTCTGCGTATCTGCCAAAAATGCCTTCAAGCTGCTGATGCGAAACGTAGTCAGGTAACCAGGGCAAGAAGATAAGGGGGAAATCTTCAGCAGAGGGGGAGAAACAGGAGGTTAAGGTGATTTCATTCTCCTTTTTTTTCTCCATACAGAGTTGTAGTATTGGATAAAATAACCGACTTGCTGCTGTTTTTTGGAAAGCTCTTAGTGGTTGGTGGAGTTGGCGTACTGGCATTCTTCTTCTTCACAGGACGCATCCCTATTCAGGACAACAAATTCCAGTCACCTGCCTTGAACTACTATTGGTTGCCCATCCTGGTAAGCAATGGTGAAGTGCTTCATGGGTGTTTACTTACTTAGACCATGGTCACACCTTCACTTTAATCCTTCTTCAGTCCATCTTTGACCCCAACATTCACACCTTTTTAGTCCGGTCCGTTTTATTTGTGGTCTTTCCTCCCTTCAATCGTACTTTCCTAAGTCCTGGTTTTTACAGGCCTCAAGCTGTTCTAGAGTGATAATCCGTTTTCATTTTTTGGGTGTAATCAGGGAAGAGGACTAAAGGGGGGCTGAACCATACTATAGTGGGTGGATACTGCAGGAATTTGCTTTGCCTTTCACCCAATGTGTGATTGCATGCTGTTGAGTGACGGAACTTTTATCCTATCAGAGCGCAGGGTTGTTGTGACATTGAAGAGGGGTGGCAATCTAAAAAAGCCTCCTAAAGGAGTCTCAGGACCGGAACAGAAAGGTGTGAGCCTAGCGACCCAAACTGAGGGTGAACAGAGGAAGGATTATCAGGTATTGGGTGTGGTCTGAGTTAGTTCATAGCCTGTCCTGGACTAGCCAGATGGACTATTTCAGCAAAGCATGACCACGGCCTTACTGTCTCCATGTCAGAACTACTTTCAAGAAAGTCTGAGGGCAAGAAATGTTAAAATCACAGAAATAAGCCCCTGGATCATCACAAAAGCGGAGGAGAGAAGGATCTCATTATTCACGTCCTATAGGGAAGGGTATCTCTTAATTGGACTGTGGGGCTGCCCCTAAGAAGATCCTGTTATATACACTGCTATTATTACTTTCAGGAGGGCCTTCCTGGACAGATTTGTAATGAAAAAGATGCTCTTATAGAAGTTTTGGACCCACGTTGTTTTAGGATTTAAATGTCAAGGTTAAATTCTTCAGCTGGACTTGGTTTGATCCATTAACACTTCTGTTGTGTGTGCCTGGCCAGAGACCTTGATCTGCAGTCTTAATTCTGTATGCAGCATTTCTGGTTTCTAAACCCAACCTCAGCCTGTGGTCTTCCACATGTTCCCATGCCAGTGAGGCTGGGAATGGAATGCTGGGAGTTCTTCCAAATCATCTGGGGGAAACACCATTGCTCAAGAGCAAGTCTATCTGGAGCTCATTATGCGCTGATTTTAGGCCACCTCTCCTTAACTTCCTCTCTGTTTCAGACGGTGGTGGTGGGCTCCTACCTCATAGCTCACGGATTCTTCAGCGTCTACAATATGTGTGTCGACACTCTGTTCCTTTGCTTCCGTAAGTATCTACCTTGCCATTTTGTCTTTTCATGGTATTGCGTATCGACCTGCCTGATGCGAGGCTCTCATTTTCCCCTTCTAGTGGAAGATCTGGAACGGAACGATGGTTCCAAGGAGAAACCATACTACATGTCCAAGTCCCTCATGAAGATCCTAAACAAGAAGAATGCCAAGAGCAATTAGCTATAATTCTCAGTGGGGACAGGACGCCCCACCACCAAAACTTGCATTGTTAGTCCACGTCATTTCTTGTTGCCCCTCTTCTTGTTGACGATGCCAGGGTTGCAGATCTTCATGTATCCTTTGGGTTCTTCCCTTCCAGTGAAGTACCCTTTGGCCTTCTGGTCTTTGCACAAGGAGACTGGCCATCCTTTCCTTATTTTTCTTTGGTTCACATCTACCATATTGATTTCTCCAGCCTTGCCAAGTTGCCATGGCCGCCCACCCTGTTCTTCTATTTTATTGGCCACATTTTAGAGCACACTTCATTTTCAGACAGTGGCGTCCATTTTAACATACCACCCCTCCAATCTAACAATTCTACTTTTTGATGTCTACTGTGGCCAAATTAATAGCAGTCAGCCTAAATTATCTTCTTGTGCCAATTGTTCCTACTGAAGGTTTGCTAACTATCATGTCTTCCAGACAATAGGTCTTCCATCTTGTTTCCTGCTTCACAAGAGGTCATCCATTACATTTCCTTTTGAGCTGAATTTTTTTAAGCCAGGAAAGTAAATACTGGATATTTTTTGATGTTTCTTGCCAGCTAGTCTTGCTGATTTCCCTAAAGCTACTCGTGATCTTGTCTAGGTCAAATTGGAAGTAGAAGGAGGTGCCTTTTAAAATTGACCAAAAGCAAAGCAATCAGCTGTAACCCTCAATCATGTGGCTTGTTCAGTGTTGTTGCTATTTTCTGAGCACTGAGAACCAAAACACCCATCTCTTGGGGACAATGTTTGATGCTGGGGTTTTTTAATGGCATCTTTTTAGTTTTTCTAATGATTTCAGTATCTTTGTCTCATTTTTAGAATGACTAATATAGTGCTGTGTGGATATTGCTAACCTATAGGCCCTATTATCTTTTGCCACTGGCCGCCTCAGAGTCTGTGTGCAGCGGGAGCCATAGTTTGGCAGTGTCTAAAGTGTGATCCATTAGCTCCTCCCTGCCCCTGACCATTTTGCTGTTGCAAACTTGTTTCCATGTTCTAGTTCCCTTCCTGGGGTCTTTTTGTCCTCTGTACTTAATTTCTGGCAAAACTTTCCTCTTTTTTGTTAGCAACTCCCATCTGTCATCTTCTGTTTCAGGCCCAACTTTGCCACTTTCTGTCCCAGTAATTCTCTTTCTCAGTATCCTGATCTTTTTGCTGTGGTACTAGCCATGTTCCTAGCAGAGTTCCTGATGAAGATGGCCTCATATGCTCTGAGACGTTCTATATGCATCCCACAGTGGCATCTCTGTTCCAGAGCAACCCGGAGTGTGTTTGGCCATCCCGATCTTCTGTATCTGTGGAACTACACAAACTGTGCCACAGCTTTACTGGGAGTGTCTGGTATGCTCCCAGTAAACTCCTAGATGCAGTGTTCACACACTACTTCCTGGTGGAAACACGGCATAGGGACAGGACAGGGCGGGACAGCTGTGCAATTGCATAATGTGTCATGATTGCCATAGCAATGGGCCAGTGTGGACAAGAAGTTGCCCCAGCTGTTGCTATGGTGTTGCATATGGTGCGGGATGGACCATCCGCACTGCGAAAGCCAGTATGTAAGTTGGGGACAGTGCTGGTGCTCACAGGGCGAATGCTAGCCGCCCTCCCTGAACTTAATTTCAGTGGGATACTGTACCACTTAAGAGAAGTGCAAAAAAGGCCCAATCTTGTGAAATGGATGGCTTGGCCCACATTTAACTGCCCTGAATGGTGTCCATCTTGTTTCCCTAAGTGCCTTTACTGGTAAGTTATATTTGCCAGTCTCTTGTCTGGGCTTGTGTTTTCCAAGTTAGCTCAGACCCTTCTTTTGTCAGCCATACTGGTTTGTTTTAACTTCTGGGGATCCGGTTCTGTCTCATCTCTTTGAGCCGGGTTGCCTGTTTGTTTTTAGCACTATGGAAACAATTGCTGAGTTGTCGAATGAAACACAATCAACCCTTTATTAATTATTTTTTTTTATATTTCCCACGTGAGCTGCTAAAAATGTATTGTATTATAGTTTTCTCATTCTGTACAAAAAGATTCAAATCTATTTTAAGGGATGCGTGCAAATTTATTAAAGTTGATTTTAAGTAAATATGCTTGTCGCCTTTATTTGTATTATCTGTGGCTGGTCAGATACTGTGGGCCTTTTCACACTTTGCAAAATGGGATATTCCGGACATGCTCCCGGATGGAGACAGAGCAGATGCGTTGCATGGAGATGCTTCTATACTAAAAACTTCTTTGCCCATGCCGGAGTGTCCCACGTTCAGGATAGGTTTGGAGTCCATTTTCACGTGCCGTAATTTAGCTTGCCACTGGCCAGGACATTCCTACATGCTGCATGCTACATTTGTGTATGTTGCACCCCCCCACCCCACCCTGGTTACTGTGTTAGTGGCAACCTCCCATTGCCTCTTTAATGGTAGGTGATTCACACTTATCCAGCACTTGGGGAAGTGCCAGCAAAGTTTCAAACAGATCAAACATCACAAAATGCAGGCGCCCAATCTATTCCAGGAGTTACCTGGCCATCACACCTAGGAAAGGTGTTGCATTTGCCTTGATTGCCTTCAACCTCATGCTGCAGAAGCCAACTAGACTTCCGTTCGTAGAGGTTTGTGAGTCAGCAGGGATGTAGAGCCAGACAAGAGGTGTAAATTATCTTCAATTTTCATCAGATTTTTAGGGTGCGTAGCTTAACATTCTCATCTTTATTGATTTTCTGTGCAATTTTCTTCTCCCTGGGGATTCATTTTCCCAGTTCCATACAAATACATGAGATGCTTGTATACTGGCAAATGGATGCACCCTACTATGCAAAATATAATGTGGGCTGAGTACATTTAAGTCATGTGTGAATATTGTACATAACAAAATGTCCATGGGTGGAAAAAATGTGTGCATTGCTTATATATATGAGGACCTCAGATGAGGGCTTGACTCTGTGTCCTCCTGGGATTTCAGAGGGTAATGCTGCATAAGTCCACCGAGCATGCTTTAAACCTTGGATCAACCCTAAGCAATGTAGGTAACCTCAAACACTTAATTGCGCTCTGCTCATAGTCACCATCCAATGAGCTCCTGAAATGGCCCCGTCAAGTGCAGATCCTCATTCCCAGAGTGCACTGCAAGGCTACTAGAGTTGGCCAAGTGCAGAAAGGTCCCTGGAGAAAAGTGCTGGTGTCTGTTACAAGATGGTTGCCGTGGCCTATGAACATCAGTATAAAGTTGGTCCGTGTGGAGGCTGTTTCTCTTCACGTCAAGTCAGTCTTAAGAAAGAACAGTCCAGTCTGAGGGGGCGATGGCCATGGCTAAGCTTTTTGGCTGCTCTGTGTGTGAGGAGAAGAGAACTTCAATTGGGGCCATTTTCTCTCAGTGAGTTCTAAGTTCAGGTCCTCCTGAAGATACCAAATGAATTCTTGGCAAATGGATCTGCCTGTGAATGTTACAGGAGGGACTCCATGAAATAAGACTCAAGGCTAAAGCTGCTTTTGCACATCTGGTTTAGTTGCACCAATCCTGTCTGGACAATTCTAAATGCTGGTAAAATTCTGCTCATGGATTTAATTTTTATGAGCTGAGTTTTCCTGGGTTCCCTTTGGTTTCATGCTTTTAAAAGCCTATCAGATCATTTGGAGTTATTACGAGGAGGTTGCCAGATTTTGCTAAAATAAGCCTGGGGCGCTTCTAAGGCCATCTGCTGGGACTCGAGAGCAGGAGAAGGTTTGTCCTTGTCTCTGCTTGAGATGCCCATGAGCATTTGGTGGGCCACTGTGTGCGACAGGATGCTGGACTAGATGGGCTGTGGCCTGATCCAGCAAGGCTTCTCTTATGTTCCTATGTTCTTAAGCCAGTCTATAAGACACACCTGGCTTTTTTAGGTAAGGTTTTTAGGTAGGAATAATTAGTCTGGCTAATCACCTGGACAGCCTACCACATGGGCATCTACCTTCTCCAGCCTCAGATCCAGTAAGGTTCTGGATGCTGTATCCACACCTCTTTCTGGTGCTGGAGGGCCACCTGGCGCACTGTGGAAGCACACTGATGTGTCATTTAATGTGGCATGCCAACACAGCATGTCAGGGTTGCCCCAGTGATGGCACTGGGGCAGATGCACTAGCGCCATCATTGGGGCTTAAAGAAGGTGGCACCCAGGCACCAAGTGCATGTGAGGAAAGTTTCTGGACCTGTGAGGAGAGAGATGGCATGTACTGGCATTCTTGAGGGCGAATGTTAGTAAACACACAGGATGGGCAAATTTGCCCCAGAATTCCTTAAGTCTCTGTGGCTCCACAATGTTTGAGGTGAGATGGGGCTTAGTCTTTGTTAACCTATATCATCAGACACCACACAGAGAAGAACACTTCTGCAAATAACAAAGAATCTACATCAAATCTGTGTTTGAGCAGATCATTTTTATTTTCCTACCACATTTCTGGCCAAACGTCATATGAAACTGACCGACACTGTCCTAGGACCCTTCCCCAGGATCAAAGTGAAGCTCACCTCACGCCACTTTCCTTGTGAAATTGTAGCCAGCGCCCAGTTTAATGACCCTACCCAGTGTTTCAATCGTATTATTTTATCCAACATCTTTCTGTTTCTGGAATTCTGTATGCTGAGTGAAAGTAGAGCAGTCAGGTGGGAGACACAAAAATTTGGTCTGAAATCAGAAATGAAAAATATTGACTAAATAACAGAGTACCATTCACTTGATATAGCAAAATATACAGCTAGAGTTCTAGAAATGTATTATCAAATGTTACCCTTGATCATCTTAAGGACTGGTATGAGGAAAAATTCAAAAATCCAAGGCCTCAATCCCATCCCCACTTATTTAGAAGTCAGTGTTAACACGCAACAGGACTTATTCTGAATTCAGCTCAAGACTCAGTGAGGCAACTGGTGGATTGGACCAGGGGCTGGGAAGAAGAAGAGTTGGCTTTTCTATCCCACTTTTCTCACCCATTTAAAGGGACTCAAAGTGGCTGACAAACCTTCTGTTCTTCTTCCCACAACAGACACCCTGTGAGGTAGATGGGGCTGTGAGAGCTCAGAAGAGAGCTGTGACTAGCCCAAGGTAACCCAGCCAGCTTCATGGAGGAGGTCAGAATTAAACCCAGTATTCCTGGATAAGAGTCTGGCTCCTTACGCACCAGATCAAACTGGGAGCACATAGTTCTACTTTGCTGCAGAACCTTCTCCTGCTCTCAGTTCCCTGTAAACAGTCTTCAGAGGCCTCCTGTCTGTCTCTCTGACCTGTCATCAATGGACTTTTGCGTCAGTTTGAAAAAAAGATATGGGAAAATGTATCATGATTCCTGCTGGTACAGGTTTCAACTATCTATTGAGTGGGCTTCAGCTTTTTCATAAGACCACACCCGGCTGGATCTGACCTGTGCATCTTGTTCAGCAGTCTGTTCTCACCGCAATCAACCAGTTGTGGCCAAAACCTTGCAGGACCGGGTCCCTCTTGTCAGTTGCTCTGGACCCCACCTGGTCTCAGCTTCACCAGAAACTATAAAGGACAGTAGCTTATGGCTTTAACCTGCTGGAAGCCCTGCAGTTTGGTCTAGTGGTTAAAGAGCCAGACTCTTACCTGGGAAATACTGAGCTTGATTCTGCACTCCTCCACAAAACCGGCTGGGTGACCTTGGGCTAGTCACAGCTCTCTTTCTGAGCTCTCACAGTCCCACCCCCACCTCACAGGGAGTCTCTTGTGGGGAGAACAGAAAGCTTTGTGAGCCACTTTGATTCCCCTTGAATGGGTGAGAAAAGTGGAATAGAAAAGCCAACTCTTCTTCTTCTGCCCTCTGGATGACTCTCCAGCCTGGATGGGCACTGACATCTTGAAGGAGGTGAGTCTTTATGGATTGGGGCCTTTGGTCAGCTGCTCTGGACTCCACTTGGCCTTAGCTGCCTCCCTGTGTGTGTGGAGCTTATCTTACAAAGTTTTGTACGATGTGCAATTTGTATAATGTATTTTTATTATAATGTTTTGATTATTACTTTGCATTGTATATTTTCTGTTTGTTGTAAACCACCTTGGGCAAATTTTCTTTTGGAAAGGCAGTAAACAAATAAAATGTAAAAAAAAGCCCATGAGCAGGACAAGAGCACCACACTTTTTGTCCTGTGCACAGTTTCCCAACCATTGCAATTCAGCAACTAACTACATCAAAGGTAGTCTCACAACTACCAGGGCTGGTAGCTACTGATGGTTTAAAAGGGTTTGGTTTGGACAAATACATGACAAGCAAAACTACCTAAACCAGGGCCCAACTCCACAACTCATTAGAAAGTCACAATTTAAGGCTGACTTCTCAAGGTGCATCCAGATTCTTCACCACCATTGTTTACTTCCTGGCAATGTCCGGTCTGCATAGGTATCATGGGTTGTCCATTCTCAGATGGGCTGGAAACTTGCTCAACCACGCTTAGCCCTAAATCTATCATAAATGAAGTTGAGACCCATTTGTCTACTCAGTCACTTTCTGCTTCTTAAATGTGGACAACCAGTTCCTCCAGGAAGCAAAGTGTCATGGGCCAGATTAACATGGCTCCTCTTGCCTTCCTAGAATTCCTGGTCCTTACCCGTTCTTGCTGGGATCTGCTCTGTAATCTTCAACCACTGCCTTTGCAACTTCTGCAGGACCCGATCCTTTTCCTCTGCCTCCCTCAAAACATTCTGCAAGGAAATAGTAAAGCCAATCAGACCAGAAAATAGCTGGGAACCATAAAAGTGGACTGGCTCTTCTCATTTTTAATTAGCTGGACTGGTGATAATATGATGATAGGACAACATCGTGGGGCCAGTGTGAGCATTTATCTTCTCTGGCCCTGCTCTTGTGATGGCATTCTATGTGATCTGGGTATTTGGATGACCTACCATTTTTTGGCTGGTTTTGGTGCGTGCGTGCGTGCGTGCGTGCGTGTGTGTGTGTGTGTGTGTGTGTGTGTGTCGCATCTCCAAGATGGCAGATCACACAAAACACTGTCCAGTCAAGTAGTTTATTTCACTTTTTACATAAATCTCCGGCTGGGAGTTGATTTTCCAGCAATAATGATATTGCAGGATACCATCCCAGTACTCCAGGTCTATGTTGGGATTGCCACGGAAACAAAGGGAAAGTGATCTTTAATCTTCTACTGCCTTTTTAATATGAAGAAGAGGCTGTGCTAAGTTGGGGGTTGACGCAGTGAACAAAAGCTCCATGATCTCAGGAGCAGGTTTATATAGGGGGTGGGGTTTGAATTGCCCACCTCGATAAAATCAGGGTATGACTGTGTACAGTTGATGACTGCATGGGGAGGGGGCTCTTTTGAAGGGAGGAGGGAGGGGAGGGGTTCCTCACCTGTCGGGCACTGAGGAATGGAGAGTGAGTCCGCATTAGTGGGAAAGCAAAATATCAGACATAACTGGTGATTAAAACACCCCTGATTTCAAACCGGTTTAAACTGGCCTTGGTGTCTGCTGGCTCCTCTCATTATGATTTCCCTTACAGCTACCTGGAAGTCACCAAGATTGCGAAGGAAGAAAAAGGGAAGTAGGCAGGCATGGGGTTGTGGTGCTGTCTAGCTAGGAGGAGGTAATTGCAGGGAGACGATTTCCCGCATTATCGCCTCTCTAGTCCTGGAGGTGACTAGAGAGAAGGAAGAAAAGAAAGGAAGAAACCTCTCTTCTCTTTCATTTTTTGCAAGATGGAGCATTCAAAGACTCTGCACCATCCCTCCCCCCATAGCGTGAAGTGGTACCATCCATTCTCCCTCCAGATTCACAGAAACCTCAGGATGGTCCTTGTCCTCATTATTTGCTCACCTCCAGGGCTTGTGCTTTCATACTCTCCATCCCCTGGAGACGGACAAGTTCTGCCTGGTATTCTTCCAGAGCTGCAACCCTCTGGGCCAGTTCTGCCTCTGCCTGTACCAGGCGCTTGCGCAGTCCTTCCGTTTCCTGGCCCCGATCTTGTGCGTCCTGAGAAAGCCGACGCAGCTGCTCCTAGAAAGAGAGGGAGGGCATGGAGGACTTCCCCTCATTGCAAAAGCTGGTTTAGAGCAGAATTCACAGTTTAGCAGTTTCCTTGGCAGATAAACAGCAGGGGTTTTCCATGCCCTTCTTCTGGGCAAATCCCAAACAGATTATATTTGCTTGCAACCCTCTGCTTTCCACCAGTGGGAGGAATAATTGAGCCAAATGTCCCACTTACAGTGAAGTGCAGGAAGAAGAAGAGTTGGCTTTTCTACCCTGCTCTTCTCACCCATTTGGGGGACTCAAAGTGGCTGACA
>MTQE01003633.1:680681-699188 GCA_014337955.1 Aspidoscelis marmoratus
TTTTCTATTCTTCTCCCCTCAACAGACACCCTGTGAGGTAGGTGGGGCTGGGAGGGCTCAGAAGGGAGCTGTGACTAGCCCAAAGTCACCCAACTGGCTTCATGGGGGAGGGCAGATCGAACCCGGTATTCCCAGATAAGAGTCTGGCTCCCTAACCACTTCCTATTCTCCCCATATCTCCGGAGATTCTACAGAGCAATCTGCCGCTAACTTTTAAGATCCTCCGGAGCCTCTGACAGCTGCATTGCTCTCGCAATGGGTTTTTCTTCGGAGCCTGTGCTAATCTCCAAAGGCAACGTCGAAGGGATTTCGGAGCCGGCTCTCACAAGGGGTTCTCTTCGGAGCCTTTGCAAACTTCCAAAGGCTACTTCAGAAATTGCACCCCCTGTCCCCCCAAAACACCTGGGGTGACAGTCAGACCCCCTCGTGGGTAGATCTGGATTTCCACATGGGTGCTCTGGTGTTTCCACGGCAGGGAGGGTAGCACCCATTGTTATTGGGTGCTAGACCACCCATGGAAACACATTGGGTACTTCCCTTAATCTGGATCTACTATATCCGGATTAAGGGAAGCACCCATTCCGTAGATCTGGAACTTCTTAGATCCGGATTAAAGGAGTTCAGTGGAAAAACACCCCAAATCTCCTGATGTCCTCTCCCAGCAGCTTCATCTAGATCAGCAGTTCTCAACCTTCCTAATGCCGCGACCCCTTAATAGAGTTCCCAATGTTGTGGAGACCCCCAACCATGGGGGCAGAACAGCTGGGAGGTGGGAGGGAAGGGCGGCAGGAGACTCGTCGCGACCCCTCTGAAAGGGTAGTTTGACCCCCAAAGGGGTCCCGACCCCCAGGTGGAGAACCACTGCTCTAGATGTTAAAGAGCATGGGAGATAAGATCGACCTCTAAGGAACCCCACAAGTGAGTTCCCAAGATATCAAGCCAAAATCTCCCACAACCACTGTCTGGAATCAGCCATGGAGACAGGAGCGGAACCTACCTCCACATCTTTGGTGCTGCTGCTTAAGGCCTCCTGAAGGGCTTTAATTAAGGTTTCCTTTTCCTTCAGAGACAGGAGCAAGATCTGGTCATGCTGCTGACAGGATTCACGGGTCGAAGTGCAAAGGGCTTCCAAGCGCTGGATCTCACGATCCTTCTGGTGCAGAACTTCACGCAAAGCCTGGGAGAAATTGAACGTTAAAAAGTAAGTTAGGTTCAGTAACTGTACTATCAAGAAAAGACTTGGGATAAGGCAAAAGAGACAATCTAACAGAGGCTGTGGTGACTGAGCTTCCATTTCCTGGCAACCATAAAAATCTGACTGGTAGCTCAACAGACATTTTGTATCTCAGACTGTCCATCCAAGTCTGGGAAAATTCAGTTAACTGTGCTCAAACTATGACCATCCAGATGTTCCTGAACTACAACTCTCATTTGTCCCAGCTAATCTAGCCAGTAACAAGGAATGATGGGAGCTGGGGCTTAGAAGGATCTAAAGGGCCCCAATTTGAGCGCCCGTGGTACAACAGTTTGGATTAAAGCTTGGAATATGCTATGCGATACTTTGTAAATAGAGAGCAGGTGAAGGTTTTACCTTCGTCTTCTGCTTGAGATGCCCAGAAGGAATTGGTGGGCCATTGTTTGAGACAGGGTGCTGGACTAGATGGACTGTGGACCAATCCAGCAGGTTTCCTCTTACGTTCTTATGTGCTGCCTAATCATATTTTTTCATACCAAAAAAAAAAAAAGCCACTATCTCTCTGTTAGAGTACAAATCTCCCACTGCTGTATTGATGACAGTTAAAATACTGAGGTGAATAAGAAGGTCTTCTCTTAGCACTTGAAAGTATGCAGTGATCATACTAGGTGGACCTCTCTGAGAAGATGGCTATAGAGCTTGGATGCCACTACTGAGAAGGCCCTTCCCCTTGTGGTCATGTACATGTACTTTATTAATTTTGGTGGTGGCAGCGGAGGAGGGAGCCCAAATGAAAAAGTCTTCTCTTAGAACTTGAAAGTACGCAATGATAGTCCTAGGTGGACTTCTCTGGGACAGCTGCTGTAGAGCTTGGGTGCCACAACTGAGAAGGCTCTTCCCTTGAGACCATGTACTTTATCCAATCTGGTAGTGGTAGGGGATGAAGAGGGAACCCAGGGCAAGTTTCCTGTGGCATATCTTAGGCCATCAGAAGGGATGCATGGAACAGGACGGTATTTTGGGTAACTTGGTCCTTCATGTCCTTGACCCCAGCACTTCTCCAAAGTCTTACATGCAAAGTCTCTTCTCCTCTGCGGAGGGAAGTGCTGAGTCTTGTCAGGTCAGCATCTTTATCCTTCATCGCCTCCTGAAGATGCCTCAGCTCTTGGTGCATGGACTCCAAAGCCAAGAGGTGATTGGATAAGGTCTTCTGCCAGGATGAAGGTGACAGAGAAGGGGGAGATACAGATGCATTAGGTTGCTTTAGGCTTGTTTAGAAGCCAAGACACCTCCAGCAGCTAAACCAGCCACACATCAAGTGTCCAGCAAAGCCTCCAAAGCCCAGAAGATCCGCGCCACAAACGTACCAGAGCACCAGCTGGTAGTCCTCCAAATTCCTCTGCAAAACTCCTACTACCTTTCCTTTGGTTTGGTCTTTGGCGAGCAGCCCTCTTCCACTTAAAACCACTCTCAAACTACAGTAGCCTTGTTCTACATGATTCTACATGTAAACCAAGCACATATCTGCTCTGAAAGCCTCAAATCCACCCTGAATCCACTTTGAATCCGCTCCCAGACCATGCCAAATTCACTCTGGATCCACTGCAGATGCGACTGATGCAGCCGCTTTCCCACCTCCCCATTTTATGAACGTTATAAAGCTTCCTACGAATGTCAATGAACAAATATTGTAACATTTGGTTTGTATACAAGTGTCCGAATTCCTATGAATTCGTACGAATGTCAAATGTTCTGAATATTCGTGCAGATCCCTACTGTCAGGCAATCTTAAATTTTGCCCTAAATTTTGACTCGGTTCTAAACGGGCAAGTGTTGCCCCCTCATACCTCTAAAGCTCTGTCCCTCTCCTTCAGGCGCTGGGCCATTTGTTTTATCAGCACTTCCAACATGGACGGCTTGCTCCCTGGAGGGCCAAGGGACTGTATGATGACCAGGCAGTCCTGGAGAAGTCAGAGATGATGTGATTATTCTCCCCGTGCCATAGAAAAACAACCATTTTGTTATTGGGCAGGGCAGCAGAGATAAGAGATCTGGAAGTGTTCAGCAGGGCTGGCCCCAGTAGTGAGCCAGGGGCACTGTTGGATTGGCGAGAAGGGCTCAACAGGTTGCTGAAAGCCTGAGCTGACTCAGCAGGCTGCTGAAAGCCTGAGCTGACTCAGCAGGCTGCTGAAAGCCTGAGCTGACTCAGCAGGCTGCTGAAAGCCTGAGCTGACTCAGCAGGCTGCTGAAAGCCTGAGTTAGCTCAACAGTGGCAGCAACGGGAGTCATTAAGCAGTGTGCCCAGAGGTGCTCCCTCCTTTGTGTGGGAACCCGAGAGCAGAGCAGAGTGTCCATATGGACCTGTTTACTATTCCCACCAGCCTTGCTCGAGCCCCCAACCAAGCTTCTCTGCCTCTCGGCGTGGAGCTGGCGCTGATGCCTGGATCCACCTCGGTGGATGTTGTGCCAGTAGTGGTGACTCCAGGCTGCCACTGGGGCGTCTTGGTGGGGCTTTTGGGGCAAAGAGGCATAGTTGGGGGTGCAGGGATGGAGTCAAGCCTGGTGGCATAAGAGAGAAAGGATGATGGGCTGCCCTGGAAGGAAGCCACACCACACAACCTAGGAAAAGCAGGGGGGTGGGGGTGGGATAGTGGGGCACAGTCTACCTTGCTGCAGTTCAAATTGTACTGCCTTGCATATTATCATCAGATTCTCCCTCAACTACCATGCCCTTAGCATGCCAACTGTGCTGCCCCCACATTTTGGACTCAGATCTCCTGCCAAGCTTGGCAAAGAGCACCTTTTAGGTGAAGCAGGGATAGTTCACACTATCCAAGCTTTTCACTTGCTTCCCAGATTGACACATGGGCTGGACACACCTGAATCAGCACGGATGCCTTGACACAACCTCTGAGCTCTTGAGGTCTCATTACAAATGAATTCCCTGTCCAGATGGGGGGAATAGAGGGCCGTTATGGTGGCGTTACAACATGTATCTGTGCAACCCCAGTATAGCCCCACTTCCAACCCCCCCCCCCAAAAAAAAGGCATGCAAAAAAATATTGCTTGAAAACCTAGCACTGGACTTGGGTTTTCCAGCAAAAGTACATTTATCTACCTTCTGGACAGAGTCACCATGGTTGCTCCATCCAGCACACATATCCAGAGGCTGAAACAGCCAGCTATGCATGCATGGTGGTAGCAACACACACTTCCAGAGGGTGTGTGTGCATTGCCCACATGCCATTCAAATGTTTCACACATTCTTGCAGATCCCTAGTGCAGACTTTGATAGGCCTAGGCAGGGTCTGCAGCAGCATAAGGATGTCAGGTCCCTAGCCCGAGATATAAAGCTCTGTGCAGAAAGGACCTTAGTTCTCTCCACTCCTTTTCATTCCTCTTGTTCACTGAAGATGGCGGCAGGGAAGAGGACACCATCTGGATCCTGGAATGCCAGGTATTTCTTCTTGGCTTTTCCTCTCCATCTTACCTGTAGCACTCTCTCCTTGCTTTGTAGACACACAGTCAGCTGCCGGATCAGTTGCTCTTGATTATGCGCAGGGCTGTTCTTGAGTGGAACTCCAGCCTCCTGTGCCGTGGAGAGAAAGAGGCCCAGTTGAGTGATTAAAATACAGTATGGGAAAATTATTCCTCATTTTGAAAGAGTTCTGATGCAGCAGCTAAAGAGGCAGAAGAGACACAGTATCAGGGACTGGATACAGAGGAGTTCAGATGGGGTCAATCCATGATAGTTTGCTGACCGGAATAAGGTCAGTGTCTTGCCTGAGGGGAGTGGAAAAAAGACAGCGGGCTGGGTTGCTCCACCATCTTCTTCCCAGGAGCGCCCTTTCCCTCTTCCAACTGCCACCAGAAAGCTGTGAACCATTTTAACTGAGGGGAGAGAAGTGTCTGCAGGCTGGGTTGTTCTGCCATCTTTCTCTTAGTGATGGCCCCTCACTCCTCCTACTGCCACCAGAAAGCTGTGAACCATCTTGCCTGAGGGAAGGGTAGAAGTGAGGGCAGGCTGGGGATCTTTACCTATATTTATAGTAGGTTTTTTGTGATCTGCCCTAAGACCTTCAGGTATAGGGCAGGATAGGAATGTCAGTCAGTCAGTCAGCCATGAGGCCAACAGCTGACTCAAGATTTCAGTGCCAGAGAAAAGACTGCAGTCTTCTAGGTCCAAAGAGTAGTAGGCCAGCTGAAGGGGCCGAGGCTCAACCAAGAGGCATAGATATTCCTGTCCTCCAACCCCATCCTTCCTTCCACTTATTTACTAGGTTGTATTTTTATCCCAATCTATCTGCTTGCTCCTCTCTATCTAGTTCACTGCCTAAAGAAACCTTACAAAATGCCAGGAGTCGACTAATACACACAACAAACACTGCATCCTGCTGAAGCCATATACATTGGGGTACCATCTGCCCAATCTCCGCCTTGGAATCCTTCCTCATCAAGGCTGTACACTGTAATGTCCACTTGCTTGCCCATCCAATCCAGGCACCACCAAAGACTCAGCTCAAGACAGCACAAGAAGATAAGAACATAAGAGGAGCCCTGCTGGATCAGGCCACAGCCCATCTAGTTCAACATCCTGTCTCACACAGTAGCCCACCAGTTGCCCATGGGGATCTCAAACAGAGACAAGGGCAAATCTTCTCCTGCTCTCAAATCCCAGCAAATGGCCTTAGAAATATCCTGCTTGTCCCCACGGCCTGAAAGATGTACTTAGGCAACCACTCTAGTAGCCACTGATACATCTGCCATCCATATATTTGTCCAACCCTTCCTTAAAGCCATCTAGGCTGGTAGCTGTTACCACCTCTTCCAGCAGCAAATTCCATGAAATGACTTAAGAGAAATATCTGTATGCAGGTGGCAATGCTAACATCCCAGAAGGCAGTGTTCACTGTTTCCAACTAAGACAAGGACTTCTGGGAAAAATGATTCTCTCTATCGCACAAAAAGAGAACCAAGGGGCACTCTATGAAGCTGATAGGCAGGAGAGTTAGGACATAACAAGAGCCAGTTTGGTCTAGTGGTTAGGGAGCCGGACTCTTACCTGGGAATACTGGGTTTGATTCTGCCCTCCCCCATGAAGCCAGGTGAGTGACCTTGGGCTAGTCACAGCTCTCTGCTGAGGTCTCAGAGCCCCACCTACCTCACAGGGTGTCTGTTGTGGGGAGAAGAACAGAAAGCTTTGTCAGCCACTTTGAGTCCCCTTGAATGGGTGAGAAAAGCCAACTCTTCTCAGGGGGTCATTGGTGTGTGGGATTTACTACCAGATGAGGTGGTGACAGCAACCAGTCTGAATGGCTTTAAGAAAGCATTAAGCAAATTTGTGGAGGACAGGTGTATCAGTGGTGGGCCATTGTATGAGATAAGATGCTGGACTAGATGGACTGTCGCCTGATCCAACACAGCTCCTCTCACGTTCTTATGTTCTCCCCGTTTTATCTCTGCAGAATAGGCCAGGTGCGACTGGCACAAGGTCGTTCCATGGGGATTTGAACCTGGGACCCCCAGATTCAAGCTTGATGCTCTTGCAATGACACCAAGATGCAGCAGCTTCCATAACCACAACTTCACCTGACTTGCATGCTCTTCTCTCTTCTCCTGAAAACTCTTAAGCTCCTGTTGGGCAGCTTCTAGACGACCCTCCAGGTTCCTGAAGTTTCTTTGGATGTCCCGGCGCTGCATCAGCTGAGCTTGCAACTTTGCAAAAGAAACAGGCAGGGAAAGAGAGGAAATTTGGCTGGGAACAAGAAGTCCTTAGGTTAAGGGACATTCAAGTAGGCGAAGAGCTTCGGGGCTTGTTTGCACCTACCAGCTGAAGTGGTTCTATCCACATGCTGGTCAGATGTATCCACATTGGCCTGCCGTCGCCACTGCCACCACCTCATAGTGGGATTACCCCTACCTTGAGCTATTCACCTGTGGGCTGCTAGAAAAGCAGACCACAGCCTGCCCAGAAGCAGCTGGCTTGCTTCTGTGGAGATGGTTTCATACCTTCTTCTGGGCGTGGCACAGAGAGTGAGTATGGCTTGCATGACTGTGGCTGAGCACAACTGCTGGATTGCCTTAGTCATTCACACTACAAGCACTATTAGTCAGGTACCGGGCTAGTTTAGCACTCGTAGTGCAAATGGCTTCCACCGTGCTGAATCCCTATTTGCCTCATATGGAGACAGGCTCAAATCTCATGTGAACTTCAAGGCCAGGATGGAGGCAAATCTGGACCAGTGCTATTCTACAGCTGCTCCCGCTGTTCTGGACCACATCTTCCTAGGGTCCAAACCAGCAGACCTGGCTGATGCAGACCCACCGGTTCTGTCCACAGAGACATGAGTACAGAAAGGCCCACAATCAGACCCAACTGTCCTTGGCCTTGTTACAGGTAAGCACAGCAGAAAATCGACAGGATACTCAACCTGCACCGTTGCCCACGTGCCATTCACAATGTCATCACACAGGGACAGAGGGCTGACTCACTCGCATGCATGACAATGGAGCAAGTGAGCTCCCCACTCAGTTTCCACAGGACGCACCAGCACATTAGCTGGCTGCAAGTGACACAGTGCGGCTGGACACGTTGTGGAAAGGATCCAGCAGTCCTTAGCCGCTCGACATGGTTTGATCACGTTGAACAGTGGCTCAGCACATGAGGGATGTGCGTGAATATTCGTAACATTTGATATTCATACAAATTCATACATTCGTATACAAATCAAAGGTTACGACATTTGTACATTGGGACATTCATATTCGTACGAATGTTCCTGCTTCAGAACATTCGTGAACTGGGGAGGTGGGAAAGCAGGTGCACCAGTCACACCTGCAACAGATCCAGAGTGCATCCAGAGCGTATTCAAAGTGGATTCAGGGCGGATCTGACACTTTCAGAGCGGATATATTACAGGATATGTATAGGATACGTATGGGATACATATGCATTCATACGAATTTGTTTAGATACACTGGTACTGAACAGAATCCTACCACATTCAAAAGGGATCTATTCAAATGAATACAAATGTTTGTACAGTCAATTCGATATAAATCAAATGCAAAAAAACCCCATATCCCTACAAAATATGTATTGAAGAAGTTCTCCATGCTGAGTTTCTGCAGACATTTCCACTCCTAGAGTAGGTGGCCTCCTCCCTCTGACAGCAAAACATCTGCAGAAAGAACATTCAGGTAGCGGAACACCTGCAGTGCATCAACCTTATCTGAGGATAAGCAAGCTTTCACTTGCATGGATAGCAAGAAGACATTCGATACGGTACGTTGGGTAACACAGTCATGAACTAAACACAATTCCCTCCGTTTTATGGAATCTAGATAAATTCCTCTCTTCTTGTCAGCCTTACCTTTGGCTCCAGCGGCATAAATTCATCCATCATTTCTTCACATGCCTCTTCTCCCAAGGGGCTCTCCCTCTGGGGTATGGAATCACGCCAACCTCCTGCCAGCACCGGAATCTTGCTTCCCTCTGGTACTCTTAGCTGCTTCCTTCCTATACTCCTCAGTAGCTTCAGCGCTTCCCAGGCCAAATCCGGCCCCGGCAAAGTATCCAAGGACACCATTGAACACGATTCAGCTTCCCCCAAACTCTGTGACCGCACGGAGGCCCGGGAGCTGGTGTAGTGCACTGTGGGCATGCTCTGGGACTTGTCCCGGCAGAGGGGGAAGACAGGCGACATCATACCCAGCCGCCTGGGGGTCTTGCAGATCCACTCGTAATCAGAATCATCCACTCGTAGGCCGTGGCAGCTGCGACAGTAGCGGTTCCGGCACGGCGTGCCTGGCTGGCTGCTGCCCGTCTCGTTCGCCCAGCATTCGTATTCGGAGAGGGCCATGTCATCCTGCAGGAGACGCTGGTACCGCACATGCGGCAAGTCGGCTATGCTAGCCGAGAGCTCTTGGCCCGCGTAAGACAGGGAGCGGTTCTCACCCGGGAATTGTCGCGCGTGGATGTGGCGCAGGGAGCGGGCCAGCTGGTCCTTCTCTGACAGCAGGCGCTGGAGGCGGTCAATCGAGAGGGCTTGTACCCGGGCAATGACTGTATCGAATCGGTACACACGCGCCAAAGCCTGTGCGCATTTCCCACACAAGAACTCCCCTCGCCCGTCACCGCGCTGAGGAGTCTCTTCGCTGAGGACATGCGACAAGACGACCAGCAAGTCGGGCCGCGAGCTGCTGCTGGTGCGACCAAATAACCATCGCCGATGATTCCCACGGAGCACTGAGCCACACAGGCGGCAGAAATGGTTGAGGCTATCCATGAATTTGTAGGGGAGTCGATGCAAAGAAAGCCTGAATTTTTAGTTCTTCCTAGGTGTCTGAGCTTTCAGATAGTACTACTGTGTGAATTGTAAATTTCTCAAAGCCTTTAAATTATTACAATATCCAGAATATCTGCAATCCAAAAGGAATGTTTGTGTTAGTCCAAAACAGATTGAGTACAGAATAACTGAAAATCTTCAATTAATCTTCTATACCAGCCAGCCCTGGATTAAATGTGCTCTAGTGAAATCCTTAAATTTCCTTGTTACAGATTCTCATCTCGTGTTTAACCTCTAGGAGTTTCTTTCTCAATGCAGCTTTGTTCTGAGATCCCTCACAATTACCTATTTACTTTGGTATCCAGATATCTCAGAATGTAACACTCTATTAATCCAGACTATAACCCAATTAATTCGGCAAAGCAAATGGAGTCTCGAGGTGGCCCTTATTTTAATCGCTCCCTTTTCTAGCAAAATACTTTTTCATAAATGTTTGCCAAAACAGCAACAAAATCCAAGGACTTGTTTGAGATGGTGTGTAGGTCGATGTTTATGATTTATCTTCTTTCATAAAAATACTTCCATCTTCACAAAGCCCAGGTGTTCTGGTTAACTGAAAATTGGGTTTCCCTCCCCTAGATTTTATAATTGTCATCTTCTTCCTAAAATATTGGAGAAAATATTTTAGTTTATCAGTCACTGGTTTCTGGGAGGGTGGTTCTCTTGGAGTAAGAGCACAGTGGTTCAGATCCTATTTTCTCCAGGGTTGGAGTTATACCAGAACATAATAGTCCACCTTAAGGGACAATGTGGACTTAGGACAATTTAATCCACATCCATTTTAAAAGACCCACCGTCCCGACAAAAAAGCAGCTCCATAGGTTCCTCCTCGGAAGCTGCAAGAGCTGAGTCAGCACGTGCGGTCACATGGGATGAGGCAGCCAGTCAGAGTTGAGCTGCCCTCCTGCTTTCATTCGTCCTCCCTGAACTGGCGGGAAGATTTGAATTTTCTTAATACTGCACAGCAAGTGTCATTAATCCAGGATTAAGTTAAATGTGCAGTATCCCTGGAATAATGTGTTGCGACGACGATCCATCGATCATTGTGTGACGCCCCAATTGTGATGGTGCATTCCGCTGAGCAGCATTAATGTGTCTGGATGCAGCATTGGTCACACTTCTTATTCTACCTGTCCTCAGTCTGGAGAAAAAGACACCTTTTTCCTCTCCACCCCTCCCATTCTATTCCCTCCCTCTACCCCCCCGTGATTGGATGCATTCCTGTCAATCAAATGTGTTGTCCCTTGGAGCAGGAAAGGCAACCTTTGCAGTCTCCCCCTCCCACCTCCAGTTTCCCATATCGTTTGGTCTAGTGGTTAAGGAGCCCGACTCTTATCTGGGAATACTAGGTCTGATTCCACCCTCCTCCATGAAGCCAGCTGGGTGACTCTGGGCTAGTCACAGCTCTCTTCTGAGCTCTCACAGCCCCACCTACCTCACAAGATATTCTGTTGCGGGGAGAAGAACAGAAGGTTTGTCAGCCGTTTTGAGTCCCCTTACATGAGAAAAGCAGGGTAGAAAAGCCAACTCTTCTTCTTCTTCCGTCTGAGGCGTGTGAGGCCCCTTCACCCTGTTCCCTTAGACATCTGGTGAAGGTGTGCCTTTCTACCTTAGCTTCTGGCTGAAAAATAGGTTCTTCTCCCTATTCAGGTACAGATATATGCTGTTTTCCTCCAATCATTTTTAATTGCTGTTTTTCCTGGTTTTATACATAGACCTTTGGATACAGGATGTGATAGAGCTATAGATAAGCAAATGTTAAGACATGTTCGCCTTTCCTCAGGTTGCCTGAGGGCCACATTTCCCATGTGGGAAAAAGGGCAGCTGGATAGAAAAAGACATTTCAGCAAGAATAACCGGCTATGCAGGCTGAACCTCTCAAATTCGCTTTTCTGCACAGCTAGCATAGAAACTCCATCTTTTTCACACAGAAGCTCAGGAGGGCTCTAACTCAGGGTGCAGGGAGACTGCCTGGAAACCAGAGGGTCTCAAGTTCGATCCCTGGCCTCTCCACGGAAGATGCTCACTGCAAACAGCTTCTGCACCCCCCCAAGAGGACAGCAGAGTTGGGTCCACACAGTCACCAAACCATACCGAAATCGGTATATCACACACACACACACACACACACACAACCACCACTCTATGGACTAAGCCTGCCTTATCCTGAGTAAACCCAAAGCCCCCTGCCACTGTCCGGGGGCTTTTCTGTCTATCCCTTGATCCTCTGAACAAAAGAGGTCAAGAATTGATCCCGGGACCATCTGGAGGGGAAGCTATCATCTGTCTCCCCTCCCCTCTAGTAGAAACGGACCTGGGAAATTCTGGTTCCAGGTACATTTTCCCCAAAGGTGTCCTTGCAACTTCCCTTTATTGCAAACCTTGGGGTAGCTTGATGGTTTTGCAACCCCCCCCTTCTCTGCTTTACAGCCCCCGCATCATCAGCCACACACACACACAGCGCCTCCCCTACCTGTTCCTCCACTCCTGTGTCCTTCCACCACTCCACCCAGAGCAAAGGGCAGCCAGTTAGGATAGAACACCTGGCAGGTTGCTCTCCGAGCCAGGGCTGGTCTCCACCTTCGAGGGAGCCCCTCCCACTCCAGGGATCTTTTCAGAAGACCTGTTCCTCCCCAGACTCCCTCCCCCTGGAGGGGCGAGGACCAGCTTCCTCCGTCAAAAGTTCCCACGCCTCCCCGCTGCTCTGATAACCGTAACAGGCAGAACCTCAACAGGTAAAGCGCTCCCCAATCTGTGCCAAAAAAAAAAAAAGAGCGAGCGAGCGAGCGAGCTGCACCTGATGGATTTCTGGCTGTCCAAACTACAGAAATCAGCGCCCTCAAGGAGGAGGGGGGGAATCTAAACGGGATATCGCCTCTAAACACTTTTAAGGACGAGGGAAAGAAATAAAAGAAAAGTAAGGAAGGAAGGAAGGAAGAGAAAGGAAGGAAGGGCTGGTCAAATCTCTCTCCTTTTTAATCTATCCCTCCAGAAAAAATACCGCGCTCCTGACTCGCCTTCCCACGAAAGAGCAGCCTGTACCCAGTCCAAAACACGGACACGCTTCCAAGACACGGAAGTCCCGCTTCCCACGACGGCCCAATCCCCGCAAGATCGCTCACCTCTGCGCCTGGGACTTTTCTTTTCAAGCCCTCCCCTCCGGCCACGCGAAGTCCATCTTCTGCACCGCTTTTTCCCTTTTAAAGACGCCTCTTCCTCCTCCTGCTCCTCGTCCAGGCGGGGCGACGGCTAAGCATTTGCCCAACCGGAGGAGGTTGATTATTTGTCGGCCACACAAGCCACTTAAAGCGGGCATGTGATGATTCGCAGTCCAAAAGGATTTGCACGGGCTAATCCACCAACCACCCGTTGCCCGGCCCGCCTCCGTCTGGGATGATCGATCCCGCTGCTCTCGATCCAGACACAAACACCCACACACCGCCCCGTGGATCTGGCAGGCTAGCCCAGATGGGCTCGGACACCTGGGTTCATGGCGAGCCCAAATCCGAATTGCGCTGGGACTAACTTTTGGGTTAGGGGATGCGGAAAGAAGGCAACAAAATCTGCTTTGATGACGGCCTGAAACCGGATTAAAATTGAAGTGCTGGATGGGCCTCCACGGCAGACACTGTGGTCGCAGCTGAGGTTTAATCCAGCTTCGCTCCACTTTCAGAGCGAGAGAACACATCGGTGAAGGGACCAGTCATTTTCTTTCCACGTTGTCTATCCCGAAGGTGAATTTTCTGAGTTATTTTAACACGGAAAGAAAACAGCTTGCCACTTTGCTGATGATGTGTTCTCTCGCTCTGAAAAGTGGACCGGAGCTGGATTAAACCGAAAGTGTGACCACAGGCTTAGGGAGAGCAGCAGTGCCCTGCCTGACCGCCAGGGGGCGTCGCGGCGCAATGTGACATTCTTACTCTCACTCAAGGGGCTCCTTCGTTCCCTTGGCTCCTTCGGAGCTGCTCAGGGCGTGGAGATCGCTGGTTTGTTTGTTCTGCCACGTTGTGCTTTCATCTCCTCCTCCACCACCACCCTGAGAAAATAAGCACTCATTCATTCATACAGCTGGCCAGGGCAGGAGCCTCAAATGCCTCGAGCAGGTTATTAGCAGACAAGGTTGTTTTACTAGATCCTGCACAGTTTGTGCAGAAGAGAGCAGATCAGCAGGTGTTTTGCTTTGCAAGTACTGCCAGCCGCTGAAATTATCACTTGGCATTATAGTGGGCACAGGATCCAGGAGCTCTGCCTTCATTTCCACGGAGTAGTCTTGCCTATGGCAGCTGCTCTAGCTCAGCTGCCGCCCAGAGAGCGGAAGGTTTTGGGTTTGGTTCTCAGGCTCTGGTCACACTTAAGGTTTAATCCAGCTTCAGTCCACCTTTCCACATCAGGAAAGTGACCAGAAATTTTCTTTCCACGTTATCTATCCCAAAGGTGAATTTTATGAGTTATTTAACACTGAAAGAAAACAGCTTGTCACTTTGCTGATGTGTCCTCTCACTCTGAAAGTGGACTGGATTAAAAAGTGTGACCACAGTCCCAATATCTCACTCTCTACCACACGCCGGAAGATAGCAGGCAGCAGGGAACTCTGGCTATGGTCACACCTGAAGCTGAATCCAGCTTCAGTCCACCCGAGAGAACCCATCAGCAAACTAACCAGAGATTTTCTTTCCACATTATCTATTCCAAAGGTGCATTTTCTGAGATATTTAACCCTGAAAGAAAACAGTTTGTCACTTTGCTGATGTATTCTCTCACTCTTGAGAGTGGATTGAAGCTGGATTAAACTTTCAAGTGTGAGCACACCCCTTCTCATTTTATGCATGTGTTCTCTCATTCTAAAAGTGAACCAAAACTGGATTAAATCTGGATTAAGTCCCGGAAGCACAGATAATTGGCCTCGCTTGATGGAGTTTGAAGCACAAGAAATTTACCAACTCAGCATTTGGCAGGCCATTGTGCTAGGATAAGCTGCGTGAGCGCAGGGCTCAAAGGCCACATGGGGTGATCTTGAACTGTTAGACTGTTTCTCAGCCTAACGCTCCTCACAGGGTTGTTGTGAAAACTAGAAATCAAGGAGCTGCAGTACATCTGCTGGGGCATTTTAAGCCTAAGTGTGTGAAGACTGGGGTGCAGTTCAGCTTCCTTTTTCCAAGATTAACTCCTCACAGCTGGGGAGTCCTTTGGTTCCGCTTCTCCCTGCAAGCTCAATAAAAGGTCAAAAGCAAAGAGAAAAGAAATGTCACCTCGAGTGAACCCAGAAAATCTGGCATCTCTCCCCTTTACCTCCTAATGAGACTCCGCTTGGGAATCAGTGGAAGTTTTATTCATGCCTCTTTTTTTTTAATGCACTGATTACTTTGATGGAATGTGACAAGCCGTTCAGGGTTTGCCATTTAACCAGCCTGCGCCACAGGGCAAGGAGCCAGGACGCCATGGGTTCTCTGGGGGGAACGGAACGAGAGACTGAGAGATGAGTCAGCTGCAGAGAGACAGATGACTCAGCACAATGCTGTGTTCTGTTTGTATGTCATCAAATTATGAGCAGAACAGGAAAGCAATGCTTCAGTAATAAGGTGCAGGATGAAAGCATTTAATTATCATCATCATCATCATCATCATCCCCCCCATGCGTGCCACCTTGTCGGGGTGGTGGGGCTTAACTGCTCCAGTGAAGCTGAGAGCATTGGCGTCAAAAAAATAGCTATCTGCCAGCTACAAAAACCACTTCACTGGGATCTGCTGGTATCGTTTGCCAATACATCACTCAGTCCTAGGAGCTTGGGAAGGGCCCAACTAGTGATAACAATTACCAAAACCAGCATAAATATCTTGTTTGCTGTGGGTTACTATTGTGTTATGTCAACAGCAACAACATCAACAACAACAATATCTTGTTTGCTGTGTGTTACTGTTGTGATATGTCAATAATAATAATAATGCCTGCAAGCATGAAGCAGAACATCACCACTCTGCTCCAAATTAAAAACCTAAAAACCTTGTTATCCTCAGTATCTTCTGGTCTGATGATTTATGAATTAAAAAGCACAGGTCATAACACTGAACCTTAGGGAACCCCACTTCTCACTCCTTTCCACTCTGAGAACTGACCATTTATTACTACTTTCCGTTTCCTGTCCTTTAACCAGTTACCAATCCAGGACCTGTCTGCTTATTCCATGACTGAGGAGTTGATTCAGTAGCCTTTGATGAGGGACTTTTGTCAAATGCCTTCTGAAAGTCAAGACAGACAATGTCCACTGGATCACCTTTACCCACATAGAATCATAGAGTTGGAAGGGACCTCTAGGGTCATTGAATCCAACCCCCAGCTCAAAGCAGGATTTCCTAAACCATCCCAGACAGATGTAGGTCCATCCTCTGCTTGAACACCTCCAGTGAAGAACTCACTACCTCACATGGCAACCTATTCCATTGAGTGATCGCCCTCATGAAGTTTTTCCCAATATCTAATCTGTATTGACTCCCTTGAGGTTTCATACCTTTGTTTCTAGTCCTCCCATCTTGTACTCTGGATCAGACTAGCTGACCCAACAGGGCTCCTCTTATGTTCTTACGCTCCCAGACGGATCTGGCTATTATTGGCCTCCAGTTCCCATCAGCCCCACCAAACATGTCCAAGCAAATATTGGAGGAAATGGGAGCACTGGTCTGGAAATTTTGTTTCAGGGACCGTGGAAGATGTATTTAAAAACAGCACCACACATTTGAGGCATGAATTGTTTTATTCTTACAAATACAGCAAAACTTACAGTACCACAGAAGGCAACTGATTTAAAAACAATTATCTTCCCCCATTGAAATAATTTGCCTCAAAAAAGCAGGCTGTGGAACCCGTTTATTAAAAAAAACCTGGGCCTGAGCAGGGAGAAAGAGACTTTTCCAAAAGGATTTTTGGGAAGAAACACCGAGCCAGTCCCATCAGCAAATTCCTCACACAAGCCATGCTTAAAACTACCAAAAGGAATAAATAGATTATTTTAAACATAAATATGTAAACTGTCCAAGAGAATGACTCAGGTCCTATGAGCTGTTGCTCATGTAGACTCAGGAAGATCAACAGAGGTCTTTTAAAAGGAAGGGGGAAGACAGGCTTAATATTTGAAGGAGAGCTTCATTCTGAGTTTTCTCACCCAAAGGACAATTCCTTCCACAGGTCCAATGAGACAGTACATAAGCAGAAACTACAATGCTTGTACCACGATCTTCTCTTCCTCCTCCCTTAGAACAATATATCATCAATATATGTAACCACAAATTCCATTCACGTTAGTTCCCCAATATTTGCATAAGATTCTGCAAAAACGACCCAAAGCCTCAAATTCAGTAGTACTGGAGATAGAAAACCCTGTTTCCTTGTGACAGTATGGAAATTATCAAATCAGTATCCCACAGATACATGTATCCCATGGTCAGTTCCTGGGGCTGCAATTTTTCTTCTCCGGGGTTGCCCTGCTGAGCAGAAACACTGCTGTACTGAATCTACAAAGGGCATATCTAGAGTAGCCACTACTCTTAAACTATATATCTGTCTTCTCTTCTTCTGTTCCAAATGTGTATGAGTGTGCAGATGCAGGCTAGATGGATCAAAAAGGAGAAAGAGCATGCATGTTAAACAGCATGTTATACAGATTAAATCAGAGCTTTCCAGGGTGCAAATAGCTTTTTTTTTCTTATTCTTACAAAAGAAATATCATCCATACTGTAATAATATCAAGCAAAGTCCCACAGATTTCAAGAGGTGCTGTTAAAAAACACGTTTTCTGAACCAAAGGTATGGTAAACAATAGTATCTCGGAGGGGCAATACAGTCAGACCCCCGCATTCATGGGGGAAACATTCCACGCAGCACCGCAGATAATGTAAAACCGCAGATAATAGCAAACACTGGGAAATGCACTCGATTTCCCACAATTCAAGTGAAATCCCATGGGATTTTACAGGAATTATGGGAAATCTCTCGAGATGTCCTCCATTTTCTATCATTCCTGTGAAATCCCAATTTGGGCCATTTCCTGCCTGTCCCAGGCCTTGGAAGAGTTTAAGCTAGGCCTAATGGCACCCGCAAAGGGGGGACTGGTCTGGTCACCGTGGAAAACTGAAACCATGATTACCAGATCAGCGGATAGAGGGGTCCGACTGTATATTGTTGTCAGACAAAGTACCCTGCATTTCTGGTTACAAGGATAAACCACCTTATAAAGCAGCAATACACCCAATAGAAGTACCTCACACAGGACCTTCCAAGGCTGGGGGATCATGAGAAGGTCATGTTCTGCTTGGGGTTCCATATACATCTGGTTTGCCCCAAGAAGCTAGGCAGCTGGATTAGATGGGTCAGAGTTCTTATCCAGATGACATTTTCGTTCTTAACTATGGCTGTCTGGATGCTGCTGTACTTGCAACTTCCATCAGTCTAAGGCTGATGGAAGGAAGGATGAAAACTGAAATTCAGCAATATCCGGAGCGCCACAGCATGGCTAATCCTTCTGTAGGCAACACTAAGCTGAATGCCCAAAGGCTTCATTCTGAATAATGGGGCTTCTTAGTTTCCCAGGTACCCTGGAACATTCTGGGTTTGCTTATTCAATGCAGGCTGTGGAGATCGAAAGGAGGTTTCTGTCCAGAGACTTACCTCCATTCGCCCCTATCTTCACAGTCCATCATCAGCCAAGACCCTGCTCCAGTTTCTTACTGTTTCCTAGGGCATATCCCAGTCAGGCTTGACGGGAAGTGGAATACGACAGCCGGGGATCACTGCTGTTATGGGCTGCATTTACAGATGGTTTTAAAAAGGGGGCTTAGTGATGGTTCACTGGTGGGATCGTTCACAGGCCGGCTGGCCTCCCACAAGCATCCCAGGCTAGAAAAGGTGGATTAGAAATGGGATGAGAACTTCAGGACCACATGCTACTTTCTCTAAGGTTTTTTTTTTTTTTT
>MTQE01003633.1:699278-712128 GCA_014337955.1 Aspidoscelis marmoratus
TTTTTTTTTTTTTTTCGCTCACATCTTTCTAGTGAATCACGTAACGGCATCTCTCCAGCATTGCTTTTCTGGAGTCGGGAAGAGTCTCACCTAATCTACCACGATGCTGTGGGAATCTCCCAAGAACCCTATGAAGGAGATGCTCATTCCTATTGCCTTTTCAGAGAGAATGCTATTCAGGCATATGCTATTCATGGCTCCCTGGATAAAATAAGGCTGTTTGCTTGCGAGTACAGCTTCCTCTCCAGAAAGGAGAGCAAAGAATTCTGGGATGCCGTAGATCAGAGGTGACCAGTGTGACACCTGAAGGGAAACAACCCCCACTGTTGACAATGCCTACGCTTGATGATTTTCACATTAATGGGACCCTCTGTGGTGACAAATGGAACAATTAGCAAAATGTAGTCCTGTGCATGCAAGAGGGCCTTCTCTGTGGTGGCCCCTGGGTTTGGAGTAGCCTCCCAGTGGAGGTATGCCAAATGCCAACTTTATATGGTTTTCGGCGCCTGGTTAGAACGTACCTCTTCACCTGGGCCTTTCATTCCTAGCGCCTCTGACTGTAGTCCTGCCAGGTTGGGTGGGAGGAAAGTTAGATGGATGGGTGAGTGGGGTTATAGTTTAAATATGTTTTAGTGTTTGTTTTATCACACGTTGTGATCCACCCTTGGGGCCACCAGGTGAGGGGCAGATAGAAATGCATAATATAAATATAAATAAATAAAATTTCTGAACAGTACTAAAAGGACATTTGCTCTGGACCCAAAACATAAGCATTGCTCATTTAAGCAGGAGACAAGATATCCTGTCCATAACCTTTCCTCTCTCTCCGCCACTTCTTAACCCACTAGATCACTTTTTCCCCTCTTTTTGTTCTTGGGATTTTCAGATTTTGTTGTTGTTCTTGGGCTGCTGTTATTCTAACCCAGTCTACAGTTTTTGCACTTCCAGTTCTGCTGAAACTTGGGTTGCATCCAGACACGTTTATATTGCACATTTGAATGCGCAGTCCCAATTGAGCCGTCATACACGACAACTGATCTTCATGATCGGGACTGCACGTTTACCTTAATGCAGGATCAACAACACTTGCCGCGCAGTATTTTGATAATTCAAAGCTTCAAGCCAATGCAGGCGGGATGGCAAGTAAATTTAGCAAGATGCCAGCCAAGCAGGAAGGGCAGCTCAAAATTTGATTGGCTGCCTCAACCCATGTGACGGCCCGTGCCGACTCAACTCTTGCAGCTCCAATAGGGGAAACTATGGAGCTGCCTTCCAGTTGGGTTGCCGGGTCTTTGCTGTGCAGTAAGTATACTGCGCTTTTAGATTTAACTGCAGATTTATTCCACTAGTCTGGAGGCAGCCTTGGTGCCTACGGATCTTGTACTTGCTGCTCAAACAGACACATCATGTCACTTGTGTTGATGGGAAAAAACAGAAAAGTGTAGGGATATCCTAACAAAATGGACAATTGTACCTACATGAAGTACCATTTTTGAGTCCTCTGATGAACCGGGACCAGGTGGAGCAGTGGGGGTTAACCACTACATTCCAGTTCAGAGGAGGACTCACAGAATGAACAATTGTACCTAGGTGAAGTTCCATTCTTGGAGGAGGACTCAGAGAATTTCACTTCTACCACTGATCCTTTTTGCTTGAAAGAAATGCGTTCCATAGCTAAAAATGTACACAATCCAGGCAACTTATATGCACAGACATAAATCTTCATGAACATTGCCTTTCTTGAAGGGTCCAGCCTTAGTAGTTGTGGAGCCTAGTTTGGGGCCATACTAGTGTACCTTTGGTTGGCTTCAACCCGAGCAGCAATGGTACTTTTATACCTTTTGCCAGCTGCCGTTTGTGCTGGACAATCAAAATTCTGCATGGTTGAGGCAGCTTAGGGTCACTGCAAAATTCCAAATGCAACACGAACTGCTAGTGTGGGGCCTTATCAGTGTAGGCCCCACTGGGTTGAACTGACCAAAGATTAGCTTTCCCAGTTGCCTCCCTGAAGGTGAACAGTGCAGTTATAACTCTGGCTAAGAACTTCTCATCTTTTATCCCCAGATGACCAATGGAAAAACAGAAATGAACTGGAGCCAGATACTCAACAGATCCCATAGAACAAGGGGACAGATCTTGGCCAAACCTGAAAATTTCACCCTCACCTATCCCGCTGAAAACCCTCTTACACAGTATACAGACAACACATCGGGCAAAAGACTGTTCTATTGCTCTACTGTTCTGATTTATCAACACAGATTTTTTTAAAAATCTTGATTATTTTAAAAAGTATTTTCCTCTTCCAGAACCAGTATAATGCAAAATTCAAATTGTTTCCTTTGTAATGTGCAGAACAGTTCAACTAATCAGCACCACCCTCAAATGCTACCACGTCAACGTAAAATGACCCTGTACTGTATTCAGGTTTTTTATTATCACTATTATTATTATTCTATCCAAGGCTAAGTGCAACCTGGCTCCTATTATCATACCTTGATGAAAATTAAGAGCCAATACTGAAATGCAGAGGTGGTTCGAGGTGGCGCCAAATTCCAGCGCCTACTTTTTGGGTGAGTACCACCAAGTCGTGGCTGATTCCTCATTGACTGCGTGGGCACCTCTGTAGGCACCTCTACACAGCTTTCGTGGCAGAGACACAGAAGCGGTTTGCCACTGACTACTTCCAGGTAAAGGCTGGGGATTGAACCGGCAACCCTCTGCTTTCCAGGCAGTTTGCTCTACCACTGAGCTACAACCACTCCATAATTGAGCACCTCTTACACAGTTTTCTTGGCAGAGATACAGAAGTAGTTTGCCATTACCTACTTCTGGAGAGAGGCTAGGGATCAAACTTACAACCCTCTGCTTTCAAGGCAGTTTGCTCTACCACTGAGCTACAACCACTCCCATCAGCCAAAATGGCCGATGGTTTAGATGCGATAAGAACTGGACTTCAACATCATCCAGAAGTGCCCAGATGTTACCCTATCCTGCCTGTAATCAATGAAGCACTGAGGTTTTACCTGGGAAAGAGAGGCATCCTAGCAGAAACTTCTCCAAATTCACCCACCAAATGGCTTGTTTAAATACATATTTGATAGAACCTGGAGCAGTTTAGAAAGCTTCCAATTAAACTGATTTTTTTTTTATCCTGAGAATCTGACAATATGTTTTCCAAGGAGGGGGAAAACATAACACAGTATATCATTGCTTTTTCATGCTACCAAAACATTGGCTGTGAAGCAGAATGGGAAAACAATCCCTTCCAACTGCATTACACAAGGAAACAAAAAACATGAAAAGGAATCGCTGCAAAGAATTGCATACACTTTAAGGGACACTAAATCTCCATTTCCTGGTGAAATACCAGAGTAGGAATTTGAATTGAAAACCAAAAGGAAGGTTGCAGGTAAAACCTCAGACCTCATTCTAGCTTCCCCTGAATTAGTTTTTGCTTATGTTTGGAAGCTGAGATTTTGTTAAAAAACAATATTGAGGATTCCTTTTGCTTTGTTTTTGTTTTTCCTAACGTATGAAACATTTACAAACTGTCGGTTTCACAAAGATTTTCCAAATTCAGCACTTTCTCTTTTTTTCCAAATTCAGCCTTTCAAGGGGGAATATCCAAAATCCTTCCAAGAAGTCTGGAACTAGAAAATGTGACATCTGAATGTTTGCACTTACATTTAAAAGTCACTTATTTCTTGCTATCAGTCCGCTGATATGGGAATCTAATGTCCATCTCCTTAAAAAAAAAAAATCAAGTATTTGGTGTTCTTGGCTTGACTTTTGTGTTCTGTCCAAACCTGGCAAAAGTCAAAGGAACGGTTCTCCTCATTTACCATGTGGCAACTTCGGACTCCACAAAACAGCTGTGAAATCTACTAAAACGTCTTGCAAAATTTCTTTCTCTATGAAAGTACTATTCTTGAAATATCAGTAATCCTAGAAAAACTACAGGTAAGAAACAGGGCTTCTTCTTTACTAAGATGAGGTAATAAAGCACATCTTCACTCAGGAACTGTTTCTCCGCCATCTTCTCTCCGGACTCCACTCGTTACGTCAGCCATTTGGCAATGCAAGTCTCATAAACTGTGCGATTAGAGTGCCAATATGTGTGTGTAACACCTGGCATTACGTAGAAAGTGATGTCACCTCGGGCATCCAGAGTCTTCAAGCCGAACGTATCCAGGAGATAGACCTGAAAAGCGAGAAAGAGAAGGGAAGAGTCTAACTCCCCTCGAGTTGCCCGCGAGGATCCCTCACCCTAAAATTAAGTTATTTTGGCAAAATTACAAAGTGTGGTGAAAATGGGTTGTCTATACATCCAGAAGTGTCATCAAAGTGGATTATCTAGAAATGGTAAGTTGGTAAAGGGAGGGGCTATTCCAGCTCTCCAGGAGAGAGGGTGGAATAGAATCCTGGCAAAGCATCAACCAATCAGGTTGAAGCTGACTGCCTAGGCTAGTATTTAAGGGAGCCTGAGGGAATGGTTAGTGTTCTCTGCCTGGGGTTAACTGACCAGAGGGTAGTTAACAGGAGAGAAACGGGCTCTAAGCTGTCCTGAGGGAAGCTGGGGAATAGAGTCCTGAGTCATTAGTGAATATATGGTGTTTAGAAAGTAAAAGGATTGAAATGGTTATACATTACTTATGCTGCTGGCATTAATCTGAATAGGATTGGAGTCCTTAGGCTGAGAGAGGAAGCTGGGGACAGTTCAGTCAGAAGAGAGAATTGACCTGTGATTGACATAGTGAACTTACCTGTTTATTATTAAGAAAGCTGTAACCAATAAACTTATCTATTGTTTGTTAAACGTGGAAGAGTCTGGCTATCTCTCATATAGAGTATTTTCAAGTCAAGCCTGCTTAAGGAAAGGGAAACTGTATCTTTAACCCACTGCTGGAGCAAGGCAGAGTGGGGGAAGGGGCTGTCTGCTGCAGCACCAAGAAGCTGGCGACATTATTATCAAACTTAATAGCAGGGAAAGGGAAATGAGAGGCGTGCCTCTTGGAAGTGAATAACAGAGTTTTTAATCTTAAAAAGTAAAGCCAACGCTACCACACTACCAAAGTAAAGATATATATAAAATCACTACCCAACCGAGAGGCAGCCTTCACACCTAAAAAGATAAGCGTGGCATGTGATAAAAGAGAAATGGCAGGACCAAGTTGTAAATTCTGAGCTCTGTTAAGGATAAGCTTGCACTGAACTAAAGTAGTTGAAAGGGTGGGAACCCAGGATAGGGCCTTCTCAGTGGTGGCCCCCAAATTGTGAAATGCTCTCTCCGCCGATGTGTGCCGGGCAACTTAAACACATTCAGAAAGTGAAATAAGGAAATAACTTCCCTTCCCAGATTCAGTTGTTATTTTAGTAACTTTTTTATTTCAATTTGTCCATTCTATATTTTGTTTTTTGTTGCTGTCACCTGTCCTGAGACCTTTGGGTACAGGGAGGGATAAAAGGCAAATAAGTAAAATTAATGCTATCAAACCACCTGAAGAGGACAGGGATGGTCAGATGCCTTCCCTGAGTTTTGACCACAAATGCAAAGTGAGGGAAAGCGAACAGCCAATGCACACACAGCCAGGCAGCTGGGGAAGGGGTGGACGTGGCCCCCAGAAAAGTGAGTTCTCTGTATTTGCACAATCCCTTCACTTGAAAGTTTGATGCAGCCTCACCCCAACCTCAGCCACCCCCACTTGGGGGCTTTCCTTGGGCCACACTTGTATGCAGAAGAGAGGCTCCTGATTTGTTTGTTGGTCCAGGATACTGGACAATGCAGACTTGACCGTAGACTGTTTTGGAGATTTGTGAAGGATTTAACTGGATTTTCTTTCTTTATTTCTTTCCTTCTTTCCTTCCCTCCGTCCTCCTCTCAACAACTCTCTGCAGTAGGCTAGACTGAGGAGATGCGATGATTAGCGGAAAGTCACTCCATTAGTTTCCATGGCCTAGTGAGGATTTGAACCCTGGTATCCCAGGTCTCAGTCTACCCTGACAGCAGTCAGTGGCAAACAAATGGAATCAGTGTGAGAGGAAAATTAAAACCAGGGATAGAAGAAAATATGGTGGCGGAAAGTTTATGATCAGCCACTCTGACCCTGAGAGACATCTGTTTACCACTGGAACATGACTTCATTTTCTTTGGATTTCCAATTGCTGTGGTTTCAGTTCCTGTTTACTTTTCTCTTCTCTTGTTCTCTTTGATAATGACACCATTTCTTTATTAAGGAAAGCAGACCACGCCCTTCCCATCCCAGGCCCATTGTTCAGGGAATTCACTCACCGGCTGAGATGTCATTTCTTGCACTGTCTCGTTACTGTCATAGAAAGCAAACAGGCTGCAGAGAGGAGAGATAGGAGGGAGATCCCATTACAAAGACAGTCCTTGGCTATTTCTTTTCTAAGACTGTGATCAGGTGGGCCCATGTAAGCAGTAGTAGCCTGTTACTGAAGGACAGTCAAACTGGCCCAGAGTTTCCATGGCACTGGAGAGGAACATGACGTATTTTACAACCAGGCAGTTGTGGATTGGGCCCCAAATATCTCAAGAAATCTGCCTGCACCTTAACATCTGTAAGGGGCTCTTTCTTGATTGTACTATCTTCTACGACAGGTGAGGGAGTGGGGACCTGGGACAGGGCCTTTTTAGTGGTGGTCCTCAGGCTACAGAAGAGTTTCGCCTCTGCCACAGGGATCATTGAAGAGTCACCTATTCACTCTGATATTTCCCCGTGTTCTGGCACTGTTATTGTTTTTAGAGTGTTCATTTTACATTTTGTTTTTATTGTTGTAACCCTGAGACCTTTCTGTATGGGGTGGGATAAAAACATACAAATAAATAAATAAATATGGGCAATTGTCCTATCACTGGGGGTGGGGTGGGAGTCCAGACTTAACAAAACTGCACACTGGAATAATATATGTCTGATTTTAAATTTTGTTACCCACCCTGAGACCTTCAGGGCAGGATAGAAATACAAATAATGAATAAAAATAAATAAATAAACCTGCTCTTTTGTGGCAAGAAGACTTATACAGTACCTTCATCCAAACAGAACTTACTTAATCTGCATTATTTGGGTAACCCAGAATAATGTATGAATAATCCAGGAAAAAAATGTGTTTGGATGTGTTTTACTCTGCTGTTCAAAGGCTGCCCAGGTGAGCTGTGGTTACAAGATACTCCTGGAATGAGAGAGGGGGCCAAAACCCAAATTTTATACGGACAGCCCTCTTTTGACACTAGGAAATGCAAGAAAATAAAATAAACCAAAAAGAGCTTCGCATCATTATGATGATAGTAAATACAGGCGGGAGCAGATGACATGTATAATCCACAAGGCTTATCTTCCCTTGCGGTTTACATTTTCTACTCTCTGTGTCAGCTGATCAAAATAGTAAAGAGTTCAAGGAGAAGGAGGGTTTTTGCTTTTTGCAGTGCAGGAAACCTGAACAGTGTCTCTAATTTAAGAAGGGAGGCTTAGATCTGATTGAAATTGATTATGCTTAAAATAAAGGAATGCAGCTCACATTTTTTCTGTTTAAATCATGCTACGTTTAAACCCTCTAGGCCTGTAATCATAACTGAGGGAGAATATTTGCCTCTCCTTGCTTCTTCCCAATTTTTAAAGCACAGTTCTTGGAAAAGGAAAACCTCTCCTTCGGCTCACCTGGACTGCCATGGCATGATTACACCATCATCCGGACCCCCAATCAGGACCATCTTCCGAATCCGCAGCAGGTTCCGCTTCCAGGCTGCATTGAAAGAGAAGCAGGACTTCAGACGTTTCCTTTGGTTTTTTTGTTGTTCAGTAAAAATAAAATTAAACAAATAAACATTAAATGTACCTATACATATCCTCCCCCCTCCCCTTCGATAGACCAATTTGATTGAGTTTATTTTGGCTACAATCTAGACATACAGCCATTTTAGCAGAAAGTTATTTTCTAAGACACACGTATTCATTTGTGCTAACAATCTTTCTATACGGGGTTTCCATATCTGGTTTCCATGAAGATTCCTTCAAGGTGGGCTCTATTCCATCTCTTCCCTACATCACCTGTCCTTGACAGTCAATATCAGAGAGCCTTGCTCTGAAATCTATAGGGAAATAAAACTGAAGCAAGGCTGCAGCGGGACAGATACTGGAAAACCCAGGACACACTAGCCCTGACCTAAAGATATTCACCTTTGGAGCAAAATGCAAAAGGGATGAAACACTTTTGTCTCAGGCTGCACTCATACTAGGGGTGTGCATGAGTGCAATTTTCAGGATTCAATTTGAATCGAATACCCAAAAATTCAATTTGGTTTGAATGCTTAAAATTCGAATTTAACCACATTCGATTTGAATTAAGCAAATTTGAACTATTTGTTCGAATTTTGCACTTACAAATGTCGACAACATTCGTAGATGTCCGTACGCATCTTCCCCGGATCTGTACACATCCGTATGCATCCATACACATCCAAATGCATCCTGTAGTTATCCCGTATGCAACCCATTTTCATCCCATACGAATCCATACAAATGCGTATGGATGCGGAAAAGACGCGGATCTTCAAGTATGAATCGTGTACGAACCCATACACATACGAATGTCCAAATAATTCAAACGAATAGATCCAAAATTTGAATCGAATCTTTAAATTCGAATTTAAGGACATTTGATTCAAATGTTGAAATTTGGTCAATTTGATTGAATTTCATATGCATTTGAATATTCTTGCACATCCCTAACTTGTACAAAATTTTCCTCTTTTCAAAAAGCACATCTTAGTCAGTTTAGAGATGGCTCATAGGTAGAATCATTCATGTGCCACTCTGCTTCTACATGGCAGGACCTTCTCAGTGGTAGCTCCAAGATTATGCAGCAGTCTCCCCTTTAAGGTGTGCCAGGCATCTTCTTTATATACATTCAGATCATTCTTTATAGTGGGTTTTAATTTATAACCAGCTCTGAGGATAAAAATGCAAACAAACATTCTAGGCTAGAAAGAGTAAATTAGAGACGAAATGAGAACATAATGTCTACACTACATGCAAAAATGTGTGTCCAAGCTGTGCAGTAAGACCAGGCTCCTCTTCTACCATTTTGTACTGTGCACACCAGTAACCTGATGCAGGCAAGCAAGATGGAAGGAAGCTCACGTCCTTCATTTGTGTGAGGTTTGTGTTTTTGTTGTCCCAGATACAAATGTCATCTCGTTTGCTGACATCACCTGGCAGTAGGACTGGCATTCATTTTTCACTTCAGAAAAGAGCGCCAAGTGAGTCTGGATGAGGCCTAGTGATCCCAAAGGTAGGAACCAAAAGGCAGGAACCAAGAAACTGGTGGATGGGGTGACTGGACCAAGGTACGTTCTGCACTGGACCTTATTTCTAACTGCTACATGTCTATTGGATTTCCCTTCATCTACAGTATCCATAACTTCTTCTGGACTACATACAAAATATTCAGTACTGCTCTTCACATAAGATACCCTACTTTTCTCCTCATGAACAGACAGATTAGTCTTAGAGACATCGAAAAGGTCCCTTATTTTCTCCAGATAAATTCCAAAGTATGACACCTTAATATGGAACTCCAAATTTTCATCTGTGGAATAAATATAATTAAAAATATCTTCCACTATTCTTGGAATGATGCCCATTCCATCTGGATTTTGTAGCTTCCCCTCCGTAGTATGAGTCTTTCAGGAAGATGTTTGTCCATAAGCAATTATCCTACCATTGCATCCCTCAAGCACATCTTTAACAATCTTTTTTGCACAGTCACTGTATACTTGTTCCTGTGACATACCTGACTGGAATATACTGTCAAATACATAAGGCTTGAACGTGATGACAACCATATCTTCGCTCTGAAACTTGGCACTGTTCTTGTCGCCTTGAGTCACCTCTGACTCGTTCAGTGGCCTGAAGCAACACACCACTTTGTTGTTGCACTCCGCGGGGTCCGCCATCTTAGGCCAAAGCTGCCGCCACCGCCTTCTGCTCCATCCTGGGACGCAGCTGAGCCCAACCACCCTTTTTGGCCTCTCCAGCCTTCCACTTGCTTGCCTGCATCAGGTTACCCCCTTCTGGCCTTCCACTTCATCTTCTCCTGACTAGGAGGACGAGAGAGTTTGTGGGCCTCGGGGGTCGAGGCATGCCTGTGGTTAGGAGGAGGAGAATGGGGAAAGGCTGCTCCTCCATTCAGGCTGCCTTCTCCTCATCCTGCACTCACTTCCTTTCCAATATCCATTGGACCTTATTTTTGATTATATCCTAGAACAGAGGCCTGCTGTCCATATGCAAGGGCAGACTATGGCATACCCCGAGTGGGGTCAGCCATAATCTGCCTCAGATGTGGATGGCAGGCTCCTATCCCAGAATATAACCCGGAATAAGGCCCAATGCAGAAAAAGCCCAAGACAAAAAGCAGCTGCCAGAATTTGGGACAGACTTTCCAAGTGGGGAAACCATACCAGTGCCCTTAGCACACTGCGAATTGAACGGCACCATCAGCAATTACCAGTTGCATTGGCGTGCAGCCTCTCATCATTCAACAGAGCCAGGAAGTTGCTGTTATTGAGGTAAAGATCCCGATGATGAGGATCTGAAAATGTAGAGCATCATTAGTAACCTTTAGGGATACAGAATTTCTTGCCCCTTCTTTTCTGAATGTGGAAGAGGGAAATCCATCTTTAGGAGCCATCTGTGGCTGGCAAAACAACAGCTTCTCCTCAGAAGAAGGCAATGGCAAACCAGTTCTGGATCTCTGCTAAGAAAACTGCACAGAAGTCTCCATGGAGGTGCCCAAGCAGTCAACCAGGAGCTGGCCACACTTCGGTGGTACCCAAAACCACGGTAAGATCAGCTCACCACATACACAGACTGCATTGCCAAATTATCAAATTATCTTTCAGCTGCACATGATCTTTACTGACTACTTTCAGTGGCAAATGGAGAAGGGGAGCACGCAGCCGGAAATCTTGTCTGCACTGTTTGCGAGCTTTTTAAAATGTTCCTCCATCACAGGCAGATTTATAATTACTATTGATTTGCAGTGCTGTGGGGGCTACAAAAGAAGTCTATGAAACAGTGCATGATGGGAGGGGGAAGATTCTATCTGCACACCCCTTCACTGACTATATGGATACATGGGCAAATCTACTTTTTTTCCCTCAGAGAAAGACAGAAGTGGCTCATTGTTACCTTCTCCCAAGGAGATACCAGAATCCATCTTGTGATACTCTACTCTCCTGTTGCTCTACCACTAAGCTACAACCATTAGCAAGTTCCTGACACTGAAGTGAGATGAATTTCCAGGGTATCTGACCGCCACCTCTTTTGTAACCTGATAAAGAATACTAGATCATGGAACAATTTACCCCAATTTCATTTCTGCTGCTCTCTTGTGCTATCCTCATGTATACAGTCAGGCCCTCATATCCACTGATCCGGTAACCATGGTTTCACTTATCCACAGTGAGCCTCTCCCCCGCAGGTGCTTTTAGTCCTACCTAAGGCTTCCTGAAGGCCTAGGGCAGTCAGGGCAGTCACGTGAGATTTCCCATAATTCCTGGTAAATTTGTGAGATTTCCCAGGAATCGTGGAAAATCAAGTGCAATTTCCCAGTGTTCCCCAGTAACCCAGTAACCTAAAACCTATCCCCAACTGTATTTAAATTAAAATTATACCCCACATCCCACATACAAGGTTGGATCACTTGTCTGAGCCAGCCCACACTATCCAAACCAGTGCATACCATGAAAAGAAAAGAGAATTATTATTATTCTTTGTTGTTTATTTGGCTTATTATTTTGGACGTGGACAAGTCACACAAGTAAGCAAAGCCTCATAACACAGAGAAGCTCCACTTTCCCTTAAGTCCTGGCCTTTGGCTAAATAGGAATATACTGTTTCTTCCCACTTTACAGACATTATTACTGTTTTAATAATACTGTTTAATATAACGCTGTTTTAATATATGTCCAATTTTAAATGTTGTTACTCGCCCTGAAACCTTCAGGTATAGGACAGGATAGAAATATGAGGAAATAGCTGGCAGTAGTAGCTTCCCAGTTATATCCGTGGAAAAGCCCTGAGACCATAGAATCATAGAATTATAGAGCTGGAACCTCTAGGGTCATCAAGTCCAACCCTCTGCTCAATGCAGGATCATTTGGAGAGGTCTTACTTCAGATTCCATGTAATACAGAATGCCATCTTCTGATAGCTCACAGCTGAGCCTTTTCAGTGTTGGCACCTTCCTTTTGGAAAGGCCATTCCTCCACTATTTGCGGGGCGCCTATACTTAGAACTTACTGGTGCCTACTGAAGACCTATCTTTTTACATAGGCATTCCATATGTAAAGCTTTGTTTCTCCCCTATATTTCACTGCTATTTTTGTTAGTTTTTACCCATGTTTTAAATGTTTTGTAAACCACTTTGACATTCTTAAAACGAAAAGCAATATAAAAACGTAATGAATGAATATTACCGTTCCAGTAGTTGCAGATGGAGAAATCCTGGCCCAGCTGTGTGTAGCACAAGCGGTATAGGTTGGACTTCATATATTGGGGGAAAAGCCATCTCAGATACTTAGTGTCTAAGTTGAAACAGGGGAAAATAGAGAACAAGCATTTTGGTACTGTATTACTTTGCCCTTTGTTTATTTAGGTCTCCCCAGATAAGAGTCCGGCTCCTTAACCCACTGAGCCAGTTTGGTCTAGTAGTTAAGGAGCCGGACTCTTATCTGGGAATACCGGGTTTGATTCCGCCCTCCCCCACAAAGCCAGTTGGGCGGCCTTGGGCTAGTCACAGGTCTCTTCTGAGCTCTCACAGCCCCACCTAT
>MTQE01003633.1:712291-735296 GCA_014337955.1 Aspidoscelis marmoratus
CTTAAATGGGTGAGAAAAGTGGACTAGAAAAGCCAACTCTTCTTCTTCTTCTTCATCTTACCCACTGTTTGTATCCCCAATGCTCTCCAATCTACCCAGGGTTGATACATTCTAGGGCCAACCTAACTACAGAAGCAACTAAGCAACTGTCTTAGTTTTTTTTTAAAATCCAAGAGATTTTGGAGAGAGTCACTGTCTGGTTGGAGGCCATGCCTAAAAGGAAGCTTTTGGAAGGAAATAGGTATTCTCTTTTGAATAGAGATGTGCCAAACAGGTTTGGATTTGAACTGGTTTGAACCGAACAAGTTGTTTGAAGAGTTCCAGCTTGAACTGAACACCCATACCTATTCAAAAACAGGATTTTAATTCATACCGAATAAAGAAGAAGAAGAGTTGGCTTTTCTACCCTGCTTTTCTCACCCATTTAAGGGGACTCAAAGCGGCTGACAAAGCTTTTCTATTCTCCCCACAACAGACACCCTGTGAGGTAGGTGGGGCTGTGAGAGCTCAGAAGAGGGCTGTGACTAGCCCAAGGTCACACAGCTGGCTTCATGGGGGAGGGCGGAATCGAACCCGGTATTCCCAGATAAGAATCCTGCTCCCTAACCACTCAACCAAACTGGTGTTCCAATGAACCTAATAAACACACCCTGTTCAAGTGTGGTTCAAAGATATTCAAACTGAAGTAAACGCACTACTCTTTGAAGAAGAAAATTCAAAACTGAACCAAACTGAACACACAAGAAAGGTTCATTCACATTTCTACTCTTGAATCTCCAGGAATGCCAATTAAAACACTTTTAATTTCAACTAGCTACTCATAGGATAGATAATAGGATGTGCACAAATCCTTTTTTTTTTTTTTGGCATTTGATTTGTACTGAATCTAATGTAAGAAAATTTGTATTCATTTGAACAGATCCCCTTTGAATGCGGAAGGATTCGATTCGATATGAATGTAATTCATACAAATTGGTACAAATATCCGATACGAATGGATACATAACACATCCGCTCCGAAAGCGTCAAATCTGCCCTGAATCCACTTTGAATCCGTTCTCAATCCATGTCAAATGCACTTTGGATCCGTTGCAGATGTGAATGGCGCAGCCACTTTCCCACCTCCCTGGTTCACAAATGTTCCGAAACATCTATATGAATACGATGTCAATGTACGAATGCATTACATTCTATTCATATACGAATGTCCGAATTTGTACAAATATCTAATGTTACGAATATTCGTGCACATCCTTAATCTATAAAGATCCCCCGAGTCCTGGGGACACCACAGGTAGAGCCGCAGCACTGTTTTCTTGGCCAGTTCAGAAGTCACGCCTACAGCCCTGCATATTTTGGTTTCTTATCCAAAGGCTAACCAGGTAAATCCTGCTTAGCTTACTAAAATTATCCAAAATTGGTCAGGTGCTGCCACCTGCTGGACATCCAGAACACAGCTGAAACATGGCAGCTCTGTCCAGAAGGTAGATTAGTGTGCTATTGCTCCTTACCAGACTGAATCCTAAACTTTAAATAAAGTCCAATCCAATAGGAACCTTTATGAACCACAGAGGTTCAACAAAGAGCTCCATCACCTAAAAGCTGGTTTGATGTATCTCTAGGAGGCAGCTGCATCTGAATTCATCTAAGGGAAGCGTTTTAAAATAATGCTCCACTTACCCCCGTATTGTCCCATCTGAGGTGAAGAGAGGGAGATGAAGGTATCCACGTTATGATCAGGCATCGTGGAGACGAGAGCACGGCAAATCAGTCCTCCTGCAGAAGAAAGGAAGGAGAACTTTTGTGTAGGGTGAGAAACAAGAAAGGGGCACCGCATTCCAAAAGAACTGTAGCTCTGTGTACTCTGTTCCATTACAAAACCGCTTAGGTTGTGGTTACACCTTACCTTTGATCAAAACTGAGGCCGTCCTTGGTCTTCAGGGTCACATACCACAGTGTGTTTCTGTTCCCTCTGGGGACTTTCCCTCCCTGATTGAGACCTCCTACATTCTGCTAATCCCAGCACTGAGTTTGTTGCGGCTGCAAGAAGCATACCCAGGCAAAGGGCTGCCGGTCTTTGCGTAGCTCAGTAGGAGCATGCACAGAAGCCGGAAGGCTCTACAACCCGGATCCTGAAGGGGGGACCTTGCTTACCACCATGTCTGTGCTCTTACCCACCTACTGCCAGCAGCGATGCGGCTGTGGTACTTACTCCTGGAGCCGCCCCACTCCCACCCCAAGGTACTTGTGAACTGCCTAAAACGGTCTGAGTTCCTGGCCCATCCTAAGATGGCCTATCTTGCAGCGGTGTGACTGCAGCCTTAGTCAAGCTCTGGTTTCCAAAGGTTTAATATGGAAAATGAGATAACTTTCCACAGAAGCTAATGATGCAGGGCCTTTTCTGTGGGGACACCACAGTTAAGAGAATCCCACACTCTTGACACCCTCCTCATTTATCTTTAGATAGAGACTAAAGGCTTTTGCAAGTTGCTGATCTCAGTATCGAGCTATTAGCTCTGGATTTAAATGAGCGCACACCCATTAACTTTAATATGTGACTTCATTTTTATCTATTTATCTATTATTTACCTATCTATTCATTCATTCATTCATTGAATACATTTATATCCCACCCTTCACCAAATGGTCCCAAGGTGGGTTACCATAAGAATAAAAGATATCAAAAGAAAAAAAATCATTAAAAATATCAGCCCTCCCTCTCTAATAGGATAGCACCCCGAGGAAGCTATTTAGATGGCAAAAAGATGGTTGAAAAGATGTTTCCACTAGGCGCTAAAAAAGTATACAATGTAGGCGCCTGGCAAAACTCAAGAGGGAAGCTGTTTTCCTGGTTGTTTTAGAAAGATGATATGTAGAAAATGTTCTCAGATCTGAACTTGGTAGGTGGAGAATTATAAACTCAGAAAGGCATTGTCACCCTTTTTTTTTTCAATTTAAAGTTGGGTTCAATTGATTCCCCAACGCACTTTTTAGCTCTCCAGCACTAGTAAATAAACAACTGGCATGTCCTCATGCACATTTGGGTCCAAATCAAAACTGGGTTCAGCAAGGGGTGTCCCCATACATTTTAGATTTGGTCCGATGTCCGTGACCAAATTGCCCAAACCTGGACCAATCCAGGACCAAATTTGGTACTGGAAAAAACAGGTCTGGGTACAGTTTGGGGTTTGGCATGCATTGCTTTGCGAGCCAAGCCTGCGCATGGGGACAGTCCCGGGCTATTTGGGGAGGAGATTGGCAATCGTGTCAGTGGGAGGTGGGGTTTCATCTCCTGTGCCTTGGAGATCACAATTGTTGAGATATTTTGGGAGTAAATGGTGTTGAAGCCGAAACGATGAGGGGGTCAAATGGCCTTCGCTGCCCCAAGAGACTCTTTTATACAAGTATTCCACCCCCCCCCCATTTCCTAATTGCCAAGGCAGGCAGGATAATGGCTTGATTTTTCTTCCATTTTACACAGAAAATATTCTACCCCCATTTCCAGATTGCTAAGCCGGGCATGATAATGGCTTGATTTTTCTCTGTTTTAAGCTTACCGGGTGTTCTCGCAGTTCCCAGGTGGAGCAGAGGTGTGCAAAACTGCTCAACTGCCACCAAACCTCTTAGTGGCTTTGGTTTTTAAAAATTATTTTTTTTCTGTTTGGTCCTGGCTTCTGTGAGGCTAAGGGGGGTGGGATGTGGGATTTGCAGCGGGCGGCACAGGGGTGGGGTGACGTCAATCTGGCTTCCAGTGAGGAGAGATGGGCCAGAGAGGAGATGGCACTGCTCCCCTGTGCTGGGGTTTGGCGTGCTATGCATGGGGATGGCTGAATCTGCACACAGCCCGCATTACCGGGAATGGCATGGGGACGGGCAAGATTCAATCTTGGTCCCACACCCAGTCCAATGCGTGCCCAATCAGACCCAAGTGGCTTGCATTGGGATGCAGTCAAAGAGGATAAAATGGAATAGAGTAGAACAGGGTGGACAATAAATGTTGGTAACAAGAAGAAAAGTGACATTTTAAACATACATTTAAGTTAGGTTAGTAGCGATACTATCAAGCCTTAAAGTAGGGTCCTTATTCCACTAATGACTTTGGGAGAGGAATGCAAATTATGAGCAGATTCATGTGGAAAAGGGCATTCTCTAAAGTTCATCCAGACAGAGCCTAAAACATGGGATTATCCCAGGGTTATGTTGGAATCACCACACATATCTGTGGCAGTCTCAACAGAGCCCTGGGATATAAGGCTGAAATCCCTCTTTATTGTTATTCTGGGAAAATCGACCTGCCCGCCTTTTAAGATCTGCAGGAGAGGCCCTCCTGGTTATCCCACCGCCTTCAGCAGCTAGGCGGGTGGGCACCCGGGAGAGGGCCTTTTCAGTTGTGGCCCCCAGGTTGTGGAATGGCCTCCCCTTGGAGGCGCGTCAGGCCCCTTCTCTGTTTACATTCAGGAAGGCGGTAAAGACGCACCTCTTCACTCAGGCCTTTGGCTAAATGCCCTCTATGCTTCCCCCCTGCAAAAACTATTGTTTTTAAACTGCTTTTGTGTAATTATTATTATTATTATTATCATGCTGGTTTTTAAACTTTGTATGGATTTTAGCACAGTCTGATACAATTTTAATATGTTCATTTTTAACTGTTGTGAGCTGCCCAGAGACCTTTGGGTATGGAGCGGGATATAAATAATTTTTTAAAAAAAATCAACTTCCTGGAAGAACAATATGGGCATACCTGTATGGACAGTTGCTTGTGGGATCCACTGTCAAAAATGGTCATCAGGCTCTGGCCATCTCACATATGTGGGACCTGGAGACCTCCTTGTTCTACCACCACCATCAGTAGCAAAAGGAGTGGGCACCCAGGATAGAGCCTTTTCAGTGGTGGCTTCCAACCTATGGAATAATCTCCCCCATGAGGTACATCAGGCACCTTCGCTTTATATGTTCAGGTGAGCAGTGAAGACACACCTCTTTGTCCTGAATTTTCTCTAAACAAGGAAACAGCTCCTCCCCTCCTTTTAGGCACTGTTATGGTTTTAGTAGGTTCATTTTATATTTGGCTTTTAAGGTTGTAGCCCACCCTGAGACCTTTGGGTATAGGGCGTGATGAAAAATAAATAATAAGCCCCCTGCTTTGAAATGCTCATCCAAATGGTGCCACAGGCGTATGCTTGGGAAGAAGGTCTTGGGTTCAATTCCTGGATTCACCAAGAAACAAAGAAACAGGCTGCAAGTAAAAGCAATTAACTTCTCTCTGCTCAGCATTTTGCAATGTACTCCTGTCAGCAAGGAATGACAATCAGATGTTCAATTAAAATTTAAAAATTTCCCAATCTTTAGCTGCACATTTTAATGCTTAATTCATCCACTGCCTTTCTCAGGAAGACTCAGAGCAATTTAAAATACAGTATATATGTATAAGATACATTGTATAAGGATACAATGTGCGAGAAGGGGAGAGAAAGAAACATAGAACATTATTAGAAATGCCATCACGTTCCCATTGGCCTGTAGGGATTATTTCAGCACCTCTGAACACCTGAGAGAAGAGCTGTGTTTTGAACTGCATTTGAAAGAGGCTGAGTTCCATGATCGGGGAGCTACCACTTAAAAGACCCTGTCTCACGTCACTGCCTGCTTGACATCAATCAGAGGAGAAACAGAGAGTTTCTGTAAGATTTGGAACGCAGAGTCCAGGCTCGGTTACATAAGAGAAGGCATTCTATTAGGTGTTAAGGGGTCTCCAACCATTTAGAGCCTTAAAGGCCAAAAACAGAACCCTGAAATGGGCTCAGAAACATACTGCAACACAAGAAAGACTGGTGACCTATGGTTCCACTTTCTCCATCAACTCCTTTGCTACTCTGCACCAGCTCCATTTTTCATACTGCTTTCAAGGTTACCTCAGGTACGCCACCTTGCAATAACCCAGGTGAAGAATCATGGGACTTGAAGGGTATCCTTCTCCAAGACTTTTTTATTGCTTGGTTTGAAAAGAGTCCAGAAAGCACAAAGTCCCCAAAGAAGCACTCTAGGAGGAAGTGCCAGGAAGTGCCTAGAATAGCATAGAAAATACATTCCTAGACTGTCTCTTTCAGGAGCTAATGGCTCCATCCATACTCAAATCCACCTTTGGGACTGGTCAGTTTGGGAAAAGTCATCAGCTACTTGACAGTCTGCACAATTCCTCCCCTTAATCTCACTGTCAGATGCTGCAACAAAACCATAAGTACAAGAGTATTTATAGATAATTACAAGGATAATTATAGACAATTTCAAGAGTAATTAAAGACACTCAGAATCCTAGCATCAGACAGGCCCTTTAGGTGTTCCAGTTCAGCTGTTTCTTTGTGTAGGAACCCAAGCCAAAGCCCATCCAACTGATGGCTACCTGCCTTCCATCTGAACACACCTGGTGTTTAAACAAAACCCATTGTGCCCTCTAACCCTTAATTTCCCACACTGCCTGAATTTTGGTCTGTCCCTCCGAGTGGTAGTAAGAAACTGCAGCCGTTGTTCACCCTATTTAGCATTGCTTGGAGGCACTAACCTAACACCTCAGCACAGCTTTAGAGACATAAGAACATAAGAATATAAGAGAGGCCCTGCTGGATCAGGCCACAGCCCATCCAGTCCAGCATCCTGTCGCACACAGTGGCCCGCCAAATGCTCACGGGCATCTCAAACAGAGACAAGGACAGACCTTTTCCTGCTCTTGAATCCTAGCAAATGGTATTAGAAGCATCCTGCTTCCCCCCCACCCGCCCCCAGCCTGAAAGATGTACCTGTCCTAGACATTTATTCTAGTCCCCATTGATACATCTGTCATCCATAAATTTGTCTAACCCTACCTTGAAGCCATCTAGACTGGTAGCTGTCCCACGTCTTCAGGCAGCACATTCCATAAACCGATGACCCTTTGGGTGAAGAAATACTTCCCCTTGTCAGATCCGACAACCCTCACCGCCAAGTGTAGCGTTAATTCCACCATTAACGCATTACATACATGATAATGATAACCATATATGCATGAGCATCAGACAAATAAGCCAAGTGTAAGCATCATTATAGCAAGCAATGGGCAGCGAGACAGCCAGCCAGCCAGCCACAAGCAAGCAGCATAGCAGCACGCATCATCTGATATAACCAACAAGACATGAGGCACAAGCCTCTATATACAATACAGAATTGCTGATGTCTGTGTGAAAAGCAAGCCTTTCTCACAGGCCTAAAGAAACACATTGTTAGCAAGGACTTCAGAATACAACAGACACTGTGACTTGGAATGAGCTTTTTGACAAGCACTGTGAACTCTTAAGAACTACAGACTAGGCTTCTTTGGCAAACGGGAATACTTTTTGTTCTTGAACGCTGCCCGGCTTGCTCTTGGCAGGAGTTTAGAATAGATATTGAGTGAGAAGGAATTTTCATCTCTTCAGCAACCAATTTCTAACAAATTGATTGCTATAGAAAATCAGAATTATTCCCACAGCCAAGTAACTCTGCCTTTTAGCAATACGCAGAGTGTGGTTATGCCCGGCTCAGCCGTGCCCAGTGGAAAGGGCTCTGCTGGTGGTAAAGCCCTGCAAAATGATGGCAGAGAAGCAAAAATGGAAGTATGGACATGTCAAGGTCTACCACAAGTAGCTGGTACTTTCATATTGGCTCCCCAGTTGCCATCTCCAGTGGAGCTCCCCTGCATAAGCCTACTGTCTGTGAAAAGACCAGTATGACAGGGATGCCTGCCTCCGTCCCAGTTATTTGAAGGAGCGCCTTCTCCTATATAGACTTGCCTGAGTATTGATATCTCAATATCTCAGTTCCTTCTCTCTCAGAGGTAGAAAATGTAAGGACATATAACAGGATTTTTTCTGTGGTGGCCCCTAGACTCTGGAATATAAATTCTTATAGCTTAAAAAAAACACTAGTGGTTCTGGTTTCCCACCCCCAAAAAGGGCCTACATACCTTGGGAGTAGCAGATAAGGTGGACCCCATCCTCAGCGTTTTGCATAATAGGATAAATGGCTCGCCTGAAACCCTCAACTTGCATCCAGAGCGGTTTCAGGCTTTCTGTGCGATCAAACAAATCAACAACCGTTACGTTGGTTCCTGCATGAGTCTGTAGAGAAGTGACAGAGAGATACAGATTTAATTTTTTAAAAAAACTCCAGCACCCAAGGTTACAAGAAAATTCTCTCCCATCACCAATATTCCCCCCCCACACACACACACTTATTCCAAGTCTTGCCTGCTACATTTCAGTGCTAACCTTCCCAGGACATCTTTCTTGTTGAATTCTGAACTTTTTTTATTGTGCGATAAAACAAACAGTAGAAAACAATATAAAACTGTTGAACGAAGGGAGCTGTTTTTAGGATGGAGTGTTTGGAAGATGGAGCATTTTATATAGGAGAGTCAGGGAGGTCAGTGAAGAACAAGTGTAAGGAGCATTAGACAGTAGAAATGTGCACAATTTTTATTGAATCATGTCGAATTCGTATTAATCGAATGCAAGGAAATTTGTATTCGTTAGAATATATCCCGTCAAATGTGGTAGGATTAGAAATCTGATACGAATGTTCAATATGAATTTGAGTCGAATCCCCATATAAATCTGTAACAAAGCTTCATACAAGTGTATCTAAACATTCAATTCGAATCTGAATGTCATTCTTTAACGTGCCAACATTCAATTCAAATGTGCGAATTTGGCCAAATTTCAAATGTTATGATTACTTGTGCACATATATGCGGGACTGCAGGAATAGATTCCAACCACAGGCCACATGTGTCAAATCTATTTATTTATTTATTTAGTGAAAACCCATATAAAAACAAAACATTAAATACTTACGCCATTAAACAGTTTAAAAACTTAGAAGTTAAAATAGTGCTAGAGTGAATTGGAAATACAGTGGTACCTCGACATACAAGTGCCCTGACATACAAGTGTTTTGAGATACAAGCCGCCGAGCGAGTGATATTTTGCTTTGAGATGAGAGCAAGATTTGAGATACGAGTATGTAAATACAGTACAGTACATAACAAAAACAACTGAGGTGGTGTTTTGGGAGCTGGAATGGATTAATGGGAAAATTGCTTTGAGATACGAGCGATTTGACATAAGAGCAAGGTTACGGAACGAATTAAACTCGTATGTCAAGGTACCACTGTAATGTCCTATGAGGAAAGGTTGAAAGATCTAGGAATGTTTAGCCTGCAGGAGAGGAGACTGAGAGGAGACATGATCAAGTATCTGAAGGGCTGTCACAGTGCAGAGGGATTGTCCCGGTTCTCACTTGCACAAGATGGGAGGACTAGAAACAACAGTATGAAACTTCAAGGGAGTCAATGCAGATTAGATACTAGGAAAACCTAGTATCAGTGAGAGCGATTAGTCAGTGGAATGGGTTGCCATAGGAGGTGATAAGTTCTCCTTCACTGGAGGTCTTCAAGCAGAGGCGGGACCCACATCTTTCTGGGATGGTTTAGAAAATCCTGTCTTGAGCAGGGGGTTGGACTTGACGACCCTAGAGGTCCTTTCCAACTCTATGATTCTATGAATTAGTGCCCAAAGGCCTTAGTAAAAAGGCTATCAAGATAGAATGATAGAGATCCAGGTAACAGAGCTAGCAGTGGAATATACAAAGTCAAAAAACAGCTCTGTATCACTATATAACACTAGAATCTGATATAAATACCAAAGAAGAAAAGAAAGAAGTAATAACATATACCAGCATAGGGAGAGCATAAAGAGACAGGGAGAGATAAAATAATCTATGCATAGTTGTGGACAGAGGGGAATTTATATCCACTTTTGGTAGGAATGCCCAGACATTTTTGGAAACAAGTGGAGAATGACATGGGATCCTAAACCACTTATGAACAATATCCATAATACCCATCATAATATAAACACAAAGGTTCTCAAGCTATGATCCACTGTGATTTGCAAGCAAGGTCCATTTAGGATTAAAAAGAATGCTAGTGAGGTGTTCTGCTTCTGCAGAAGATGGTGAAAAAGACATGCCAAATAGTCACACAAACACCCCACACCACCATTTTTGCCATCTGATGCACTTCTGCTGAGTCAGTCCTCCCCTCCTGTTTTCTGTTCTGCCACTGGTCAGCTGGCCATCCAGTCCCGCCTACAAGTGCCTAACCAGCCACTCAACTGATCAACACGACTGTAATTGGTCAATTGGCTGAACAAGGAAACAATGGCAGGGCAGCCTTTCTGCTGGATTAACTGTTGCACCCCCTGCTGGAGCAGTTGGGAAGCACGCACAGGAGAGTTGCTTCTCCCAAATTCCTCCATCAAATGTAATTTTGTGTCTCTGTGATGGATGGGAACTAGCACAGGAACAAACAGATCTGACCATGCTGCCCCTGTGTCAGAGTTACATTTATTACTCAGCAGTAGCCTAGGGGTTCTGTAACAAGAATGCAGAAATATTAGCCCAGCTTAAACCCATCGCTGATTCATTTTCTGCTGATGCCAGGGGCAAAAGTGTATTATTGAAAGAGAGTGCAAAACCCTAGCTTTTTGCTTTTCGTAATACAGTGTGATTTGCAAACACACTAAAGAAAGTAGGTCAGGTTTTCTTTTTTATATTCGTTCCTTGATTCTTGAGAGGCAAGGCAATGGCTGTTCAGACAGAGAAAGAAATATGCTTTGATTTCTAGTACAAACAACCCAGCCGGATATCACATGCTTAAGTAAGCAAGAGAGATTCACAGAAAAGTCCAAGGGTAGCTCACACTGCATATAAACTATTGAAACACTGACAAATATGTCAGCACAATATATATTAATTTTTAACAGTGGTCTACAACACAGCATTCGGAACTATAACTGTTGAACCATAACCCAGAGCACACAAAGTATTAGCAGCAGATGGAAATACAGTTCTCTTTATTTGTTTGTTTGGATTTCTATCCCACCCTATACCTAAAGGTCTCAGGGTGGGTAACAACATTTAAAATCAAACATATTAAAACACTAAAAGCATATATTAAAACAAGTGGGAAGGGAAAGTGTATGCCCAGTGTATCCCTAGGGCAAAGAGGTGTGTCTTCAATGCCTTCCTAAATGTGTACAGTGAAGGTGATAGACACACCTCAAGAGGGAGACCATTCCACAGCCCAGGGGCCATCACTGAGAAGGCCCTCTGCCAGGTGCCCACCCCACTTGCTGCTGAGGGTGGTGGGACAACCAGGAGGGCCTCCCCTCCAGATCTTAAGGCTCAGGCAGGTTGATATGGGAATAGACATTCCTTCAAACATTTGGGGCCCAAGTCATTTAGGGCCTTATAAGTTACAATTAACACCTTGAATTGGTCTCAGTAGCGAATCAACAGCCAGTGCAACTCTTTTAATGTGTGGCTGCCCTATAAAGATCACATAGGCAATACCCACCTGATGCAGGAACTCAGAACTTGAATACCCTTTTACTTTCAGCCTATTCCAATTCAAGGAGGGTTTCTAATGTGCACAATCTAGACCAATGAGGTAAATTCCATGTGAATTTGCATAGAAATATAGCTTTAACAGTGGCTCACCTCCCATTTTGATCCAGCTAATCTGAACTTAATACTGCCTACTTTGCCTTCTCTCTAGCAAGCAAAATGGACACGGACTTTGAAGACCTTTGAAGACGATCTTCAAGAATTTTTAAATACAAAGCAAAAACAGCTGGTGTCCTGTACCTCTGTGCCACATTCCACGTCTGCACAGGGATATGCAAAATGAGATTTGTATTCACAAACTGAAGCAAATATTTCAAATTCAAATTCGCATTAAATTGAAAATCCAGTTTTTCGAATATTCAAAAATTCAGCCCAAGCAAATTAGTTTCCTGCTTCCAAAAATGAATGAATATTTATATTTTGCAGTTGTTGGTCATGAAAATGTTGGGGCGAAAAGTTCAAAAATGAAAGCAAAAATCTGATTTCTCAATTTAACAATTCATCCAGGAAACAAATTCTTGGATTTTCAATTCAATAGCGAAACAAGTGCATTTTTAAAAACGAACATCCCTATTTCTGCAAAATTCAATCACCCTCACCGACCAGCAAAATGTTATTGATCTAGCCGATGAACACAGCAGCTTCATAACTCTGGATTTCTTTCAGCCTTGTTGATACCTTTTTTTGCAAAGAAAACAGATAAAAAGGAAAAACACCATGGTGTTATCTGAACCTAACTCCTTCAGAACCCATTACCTACTTTGTCACTACTATGGTAGCCTGACTTTCTAGTCCAACTGGTGAACTTGGCAACCGTCCTCCTTCACCCACAACCTCTGACTCAGCCAGAATTTGGAATGACACATTTCTGCCCATCCCAACGTACAACTAAAGTAGGAGAAATTTTCACACCATTCCAACTGCCAGTTAAAATCTAAGAAAAGAGAGAAGGCAAGGGGAGAAGGTTCCCACTTGCAGACACTGTTGTTTTAAATATATACTGCTATTATTTTAATATGTTTGATTTAAAATGTTGTTACCCGCCTTGAGATCTTCAGGTACAGAGCAGGAAAGAAATGCAAATAATAAACAAAGAAATATTGTATCTTGCATTTCTCAGAACATAAGAGGAGCCCTGCCGGATAAGGCCACAGTCCAAGTAGCCTATCACCCTGTCTTACACAGTGGCCCACCAACTGCCCATGGACATCTCAAGAGGTGGTAACAGCTACCAGTCTTTAAGGTAAGGTTAGACAAATTTATGGACAACAGTGTATCAATGGCTACTAGAATGAATGCCTAGGTACATCTTTCAGGCTGGGGTGGGGTGGGGAGCAGGACGCTTCTAAGGCTATTTGCTGGGATTCGAGAACAAGAAAAGGTTTGTCCTTGTCTCTGCTTGAGATGCCCATGAGCATTTGGTGAGCCACTGTGTGCGACAGGATGCTGGACTAGATGGGCTGAGGCCTGATCCAGCAGGGCTTCTCTTATGTTCTTATGTTCAAGCAAAACACAAAGGGAAAAACTTCACCTGCTCTTGAGTTCCTGTAAGTTTCTGTCCCAGCTGGAGATGGCACCTAGGCATCTAAAAAGAATGCAAGCAGGCAAGGACATGTAATCGCCCTCAGAGATGACTTGAATATTGATGTCTGTCCCATCTTGGGCACCAGCAATCCTTCCTTGTACAATTCCCAGAGGTTTTTAGGTGGGCACATTTTCCAGCTGTGAAATTCTGAGGCTTGAACATGTACACAAAACATTTATTTTCCACTAAGCAGCGATCCTAACCCAAACCAGAGGTCTTTCCTGACCTTCAGTTCACTCTCTACGTGCTCAGACTGATCCACCTCACAGGGTTGATGTGAGGAAATGCAGGTAATGCTTCAGGGAAAGGAAGAACAGGGAAGAGGGCCACAGAGCTTGATCATTCCTGCTTTTTAAAGGCCTCTTGCTGGCAACAACATTTTAAAAAACCTTGTTTGGATACTACCGCAGAGAGTCATAATGCTCTTTGGGTTTTGCTTCCTTTCTTGACTCCTACACCAAAGATTTGGTTTTGACGACCCCCAGTCTGTATGTAGCTGCATACATGGGCCTTGGAAGGCTGAACGGTTACAGATCTAATGCCTCTTGTTATTGTCTTTAAATAGAAAATCTTAAGAAAGGTATTTTGTTCCTTTTCATTTGCTCCCTTCCAGCTTCAGACTCCATTTACTGTGGCTGTTGTTCTTTTAATGCACTTCAGGGTTTATTTTTGGCCCTTGTAGCATCTAACTTCAGAGGATAATTTATGCGCAGCTTATTAGCCTAAATAGATCAATGATTCAATGCTCTATAATACAGAGCTGCTTCCAAAAACAGGGAACCTTCCAGATCTTTCAGTCTGCAATTTTCACTGTTTACATATACTCTTTATTGTCCTCACATACAAAGGTCAGAGAGACTGGTAACGCCTTTATTTGGGTATGTTTATTTCAATGCGTTCTTAGAAGATAAAAGCAACTCTGCTGGATTGGGCCACAGCCCATCTAATCCAGAAACCTTTTCACCAATTGCTTCTGGGCATCTTAAGCAGAAGACAAAACCTTCAACTGTTCCTGACTCCCTGGGAATGGCCTTGAGAGGCAACCTACCTGTCTCTCCAACCTGGAGGCCCAGTTCACACTTGGCTTTATTCTTGAATATATTCAAGAATAGGGGCCTGCTGTTCACATGCTAGTGCAGGCTACAGTAGACCACAAGTGAGGCCTGGCAGAGTCTGCATTAGCATACAGACCACAAACCCATCCTGAAAGATACTCCAGAAAATGGTCAAGTGCAAACACGCCCCAGGTATCCGCTCAAGTAGTCACTGACCAGTTTAGTGCCAAAAGTATATTTAGAAGCCTAAGGGATAGTTCTTTCCATTCCAAAGATGTCATCTTCGGCCAGCTCTGTTTGGCAATGACAGGATGCCAAGGTTCGTGATGAAGGAAAAAAACAGTAACACTTGTCCCATCGAAATCAACTCATTCACAATTGAGACAAATAAGAGGAGAACCCTGGAGGCAGGCTGGCCTTAGCAAATCTAGGAGGCCTTCTTAAACGCATATATAAAAAATGAAATGCATATGGGTATGTATTATTTAAAAAGAAAGAACACCATAAAAATAACTCTTGCCTAAGCTGACAACATGTTCTGCTTAATTCAAAAGCTGGTCTATAATTGTACCATATGAGTTTAATTTATGTATGTATGTATGTATGTATGTATGTATGTATGTATGTATGTATGTATGTATGTATGGATGGATGGATGGATGGATGGATGGATGGATGGATGGATATATGTATGTATGTATGTATGTATGTATGTATGTATGTATGGATGGATGGATGGATATATGTATGTATGTATGTATGTATGTATGGATGGATGGATGGATGGATGGATGGATGGATGGATGGATGGATGGATGGATGGATGGATGGATATATGGATGGATGGATGGATGGATGGATGGATGGATGGATGGATGGATGGATGGATGGATGGATGGATGGATATTTTTATCCCACCCTATACCCATAGGTCTCAGGGCGGGTTACAAATTTTAAAACAACATATTAAAACAATGATATCCATACAAAGACTTTAAAAATCCAGCATATATAAAAACGTACACTAAATATTAAAATACTAAAATCTATGGTGGCGATGGGGAAATGGTCACATTAGCCAAAGATGAGGGCAAAAAGGTTAGCCTAAGGATTACGAAAGTGTCAAACCAGGTTTGCTGCAAACATCCCCACTTCATTACTGAACTGAAAAGCTGGGGTTTGGTCCAAAAGCAAGCTGACTTCCAGGAATACATCACAAACTGCTTTGGCCGGTTTTCAATCTCCTTGTGGCTGCTGCCAATTTCTGGACATAATCATTTTGGGCTGGAGCTAATTAATCATAAGACATAAGTTACATAGGAAAGTAAGTACTATGGGAACCTCCAGTAAAACAAATAGTAAAGGGGTGGGCACCTGGGAGAGGGCCTTCTCAGTAATGGCCCCTGGGATGGAATGGGCACCTTCAGGCACCTCCACTGTACATGTTTAGAAAGGCAATGAAGAAGCACCTCTTTGACCTGGCCTTTGGTTAAATAAGGGTATCCTTTCTCTTCCCACTTTCAGACACCGTTATTTTAATTATATACTGTTACTGTTTTAATATACACGTTTGATTTTAAATGTTGTTACCCGCCCTGGGATTTTGGGGTATAGGGCGGGATAGAAATATAAATAATAAATGATAATAGTAAAATAAAAATAAAATAATAAAAGGAGCCCTGCTGGATCAGGCCACAGCCCATCTAGTCCAGCATCCTGTCTCACACAGCGGCCCACTAATTGCTTATGGGCATCTCAAAGAGAAGACAAAGGCAAAACCACCTGTTCTCCACTCCGTGCAAATGGCGTTTAGGCATCCTGCCTGTCTTTCCAAACCGGAGGCAGTACCTAGGCATCCATTCTAGTGGCTACACGAAACACCTGGCCTTTATGAATCTATCTAATCCTTTCCTAAAGCTATCCAGGTGGTTTAGTGATCTGCTCCAGACTTTGTTGTGTAGCCTTACACTGTAACCAGGGAATATAACAGGATTAATATGAATTCATAATTAGAAGAATCATACGCTTGCAGTCATACTTCTAAGGACTTACAGTGGGGCAAAAAAGGATTTAGTCAGCCACCAATTGCGCAAGTTCTCCCACTTAAAAAGATGAGAGAGGCCTGCAATTTTCATCATAGGTACACTTCAACTCGGAGAGACAGAATGGGTGGAAAGAATACAGGAAATCATTGTCTGATGAGTGCCAAATTGAATGTCTAATGAATTTATTTGCAAATTAAGGTGGCAAATAAGTATTTGGTCAATAACGAAAGTTCATATCAATACTTTGTTATACACCCTTTGTTGGCATTGACAGAGGTCAAATGTTTTTTGTATGTCTGCACAAGGTTTTCACACACTGTTGGCGTGCAGTCCCAAAAAACTGTCCAAAAACCAGAGGCCTTACCTCCCAAACTTACCACAGCGCAGCAGCAGTTTTTCCAAGGTTATTTTAACAAACTCCCAGTTATTTTCTGTTTAGTTTTAGGAGAGAACTCTTGGTTCCACTGAGTTTCTTCTCAAACTGAATTCAAAACTGAATTCAAACTGAACTAGGACACACCCACTAGCTCAGGAGCGGCTAATCCTCTTTGCCTATGCTAATGCTTTGTCCATTTTGTTACTCGTGATGTGGTCTCCCAGGAATTGACCTAGAGCACTGATGGCGAACCTTTTGAGCTCGGTGGGTCAAAATTCGCAAGAAAACCTAGCTTAACTCGGGTGCTGTGTCACATCTAGAAAAATCCATAATTTGTGATATTTGTAGCTCTAGTAAAAAAGTTATTTTTTATATATATATGTACTTTATTAAAAGCAAAAACAAATAATTCTTTACATTAGTGACTTTTGCTGCTAAATCTTCAATTGAAAGTTGCTATTTCGTACACTTCAAGAACAAGCAAGCACTACACGCCCAGGTGCCAGGGTGACCAGGTGTGTCACCCAAAAGGGCTTGGCGTGTCACCTGTGACACGCGTGTCATAGGTTGGCCATCACTGACCTAGAGCAACCTGAACTAGCCACACCCAAACTGACCTAGATTTTATCTGAGCTGGCTTCTACAAGCAGACCCCCAAAACTGTCCAAAAACCAGAGGCCTTACCTCCCAAATTTACCACAGCGCAGCAGCAGCAGTTTTTCCAAGTTATTTTATCAAAATCCCAGTTATTTCCTGTTTAGTTTTAGGAGAGAGCTCTTTCTTCCACTGCACATCCCTACTGTATGATAGCTTCTTATTAACCACCTCCTTTTACTGCCCTGCTGTAACCATTCCTTTAGATATCGATCCATTGAGTGGGTCTACACTTACACTTGGCAATCCACACTCACCTCATTAATGAACTTCAAAAGCTGTCGGAAGTCCGAAGGGCTGTCAAACAAGCCATGGACGACAATGATAGGCTTGTAAGAGGCAGTGAGTGTGAGCAGGAGGAAGATGATGAAGATACAAAGTGGCACCAGGAACCCAGTGTAGCCTGGATGGTGCCGCATGATCCCAGCTAGATGAGAAAGAAAGAGAGGGAAACGATTAGCCTGATTCCTCAGTGCGACATCTCCTTTAAGACCTTCTCCTTCCCTTCCTTGATTTTGCCTCAGCGGTAGCTAGGCCAGAAGACCTTCAGGGTCCTTCACACAAGGGTAGGCAAAACACTGTTTTGAATGCTTTTTATGAAACACTTGAAACGGCTACCTCTTTCTTCCATGAAAGCAGAGCTTGGTCAGTGGAACACCTAGTAAACTGGGCACTAGAGCAAAGGAAGCTCCTGGCATCCCCTCACATCTTTTTTTAAAATAAACAAATTTTATTAAACTTTGATGATTAACAGTATAACAATACAAACTAGGGATGTGCATGAAATCTTTCTGCATTCTATTCGTACTGACTTGAATGTAAGAAAATTCATATTTATTTGAATAGATCCTCTTTGAATGTGGAAGGATTCTCTTCGATACAAATGTTCCATAAGAATTTGATACAAATATACCGTACGAATTCAATACAAATATCCAACACGAATCGCATATGTATCCCATGTGAACCCTGTACGTATCTAATACATAGCCCCAACATATCCGCTCTGCAACCATCAAATCCACCCTGACTCAACACTGAATCTACCTTAACGCTGATATAAGGACCCTCGCTGTGCAGTATAAACAAGATTAGAATTTTCCCGCCAGTTCAGGCAGAAGGGCGAGAATAGCAGGAAGGCAGCTCAAATCTGATTGGCTGCCTCAACCCACATGACCATGCACACCGACTCAGCTCTCGCAGCTCCTGGCGGGAAACTACAGAGCTGCTTATCGAGGGGATGGCCAGTCGTCGCTGAACACGAGGTAAGCTGCGCTTGTACTTTCACTGTAGATTTATTCAGCAAGTCTGGAGGCAGCCACTGAGACAAGACTTTAACTAGCTAATCCCATCTCATTTTAATTATATTGTCTTACCACTAATTTACTACCAGAAGAGGTGGTGACAGTGAGCAGCCTGGATAGCTTTAGGAAATTATTAGATAATACTAGACAGCAAGTAAAGATTTTGCCTTTGTCTTCTACTTGAAGATGTTTAAAACCAATTGGTGGGCCACTGTATGAGGATGTCGGATTGGATGGGATGGGATGGGCCCTAAAACAGCAGGGCTCCTCTTAAGTTCTTAGCTCTTTTTTTTCTATTTCAAGTGGAATTTCTTTCAACTAAAATAAACACCTTCCAGCTTTCTCAAGATTGAGGAAGGCCACTCAAGCAAGGCCCTCCACTCCAGATATTCCTAAACTACAACTCCCAGTATTCAGTGAGAGCCTCATTGAGCCACAGGGAGCAGAGTCATTCAAGGTTAGCGTTTACAGGAACAGATTACTACTTCCAATGGGAATGTGCTAAAGAAAGGACATTTTGGACTGTAATACACAAGGAAGTACTGCAAATAGCAAAACACCCAATTCCACTCCAGCCGGAAATATCTGTATTACACGTAATACCACCCTCCACAGTAAAAAAAGGAAATGAGACTACTATTACTTAAATTAATTCACTCAGCCCAATTAAAAATTTCACAATACTGGAAATACTAGGAGAACCCAATAAAAGAAGCCTGGTATCGAACAAATTGGGAGTTAATGCTCCTAGAAAATACCTAAGCCGGAAAAAAACCTCATGACAGGCTGCTGTGCCGAAAATAATTTCACTGATATATGGTTACTGTTTTATGGTTGCTGTTAAATGATAGAATTGTATTTGTGCAGGACAACCCCTTACCATGCAAGTCCTACAAGAGGCCCTCCTGGATATACCACCATCTACAGTAGTTGAGGGAATGGTGGCCCAGGATAGGGCCTTCTCAGTGGTAGCCCTCAGACTGTAGAATATTCTCCTCACACTGAGGAGCACCGAGACCTTCAATTAATATGTTCAGAAGACTGACTTGAATATATATATACATGTCTTTACTCTGAACTGTATTAGAACTATTACTCACAAATTATGGGGAGTAAAGACAATTTACAACTCTGTATCTTTGCTCGGTCCCATAACGAGATCCTAAACTCTGGATCTCCAGACCCTCCTGAACTACAGGCGCTATCCGCTGCTGTCAGTTTGGTCAATGGCAATGGATGTTGGGAGCTGTAGTTCAGCAACAATTGGAGAACCAGAACTAGGGGTGTGCAAGAATGCAATTTTTGATATTCGATTCGATTCAAATTGAATATTCAAATGTCCAAATTCGTACGAATAGAGAAAAAAACAAATGTATTAAAATTTGAACCATTCCAATACATTCATATCTGTTTGTACAAATATTTGATACGTATTTGAAGATACGAATGTCAACAATATTTGAATGTGTCTGTACGCATCTGCACGCATCTCATTTTTATCCAGTACACATCCAGTCTTCATCCTGTATGTATCTGTACAGATGCGTACAGATACCTACGTAATGCATACGTATCCGTACACATACGAATGCCCAAATTATTCGTACAAATGATTCAAAATATCCAAAGTCGTTTGAATATTAAAAAAATGAATGTCTGGAAAATCAATTCGAATTCAAGAGTCCAAATTCGGCTGAATTCGACCGAATAATGAATATTTCAAAAATATTCTTGCACATCCCTATCCAGAACATGTCCTCATCCTGAAGTCAGGAACTCACCACACCGGTCCTGTTCCTATTTGAGGTGTTGCAGTGATGGAAAAAAGTGACCTGATCAAGGCTTCCCAGGAAATTCAAGGTGGATGTAGGGGTCGGACTCTGTTCCACCCAGCAGCCTCCAATTCACTGATGCTGAACTATGAATAAGCGTGCATTTCCACAATCAAACTTGCAGTTGAAGATTTTGCCAAGGGAAGCCACAGAGCCTCTTAGATCAATGCCCTCTACACCCTGACGTGTTCAGATGTCGCTGGACATCAATTCCCATCAGCCCCAGCCTAGGAATCACAGCTCTGTAGTATTATACATCTTCTGCAGCTGCCTATATATATCAGCCAACCAGAGCAATACAGCGTGAGATTTGCATTCTATTTGCATGTACCATATATCGGCCAATCACAGCAATGCAAGCCATGATTTGCATTCTATTTGCATTCAGTCACAAGTGTCTATATTTGGTGCACCGCCCCTTTGCAATGCTGAAAAACCTAGTCATCTCCCACTTTATCAGCAAAATGTCCATTTGAGTACCATAGATAAGCAAGTCCCATTTTTCCATACAAACCAGTGACAGCGATATAAGATGGGAGACCCAAATGTTTTCTGCTATTTTTAAACCATAACCAAGCAAAACCATGCTATTTTTTTAGACCCTTTCCCAAGAGAGTTAATCTTTAGGTGTCCTGGATTCCAATTCCTGTACGCCATGACCAAAACTAATCAGTTTAGGGATCCAGACACAGAAACTTCACTGCATCAGACAAAAGCACAACGACACACTTTTGTGTGCCCCCAGATAAAGGCCCTTTTTCAAAAAGGACCAAGAAAAACATTATTTGAGCTGCCTCAGCGGACAAAAAGGATGCTTGCTCTCAAATATAGATTTTATAAAGTGTGGGGGGTTTTTTGGATCGCACACCTCCTATGGTGATCTACTTGTTGCTTTGGTTGGGGATCGGCGGGGGGGTGGGGGAGAAAATTTACAAAGTATATGTCAGAGCACACCTCCCCCTCCCAGAATTTCTTGACTGTTCAGATAAATGGCTTTGAAAATACAGTCAATTCACAGTGTGGCCTAATTTTGTATGGTGTAAGCTGACACTGCATCACCTACGGAACCAGGACAGGTAGGTTTTCTTCTAGGTTCCCTATGATCCTATACAGTAGGCTGAAGAATAAGAATTTAACTCATCCAAGCAGAATAAAAACGTAAGATAGCCCCCCCTCCCTGCCGAAGGCAAAAAAGACTAAAAACTTACACAGAGGGCAGTAACCAGCAAGAGGCATTCTTGAGATGGCCCACAACAGGGCCTTCTCTGTGGTAGCACCCTCTCTATGGAACGTTTATAAAAGAACTATCTGATGTTGCTTCCCTTCCCTGACCCAGTTTTTAGTGTGTTTTAATTGCTGAGTATTTTGTGTGTGGTTTTACCTTTGTTTTTAGTCTCTTCCATAGACCACTCTAAGATGTTCTTAATGATAAGTAGTGCACAAATGTTTTATATAAATAAAAATAAATGAACAGCATGTTACGTAGTAAGCAAACCAAATACTCTCAGGCTGAAAATAATGGTTAATCATACACACCTATGCACACACATGACTTGGCTACTGGCCTCCTGGCAAAAAGACAGCTTAGCCCAATGGTTGCTACGCCCTGGATTCAAGGTCACTCAGCCACTTTTCACTGCTGAGGGAGAATTTAAATTTGGGTCATTTGAGCCCTGGTCTGGTAATGTAATACAGACTCAGTTTTCTTTTTTTCATTACCAGCCAGGTAATGGGTGGATCTACTTGGATTTCATTGTTCCTGCCTAATCCTGTTGTTAAAGAAAACTGAAATCTGAAAAGAAAAAAGAAACAGAAAGAAGAAAAGTCAAAGAATCTTTAGGACCTTTGCAGGATGAGAGTGGTGAATTGGTCACTGAGAAGGAAGAAGTTCTGAATTCCTATTTTGTATCTTTTTTTCTTCAGAAAGAAAATGAAACATTAGCAGGCCTTCATTGTACTGTTGAAGGAATGAGAAAATCAAGGCTCTAGGGGTGTGCAAGAATGTTTTTTTTTACATTCTTTTCGAGTCAATTTGAATAACTGAAAATTCAATTCGATTTGAATTACCATATTTTCCAGCGTATAAGATGATTGGTCGTATAAGATGACCCCCAACTTTGGGATATACTCGCCGTATAAGAAGACAACACCCGGCGTATAAGACGACCCCCGACTTTTGAGAAGATTTTCCTGGGTTAAAAAAGTAGTCTTATACGCCAGAAAATACAGTATTTAAATTAGAATTTAACAAAATTCACATTGAATTGAGCAAATTCGAATCTACTGGTTCAAATTTCTGATTCAAATTTGCACTAACAAATGTTGACAAGATGTGTAGATGCCCGTATGCATCTTCCCGACATCCGTACACATCCATACATGTGTGCACACGTGTGCATGCATCCCATAGTTATCCCATATGCAACCCGTTTTGTCCCGTACAGATCCGTACGCGTCCATAGACGTGCATATGCATTCCACAGTTATCCCGCACGGAGCCTGTTTTTGTCTTATACAGATCCATACAAATGTGTAGGGATGTGGGAAAGGTGTGGATCTTCAAGCATGCATTGTGTACTAACCCACATACATAGGAATGTTTGAAAAACTCGAACGAACAAAGGGTAGTATTTCTTCACCCAGAGGGTCATCAGTTTATGGAATTTGCTGCCCAAA
>MTQE01003633.1:758085-796551 GCA_014337955.1 Aspidoscelis marmoratus
CAAATGAAGATTTAGCAAATGTAATTCAGCAACAAAATCACTAATTTAAAGAATTATTTGTTTTTGCTTTTAAAAAATACATATATCAAAAATTTAACTTTCTTACTAGAGCTACAAATATCACAAAATTATGGATATTTGTAGATGTGACACTGCACCTGAGTTAAGCTACGTTTTCTTGTGAATTTTGGCATACCAAGCTGAAAAGGTTCGCCATCACTGCCCTATGTGGTAGGTGGCGCTGTGACAGCTCAGAAGAGAGTTGTAATTAGCCCAAGGTCACCCAGCTGGCTTCATGGAGTGTGGAATCAAATCCGGTGCAAAGCCAGTCTGTTATAAGCTGGTTCTATTTATTTATTTTCTCTTTGTACGTCTATCCCGCCCTATAGACCTAACAGTCTCAGGGCGGGTAACATTTAAAATCAACATATTCAAACAATAACAGTATATATATTAAAAAACCGTGTCTGCAAGCGGGAAGGGAAAGGCATATCCCCATTTAACCGGAGGCCAGGGCAAAGCAGTGCCTCTTCACTGCCTTCCTCAACAGTGGTGATTCACACCTCTATTCTTGTTCATCCTCATTTATTTTGGCAACGCGTGCAGCTTTTGGAAAGCGTTTTGCAAAGAGCGCTGGCAAGATTGCCATGATGTGGCTGCTGCTGATCCATTAAAGCAATGAGTGAATCCTGAGGGAAAGCTTCCACCGCCAATATTAGGCTTTAAAATCAAGATGGGCGACATTTTGTTTTGCTTTGAAGGCCGATCTTAGCTATTGGGGCGGGGGGGGAGTAGTATCCCTCCTTCGCTTCTCTGCTGCTCCTTCTGGCTTTCAGCTTCCTTTTTCCCCTCTCGTTTTCAGGAAGTGACAACTAATTTGCGACCGGGTCAGATCCCGCGCAGGTCTTTCCCCGTGTGTGTGTGTGTGTGCGTGCGTGCGTTGTGCAACCCCCATTAGGTGCCGGAGCAGGCGGAGGGCGCATGGAACCCGTGCAATGGGACGGTGGAGGCTACTGTGGCAGCGCTGGGGCTACCGGGGCCCCCCAGGTCGGAAGCCTCCTGTAAGTGAAAGGCGCTTTTTTTTTTTGGAACTCCTTTGCAAAATTGGCTTTCCACCACGATGGAAACGGGCGGGGCAGGAAGGAGCTGGCTCGCTGCATGGCGTGCAGGCATGACGCTTGCAAGCAACCATTGCTGCTGCTGCTGCTGGCGCGCGCGTGCGGGCGGACGTGCAGGCAGCGGCGTTCGCCTGTTTGCATGCAAATTGCAAGCTCTTTTTGCAAGCCACGGGGGAGTTTAGAGTATTGCGTAGTGGCGGCGTGGGATCTGCTTGCCATGTGGAAGGCACTACCGTGGGTCTCCGCTCCCCCCTTTTTTGGATCTTGCTAAGGGGAAGGAAAAAACGAGACAAGGGGCCTCATCTCTTCTTCGTTGTTTTAAGCGAAGGCGGCAGAAGTTACAGGCTTCCCATTGGAACAGGCTGTATGTTTGCTTTAGTTTAGAAGGCGGCGGCCATCGTTGCCGCCGCCCCCGCCTGTGTTTGCATGGATGCCCGATGGCCCATCTGGCGAACATCTGCCTGCAAGCGAAGGCAGGCAGGCTTCTTGCTGTCGGGGCTGCAGGAGGGAGACGCCAGCCGGACACGAGATGCACCCGTGCAAGGAATTTGGGCTACAGGGTGTTCCAGAAATCTGCACGGGGAGGTGGATGGATGGAGCGCTGCACGTCTTTCCTTTTTTTAATTTATGGGAGTTTTCCGGTCATATAAAAAAGTGCAGTAGAACTGACGAAGCAGTAAATAACCGAACATATCAACAGGCGTCCGCTGTCAGGGATTTGCAACCTTCAGAGAAGGAAAATTAGAGGGGCGTCACAATCCTGAGACCCCATCCAGAAGAGGGGAACATGGCTGCCACACCGATCTGTGGCAACCCCACCATAGCCCCTCTTTTTTGCACCTAAAAAAATAAAAAATAAAGAACCCTATTGCTGTTGGGAAAAAACCAGTGGTGGGTGTGAGTTTTCCAGTAATAGTGCTTTTTTCCTCTCGTCTTGAGATGAACCTGCAATCACTGCTCCCTCCGCCGCACATGTGTAGAGGCTGAAACAGCTGCCCACGCATGCGCACTCATGCACACATCTGGGCATTCTGGATACCTGGATGTGCACGAGACTTAAAACTGTTTGAAGACCATACCGGCTCTCTTTGTCTAGCTGCAAAGTGATATGGTGAGGGAACAGTGCCCTGAACTATTCTGTCTTGGGCCGTGGTCACATACCAGTTTGGTCTAGTTAAGGAGCCGGACACTTATCTGGGAATACAGGGTTCGATTCCGCCTTCCCCCATGAAGCCATCTGGGTGACTTTGGGCTAGTCACAGCTCTCTTCTGAGCTCTCACAGCCCCACCCACCTCACAGGGTGTCTGTTGTGGAGAGTAGAACAGAAAGCTTTGTCAGCCGCTTTGAGTCCCCTTAAATGGGTGAGAAAAGTGGGGTAGAAAAGCCAAGTCTTCTTCTTCACCATAAGCCATCCTTAGAACATCCTTGAGTCCCTTTGCTCACACCTTTTTTTTCCCCCGACTCAATTTATAAGTGGATTTTCCCTCCCCCATTTTTGCTTTCTGGAGTGTGCTTTTTCACAGGACTCGGTGTCCCTTTCAGCATGGAAAACCAGACTGAACTGCACCATGATGGGTGGAACCTGCCTTGCCTTCCACTCAGTGTCTGTCTGCGTGGGTGGCATGCACCGGAGTTGGCAGCATTCCTCTCCTCCCTGTTTCATTCCTGCCAAGCAGTTTCTACTTTGCTCGCCACCTCTCCTAGGATCATCCCCTCTCTCATCTTGCCTCCCCATTTCCCTTTGTTCCAGTCTCATGGTGGCCAACTCTTTCATCCTTTAAAAATATAAACCAGTTTGCACTAGACCAGTGATGGCCAACCTATGACACGCGTGTCACAGGTGACACGCCAAGCCCTTTTGTGTGACACACACGGTCACCCTGACACTTGGGCGTGTAGTGCTTGCTTGTTCTTGAAGTGTGCAGAATACTAACTTTCAATTGAAAATTAGCTAACGAAATTCAGCAACAAAAGTCACTAATGTAAAGAATTATTCGTTTTTGCTTTTAATAATATACATATATCAAAAATATAACTTTTTAACTAGAGCTAGAAATATCACAAAATTATGTATATTCCTGGAAGTGACACATCACCCAAATTAAGCTAGGTTTTCTTGTGAATTTTGACAAACCTTGCTCAAAAGGTTAGCCATCACTGCACTAGACTGATAAAGCAATAGATCAGCGGTTCTCAACCTTCCTAATGCCGCGACCCCTTAATGCAGTTCCTCATGTTGCGGAGACCCCCAACCATGGGGTCGGGGCAGCTCAGGTGAGGATGGGCCGGGAAGGCGGGAGACTAGTCGTGACCTCTGTGAAAGAGTAGATCGACCCCCAAAGGCGTCAGGACCCACAGGTCTTGAGAACTGCTGCAGTAGATCTTTTTTTTATTTTCATTTACTCTATAGTGATTTTGTGGAGAAGCTGGAATGATTTTTTTGAAATGGCCAGAGGAGCACTGTTGGGAGGGGAAGCAAGGGAAAGAGTAGAGCAAGACTATAAATGATACAGTTCCAAGAACAATGTATCTTCCATTTTCCTTTAGCAATGTGCAGGGGAAACAATGTTTCCTTTCAGCAAAAGGGGACTTTTACTGAAAAGCAGAACTGCTTCAGCAGCTTTAGGGCAAACAGCAGAGCTTAGCCTCTCGTTTTTCTTCAGGAACAGCTGAGGGTGTTGGGGGTGCATGCTGGCTGCAGTATGCCTTGGCCACGTCTGTTTGGGGGCACAGTCCCCTTACCCCAACAATACCGTGTGTTATCACTGAGTTAACTATCAGTACCACACAACTCCAAACACACTTCGTTGCTACTGTTGATTGACAGAACTTTATCCTATCGAAATACAGGTGGTGGTGATGGAATCAAGAGGAGTGGAGAATTAAAGCGTTGTGTAAAGGAGACTCAGAGTGATAACGTAAAAGGTGTGAGCATAGCAGCCCAAACAGAGGACAGTTTGAGGATGGGTGATCAGGAATTGGGTGTGAACAGGATTAGGATGGCTTCAGTTCAGCTTCTTAACAGGATGGGCTATTTCAGGGAAGGTGCGACCAAGGCCTTAGTGTGATATTCAGCCGCTTTCTGGAGGTGGCCTGAGATTGCTGTTTAATTCTGGGACATAGGTTTGAGCTAGGATCAGACACAGCAACAAACAGCAACGGAAGCATCTCTGAGGCGGCTTTGAGGTGGGATTGTTCACATACCCATCTGCCCCTTCCCCGTCTCCTGAACATTTCATGCTAGATAAGGTGGATGAGAGAAGGGTTGGCAATTGGTAGTCTCTCTGAGCTGGCTCTTTTCTTATGTCTGATCACAGCCTCAGGTTAACAAAGTGCATTACAGACCGTTAATTGCCACATGTTTCCTAAACTGATTCTTTAGAAATATTTGGGAGGAGATTACTGTGAGATAAGGCTTCTGTTAGTCCATGCATTTTTCTGTACTGTCTGTGCCTTGCATCTTTCTTGCATGAGTCTGTTTGAGACTAGATCCCAGAGTCTTTTAACCTGCACAGATTAGTTCTAGGCTAGGCATATTAGACACTTAAGCAGTTTGGGACCAGGGTGCTTGCTTGCGCAGATTTCCCCTTATAGATCAGTATGATCACTGCAGTTGTTTGAAGAGGTCTTGCTGTGGCTACCATCAGTAACTGAATGGGGCCTTGCAGTGTCCAGAAGCAGGACCTTCTCTGTGATGGCACCCACATTCTGGAATATTCTTCTGCCAGACAAGTCACAAAACACCTACTAGTATAGCTGGCAGCTGGTAGAAATTTGTTCACTCAGACATTCCCCTGGTGAGGGCGAGGTAGACACCTTCTTGTCCCTCCCAGTTTTTTTAAAAAATATTTAATCAAATAACAATATGTACAGTAAATAATAAACAATAATAACAGGAAAAACACATCTATCAACTACTAGTTAAATGCCAATTGCCGGCCATTTTGTAAAACAGGAACAGAAAGTACAATCTTATGAAACCAATATGCAGAGTTAAATAAACATAGAATGTGGAAAAACAGACTGTAATTGAGCATTAAAAAAAGCGAGTAGTACAAAATCGTCTTATAACCTCTCAGTCCCACCGCATGTGTTTATATGAGCTTAAAACTTAACAAACTTCCCCAGAAAGGGGAAGCTGACTTAGTTATACAGTGTAGTTGTATTAGAGGGATCAGATACCATCAATACAGAATTTTTAGTGAGAGTTCGCTATCGTGCTGTGATTTAGAAGCTTGGTATAGTTTTGGTGGAATCCTAGACCAAATAAAGTCTTCAAAAGATACACCACAATCTGTCTTCCAAATCTGTTTCATCCTCTTCAGCTCTGAAAGCTGAAAATCGAATAAGAAGCCATAGTTTTGAGAGGAAATTTTCTTACCATAAGGTTTGTCATCCTTTGCTAAATATTCAAAAGGAGTACGATCTCTATTACCTATTCCTTTTTTCTTGACTTGAGAAATCATAGTATTTATACTGCAAACTAACCAATTTAAACTAGAACCACCAAGCATAAAGGATAGTTCCTGAAAGGAATCAGGAGACGCTTCTGAGGAGATGAAATCCTTAGCAGTGTCCAAATTTTCACTTTTTGACCTCTCCCAGGTTGTTAACTTGATGCAGAGTTAGGAACAAGACTTTCAGAGGGGTTAACCTCTTCCATGTAGTGAAAGTGCTATGTAACAACAGGTTTGAAACTGCCAGTAATTAATTGTTCCATTGGACCCCCTAAACAACAGTGAATGGGAAAAGCCAAATCTGCAACGCAAGGAAGGGGAGAAGAAGAAGAGTTGGCTTTTCTACCCCACTTTTCTCTCCCATTAAGGGAACTCAAAGCGCCTGACAAAGCTTCTGTTCTTCTCCCCACAACAGGACACCCTGTGAGGTAGGTGGGGTTATGAGAGCTCAGCAGAGAGCTGTGACTAGCCCAAGGTCACCCAGCTGGTTTCATGGGGGAGGGCGGAATCGAACCTGGTATTCCCAGATAAGAGTCCAGCTCCCTAACCACTAGGCATAAAGCAGTGTCATAGATTGATGTAACTGACAGGAATCTTAATACGAAGAGAGAGATGGCTATCCCCATCCTCCTTTGAAAATGTTGCATCAATGTAGACTTAGATAATCTACATCTTTTACCGTGAAAAATGCATTTGTCTAATTTATTAGTCCGAAGCTTTCTAAGGTTTTCTGGAATATATGTAGGGAGAGTTGAAAAAAAATATAATGAAGAACTGTAAGGCCCCTCCCAGTATTTAATCACTGTCACCTGGTTTTAATTGGTTCTCTAGATTTGTTTTCAAGTTATGCTGTTTGCGAGGCTTTTTTAATGAAGAGGTGGAAATGTTTTAAATAAATAATAGGTACAGAGCAAACAGAATTTTGATAGGTGTCTCTGCAGGAAATGTCTGCTAAAATTCATTTGTTTATGGGAATACTGACAGTGAAGCAGGGAGACTTTTGTGGATGAGTATTGGTCCGTCATCTTCTGATGCTTTTCCTTGAAGAGCATTGGTGCTTTTCACTCTCCAAAATTCAGCAGAAAGGGTCTGTGCAAAGTCTTAGGCCCTTTCTGCATTTACCTGACTGTGGGTCTGGATTAGCTTGGACCCCTGGTCTCGATTGCAGGACAGTGTGGGTGGGATCAGCACCATCCGTACTAATGGCACTAATCTGGATCACCCTTACCACACAGCCTCAAAAAAAGAGAGAAAAAAAAGAAAAAAACTGGCTTTTATTCTCTACTTTTCTCATCCATTTTAGGGAACTCAACATGGCTGAAAAACCTTCTGTTCTCCCACCACAGATACCCTGTGAGGTAGGCAGGGCCGTGAGGGCTCAGAAAGAGAACCGTGACAAGCCCAAGGTCACCCAGCTGGTTCTTGTAGGAGCGTAGATTGGAACTGGGAAACTACCGGATAAGAATCTGACACTAACCACAAGACCAAACTGGTGAAACCATATCTCCATGCCTCCAAGGACTAGGAACAAGTTCAAAGCCTCCATAATCTATATTAATATGCAGATACCACATGTGTACTACATGGGCACTTAATCTGGATTAAGGGTCTATGCAGGAAGAGCCTTTCATTGTATTGATGTTGCATCATAGCTGCAGGATCAAGGCAGTAGGTTGTTTATCAGGAAGGCTTGCTTGGGGGAAAACAGTATGATTTGCTTATGCATCGAAGAACAATGCCCTTTCTACATTGCTTTTCTAATTCCTAAATGTATTTCCTCATTATTATAATTCTTGTGCGTTGAACAGGTGCTTTAATAAGCAAAGGTATAGAGGAGCTTACTCAGTAATAAAAATGATTGCATGGGAAATACAACAGTAAACAAAGTTTTTATGCTGTGGGGGAACATCAAAGGCCCAGACACAGCCCATCTAGTCTGGCATCCTGTCTTACCTAGTGATCCAGGAATTGTTTCTGACCTTCTAAAGTGGAAAGCAAAGCAAAACGTTCACCTGCTCTTGACTTCCTCCAATTGGCCTTGAGAGGCTTCCAGCCTATCTCTTCAACCTGGAGGCAGAACCTAGGCATCCATTCTAGCAGCCATTTTTGTCTGTAAAGATACAAGAGGCCAGCTGGATCAGGCCAGAACCTATCTAGTCCAGCATCCTGCCTCACACAGTGTCCCACCAATTGCTTCTGGGCGTTCTCAAGAAGAAGGCAAAGGCAAAACCTTCACTTGCTCTCAAATCCCTGTCCTGTCTCTCCAACGTGGAAGCAGGACCTAGGCATCCATTCTAATAGCTATTGATACACATGTCCTCCATGAATTTATCTCAGCCTTTGGTCTAGTCGTTAGGGAGCTGGGCTCTAAATTTAGGAATACCAGATTTGATTCCTCCCTCCCCCATGAAGCCAGCTGGGTGACCTTGGGCTAGTCACAGCTCTCTTCTGAGCTCTCACATCCCCACCCACCTCGCAGGGTGTTCTGTTGTGGGGAGAAGAACAGAAGCTTTGTCAGCCACTTTGAGTCCCCTTAAATGGTTGAGAAAAGCAGGGTAGAAAAGCCAACTCTTCTTCTTAAAACTATCTAGGATGGTTGCTGTCACCACCTCTTCTGGTAGGTTTTGCAACTTTTTTTAAATGAAGCATAATGTCTCTCCTAGTCTGTTCGTTTGATTTCTGCAGGAACACTGGAAGGTCTTAGATAAGCTGTGGTCCTGTCATGTGAGCCTTTTCGATTATTTTCAATAGCAAGGTTCTAACTCTTCACCTCCCTGATATCTGCAGGAGAGAGTTAAGGCACAGAAAAATGCCTGAGAAGTTTCTTAAACAGTGATCTGCTGCGATATGTCCAACGTTTCCTCTGAGCTGGTAGAAGCTTTGCAAACGTGGGGGAACGGCCCAGTGCGGATACTGCACAGACTGCCTACAGCAAAAGACTGATGTTTGTGTGAACAGTGTGCAAATTCGCTTCCGTGTAATGCGGGTAAAGTGGGCAAATTCATGTTGTGAACGTACATTACGAGAGAGGCCTTTTTGAGTACATCTGTTGTAGTTTATTTAGTTCGTCACTCAATTTCTAGAGATGCCCAATAACTAGAAATTCTCTAGGCAGGCTGAAATCAGACTTCAGACAACTATACAATGTGTAAAAACCATATTTTTAAAAAATACATGTGAAGTGCTGTAGCATAAAAACAGATTTTAAAGCAATAAAGATTTAAATCCAAGCAGCGCAGATCTCTAAAATACCTGTGTAAGCGAGAAGGTCTTTGCCTGGGGCCTATTTGCACTTGGCGTTTTTCTAGAGTCTAACTCGCGACCGCCGTCTGTGGTCCACATACTAATGCGGACCCTGCCAGGCCTCACTTGGGGCTTGCTGTAACTTCCACTAGCATGTGGACAGTAGGCCCCTATTTTGGGATATATTCCAGAATAGAGCCAAGTGCAAACAGGCTCCTGGTGCCTAAAGTCATATGATGCCTGGGGGCCATCAACACCTGTTTACTTCATATGGGAGAGTTGGCTGTTAAATTGCTTTCTTTGATCGATTTGTTTCCTGGATTTATGTTCCGTCTCGTTCTAGGCATTCCTCTACAGGGAAGTACCGAAGGGGAAGAAACATAGTCACCTAGAAGCATAGTTATCTAGATTAATGAAAGGCCCTTTCTGAACTGACCCTCGCATCTCGGTTAAGGGTCCCTGTAGTGCACTGTAGTGCAATCTGGGTTAAGGGTCCCTAGAGCCTGTTTATGCAAATCAAGGGGGCCCTGCCCCCTAGTGGTCTGGCTGGGTTATGCATTAGACAGAGCCTGATTCAGATTAAGAGGTCCTTAAATCCAGATCTCCGGTAGTGCCAGAGGGACCAGGGACTGATCCAGAACATGGGACGTGTGCAGGACTACCAAGAGGTGCAAAACCAGATAGGAACTTCCATTCCTACCGTTCAGAGGCAAAGTGCTCCTAGATGTTTCGATGATGTAGTCCAGAAGTTGCAGTGGATGCAAAGCTCAGCAGCCAAACTGTTGAATCAGACTACCTGTCTGCACACACAACACCTGGGCTTAAGCTCTTGCACTGGTTGCCAATCAGTTACTGGGCCGGATTAAATACTTTATGCTCAATATATAAGGCCCTAAACAACTTGGGACCAGGGCACTTGCCAAATTGCCTTTCCTGTTACAGACCAGGAAGTGCCATCTAGGGAAGCTGTGCTGAAGGTCGTCTTTCTATGTCCCTCAGCAGTGCCTTCTTTGTGGTAGCACCTTACTCCAAAGTGCTTTCTCCTCAAATATTCATGAGCCACACAGAGTTGTAGATTTTTGGAACCTTTCCTCTCCATCCAACTGTTCCTGGTATGAATGGGTATTTATGTGCCCATCCACTGTTTGTGGTGTTGTTTTTTAGTTACTGTCTAATATTCTGTTGTTTCTAATTAGTTTTAATGTTGTTTTAAGTTGCATTGTAAACTATTTCAGGAGTTTGATGGGGTTTTTTTAAGAAGCACTAGCCAATTTGATCTAGTGGTTAGGGTGCCGGACTCTTATCTGGGACTTTTAATTCCGCACTTCACCACGAAGCCAGCTGGGTGACCTTGGGCAAGCCACAGCTCTCTTCTGAGCTCTCACAGCCCCACCCTCCTCACAGGGTGTTCTGTTGTGGGGAGAAGAACAGAAGGTTTGTCAGCCGCTTTGAGTCCCCTCAAATGGGTGAGAAAAGCGGGGTAGAAAAGCCAACTCTTCTTCCTCTTCAGTATAGAAATGTTACAGATAAGTCAATGTAACAATTTCTTTGGTGATTACCATGGGTTTACCCTGTGGATTATACCATTCTTTTAAATGCAACTTTTCCCCCTTTTCATTCTAGGCAGTCCACTACAGGCATGTGTCATCTTTCCCTCTCCCTCGGCAGCCCCTGCCATCACTGGCTGAAACGATGACCCGATACTTGCATTCCCTGGAGCCCTTGGTGAGTCCGGAGGAGCTGGAGCAGACAGAACAGCTGGTTGCAGAGTTTCAGGCTCCCGGTGGCGAAGGTGATCGGCTCCAGCAACGGCTGCAACGCCGGGCTGCTCGCATGGAGAATTGGGTAAGGACAGGATGCTGGGAAAATGAGGCAGACGTATCCATGGCTACTAGAATGGATGCCTAAGTACATCTTTCAGGCCGTGGAGACAAGCAGGATGCTTCTAAGGCCATTTGCTGGGATTCGAGAGCAGGAGAAAGTTGCCCTTGTCTCTGATTAAGATGCCCATGGGCAATCAGTTGGCCACTGTGTGCTGTACCAGATGGGCTGTGGCCTGATCCAGTGGGGCTCCTCTTATGTGATTGGTAAAATGCGGCCTTCCCTCACAGTGTGGGGTGGGATATGCAGAGGTTCCTCCATCTTGCAGCTGCCACCAGAAAGCTTTGAAGCATCTTGCCTGGGGAGAGGGGAGAAGAGACAGCAGGCTGGGTTGTTCTACCATCTTGCTCCTAGTGGTGGCCCCTCCCTCTTCCAAATGTCACCAGGAAGCTGTGAACCATCTTGCCTGAGGGAGGGGAAGAAAAGATAAGAGGCTGGGTTGCTCTGCTGTCTTGTTCCCAGCAGTGGCCTTTCCCTTCTCCAGTGTCCATCAGAAAGCTGTGAACCATCTTGCTTGAAGGGAGAGGGGAAGAGACAGCAGGCTGAGGATCTTTACCTCTTTTTACCTGGTTTACCCTGTTTACCCATCCTGAAACATTTGGTATAGGGTGGGTTAAAAAAATGAACGAACGAACGAATCTTGATGTTCCGTAGAAATAATTGCTGTCCAGTACTACCCACTAGGTTTCTCGTGGAAGGGAACAGAAAACAAGTCAGCACGTATAATTTGCCTCTTTATACATCTATTGTGGAACTGGAAAAGGTGCAGAAAAGGGCAACCAGAATGATTAAAGGGCTGGAACACCTCCCTTACGAAATCAGACTGCAACGTCTAGGCCTCTTTAGCCTGAAGAGATAGCATTTAAGAGGGGATCTGCATGGTATAGAAAAGGTGGATAGAGAAAAAAAATCTCTGTCACACAGCACTAGAACCAGGGGGCACTCTATGCAGCTGATGGGTAGGAGAGTCAGATCAGACAAGGGGAACTATTTCTTCACCCAATGGGTCATCGGTCTATTGAATTTGCTGCCAGAATAAGTGGTATCAGCAACCAGCCTAGATGTTTTTAAGGAAGGGTTAGACAAATTCATGGATGACAGATCTATCAATGGCTACTAGAATGGATGCTTAAGTACATCCTTCAGGCTGGGGGGACAAGCAGGATGCTTCTAAGGCCATTTCTAAGGAGAAGGTTTGCCCTTGTCTCTGCTTGAGATGCCCATGGGCAATTTCTGGGCCACGGTGTGCGACAGGATGCTGGACTAGATGGGCTGCGGCCTGATCCTGCAGGACTCCTTTTCTGTTCTTCTGTTCTAACTCATGACATAAGCAAGAGATATGAGCAATAGAAGATGGCAATAGGGATGTTACGGGATTCTTCTCTCATCCTCAGGAAAATAGTTGTTCTCAAACTGTGGTGGAATGCTGGAAGTTGCTGTTCAGGAACATTTAGAGGACCATGGTTGGAAGGCCTCTGTGTTTAGGTTTCCCTGCCATCTGCTCATCTTTTAATGGTGTCCAATTCATTCTAGATCACAGACTGGTGGGTTCAGTCAGCCTACCTGGAGAGCCGCCTTCCCGTGGCTGTTCATTCGAGCCCAGCTGTGGTTCTGCCCAAGCAGGATTTTAATGATTGGAAGGGGCAGCTGAGGTAAGAAAAGGGGCAAATTGTGGATAGAAAAGTCTGAGGAGCTATCATGGGAGATGTGGACATGTCTCTGAGGTGATTAGTTTCTTGGAAAATGATGAGAGAATGGCAGAGACCACATGCATGTCTAAGACCAAGGGTTTGGGGGCGCTGCCAGAAGAAGGAAGTAATTTTCAATTTACTTTCTCACAAATGGAATATTATCACAGAGTTATGATTGCTGTTTTCTGAGCAGAGTAAAAATATGTCTGTTTCTGGAGAAGTGAAGGTGATTTGGCTGTGACATCTGTCACCCTTTTGGTCGCCAGGGTTGATTTGGCCACTGTGGCTAACTAGGCAGGCAACTCTTCCTTGCCATTGCTCTGTTTATGTTCTTCCCACAGCTTGGTGCTCAGTGGAGGAAGACAGAAGCAATGTACAGTTTTTCATTAGAGATTATATGGCAGGTAGCACCATCAGTCATGCTCAAGGTCTCCGCTTCCAGATCCTGTCAGCTGTTAGGAATAATCTGTTTGCTTGACTGTTTTGAGGGTATGAGGTGTTCAGAATCTTTGCCTCAGCCCATTCTGTGCCACTCCTCCATGGAGCCAGCCGGGTGACCTTGGGCTAGTCACAGCTCTCCTTCTGAGCTCTCACAGCCCCACCTACCTCACAGGGTGTCTTTCGGGGGAAGAAGAACAGAGCTTTGTCAGTTACTTTGTGTCCCCTTAAATGGGTGAGAAAAGCAGGGTATAAAACACAGCTCTTCATCTCACAAGAACTCCACCGGACTGACTAGCTGACCACGCCTCGTTGGGACACCATCATGATTCCGGTTTCAAGGCACCTTGACGGTTTTTTGCCCAGATGTGTTGCCAACACAATTATTCACGCCGCTTACTTGAATGTGTGGCTGATGTTCTGCCACATTGGAGTAGCATAACTGCCACGTGACGGGGCCTTCCGGGATGCCGCTGCTGTGGTCTCCTTCATAGACACCAGCCCTTAAAATGTTTCTTCTCTGGACTTTCCATCAGCCTTCAGGTATTGTCCTGGAACCCATGAGCCAAGCATTTGGCTAGAGTCATCAGAACAAACTTCCTCAATCTGGATTGCTGCTAATCTGCCCCACTGCTAACTGGCTCTGCTGGCTGGACACGGATCAGCTTGATCCTGAATGCACTATTTGCTACCAAGCCCATTCAAGTTATTAATATTAACTTAAAAGGCCCTCATGGATTGGACCCCAAATATATAAAGGAAGGCCTCCTTCCATACAGACCTCCCCATGTCCTAAGATCTGCCAATGAGGCTTTCTTTGCAGTGCCACCTCCTTCAGCAGTTAAGGGAGTGCGAGACTGTGGTAGGGCCTTCTTCGTTATAGGCCCCCAGGCTCTAGAATAGTCTACCCTCTGAGGTGCATCAGTTACCTTCATTTTATATATTCATAGGATCGTAGAGTTGGAAGGGACCTCTTGGGCTATTGAGTCCAACCCCCTGCTCAATGCAGGATTTCCTAAGCCATCTCAGACAGATGTGGGTTGAGCCTCTGCTTGAAAACCTCCAGCAAAGGGGAACCCACTACCTCCTGTGGTAACCTACTCCACTGACTGATCGCCCTCACTATCAGGAAGTTTTTCTGTCTAATCTGTATTGACTCCCTTGAAGTTTCATACCATTGTTTCTAGTCCTCCCATCTTGTACAAGTGAGAATAGGGACGATCCCTCTGCACTGTGACAGCCCTTCAGAGACTTGAAGACCACTATCATGTCTCCTCTCAGTGTTCTCTTCAGACATTTGACAAAGTTGCACATCTTTAGTCTGGCCTTTAGCTGAGGGAACAACGTGTCCTATCCCTGCCAGCCCTGACATGGTTTTAGCTAACAATCCCTAAGACTTTGGGGCATAGGGCAGGTTAGAAATACAAGTAAATAAATAATCCGGTGAAGTCTGCCAGAGGCTTCAAGCTTTTCTCCTCTCTGTTGGATCATTCTTTGTCCTGTCAAAGCTCTTAGCTGACCTTATACTGTAGCCGCAATTAAAAACAGTTCCACCCGTGAACTAGTTCGGTGAATATATCTGTAGCTTGCACCCAGCTTGTTATTTGGTTGCCTCAGGTGAGGTAACAGTGTTTAGAGAGATGTTTATCCTGACAGAGAATTACTTAAGTACAAACAGAGTGTAGTTTGTGTGGGCAGCAAGTAAAAAAGCAATTGTTGCAGTTAATGAATCTGTGCCTGGCAGAAGACCAAAGTGTACTAAGTGACCAAACCAGTATCTGTAAGAACGCATTTTGGGAAGAAGGAGCCGTGCTGGGGGTATAGCTCAGCGGCAGAGCATTTGACTGCAGATCAAGAGGTCCCCGGTTCAAGTCCGGGTGCCCCCTCTTTTTAGGGGTATGTATTCTTATTTTCAGTCTTCCTTGACTCAAAGATTTGTGGAAACAAAATATAGAGGATCGTTTTTCTAGGAAGGAAGAGAGTGATGAGATAGACTAGTGATGGCAAACCTTTTGCGCTCGGCGTGTCAAAATTTGCAAAAAAAAGTAGCTTAACTCAGGTGCCGTGTCACATCTAAAAATATCCATAATTTTGTAACACTTGTAGCTCTAATTTTAAAAAGTTATATGTTTATAAATGTATTTGTTGAAAGCAAAAACAAATAATTCTTTACATTAGTGACTTTTTTGTTGCTGAATTTCGCTTGGTAAAGCTTCGATTGAAGGTTGATATTTCGTACACTTTAAGCCCAAGTGAGCGCTGCTAACCTCATCTGTCAGTTTCTTTTATTGGTTTTAATATTATTTAATGCTGAGAATAAGGTCTCACAAAAATACATCGAGAGAAAAAATTGTGAGTAAAGCCAGCGCTGCCGCACACAGGTCTTCGGTTCTCTAGCTGCCAGGAGCACAGACCCGTTGTACGTTACCCGGCAGTGCAATGACATGACTCCATCGACCCTCCTATATTGGGCACAGACAGTGCCTCTGTGCTCCTGATATTTTGGGCCGCAAGCCAGAAGCGGTCTGTGGCCTACAAGATACTGAACAGCAACAACATGTCCAGGCGCCAGGGTGACTCTGTGTCATCCAGGAGGGTTTGGCGTGTCGCCTGTGACTTGCGTCATAGGTGCCACCACTGGGATAGACCCTAAATCTGGTCCTGAATTTCTTAGGCTGAGATTTTGTTCCCTTTGTTTGCAGGAAGGAAAAATATATTTGTATTTTTAGTTGCAGTTCTCAAAGCCAGCTGAAAGGTACGCTCTTGAGATGCTTGGTAGAAAATGCATGCCAAATAGAGGGATGTATAAGTCTGGATATCCATTTGGTTGTAAAAAGAATGACAAGAAGTTATCTTCCTTTTTTTTCTTTTTGTTTGTTTTCTTTTTAATTCTTGATTAATGTATGCCCTGTACAGTTAGGTCCATGAGTATTTGGACAGAGACAACATTTTTTTGAATTTTTGTTCTGTACTTTACCACAATGGATTTTGAACAAAACAATTCAGATGCAGTTGAAGTTCAGACTTTCAGCTTTAATTCATTGGATTGAACAAAATCCCTTCATTTCCAGGGCTCAAAAGTAATTGGGCAAATTAGATAATTGTAAATAAAATTTTAATTTCTAATACGTGGTTGAAAACGCTTTGTTGGCAATGACTACCTGAAGTCTTGAACTCATGGACATCACCACATGCTGTGTATCCTCCTTTTTAATGTTCTGCCAGGCCTTTACTGCTGTGGTTTTCAGTGGCTGTTTGTTTGTGGGCCTTTCTGTCTGCAATTTAGTCTTTTTTCTACAAATGGATAATAACAGAAATGCAAGTGGCAGTTTATTTGAAGAAGGGAGTAGGAGGGATGATCTTTCAGCTTTGAAGGGCCTTTTCTGTGATGGCCACCGGACTTTGGAACAATGTCCTTCTGAAGCTTTGCTTGTGACCTTACATTACTGTATATGGCTTTTTGCGCCTGGTTAAAACATACCTCTTCACCCGGGCCTTTGACATTTAGCTTCCTCTGAGTGCTGTCATGTTAAGGATGAATGATGGGCTATATTTTAAATAAGTTTTAGATTATTCTATATATTTTATCTTTCTGTTGTTGTGACCCGCCCTGGTATGAAGGGTTAATAACAGATAAAAGATTAGATAAGAGATTTGCAACAGAGATATGTGTTAAAGAGCAAGAAGTTGTTGTTTAGAAGCAATGTGGTAATGGCTGTATTAGGAGAACTATGGTAATGAAATGCAATGGTAGAGAGTGCTGATATGCAGAAATTTTATGACATGCGTATTGTAACTTAGGCTAATGCTCCGCCTTCCTATAAAAGCTGTCTTTTCTGTGAATCTGGGGGCAGTTTCTGCAGTCTGTAACTACATGGTGCAGTTTGGAGAACTAATTCCTCTGCTACCATTTACATGCAAATAAAGACTCTCTTTCTGGAAGATTCCTTTGACATTGATTCCTTGCGTAGTGCGTAGTGCGTAATTTGACCGTAACACTGGGACCTTTGGGTGAAGGCCAGGGTATAAATTCTTTTTAAAAATTCAGAAACAAACAAGTGATGTTGCTGCTTTTTTTTTCCCAGGCAGGGCCAAGAAGCTACGTTTCCCTTGATTCGAGAGAAATTTAGAAGGTTCTGTCAAAATGCTAATCTTGTTTCCTTAACAAGTTCAGCAACTATTGCAAAGTAACTGTGGGAGGCACTTTGCTTTATACATCTAATCTCACAGTGCATGATAAAACTGCAGGAGGTCTCAGATGTATTTTTAGGGCATGAGGTGAAGAAGCAAAGTGTTAGCTGGTGCTAATTGAGGTGCTGTGAAGGTTTAAAATCTCTGACCATCCCAGCACTTTACTGACTCTGCATGAGTTTGTTTTTGCTGTCAAACTGCACAGGGCTGAAACTTTTGTTCTATCCACTGGGCCTGTGCTGAGGGCCACTGGAACTATGGGTACTGTAGTATTGTGTTTGGAGGTAGACAGAGAGGAAGAGATCAGTGGCCCAAGGGAAGTCCTGCCCCTTCTTGTTTTTTTCCAGTTTGCTGAGTTTTCTATGCAAATATATGGCAGACAACTGTGTAGAAAAGCCTCTCTCTTTGACTAGATTTTATGTGAAGTGTTTCTTTGAACTGAATAGAGCATTTTGTTGCAGATTAAGAGGTACCAGGTTCAACTGCAGATGTCCTCTTTTAAAAAAGAGAATTTGAATTAATTTTTCTTCCTCTTGTCCTCACAAGCTCACAGCAAGTGACAGTACCTTGTGTCACCTAGTGTCATTTTATCTCTTTATAAACCTATGGTGAGGCCACAATTCTGGTCACCACACTGCAAAAATGATATTGTGGAACTGGAAAAGGTGCAGAAAAGGGCAACCGGAATGATTAAGGGGCTGGAACACCTCCCTTACGAAATCAGACTGCTATGTCTAGGCCTCTTCAGCCTGGAAAGACAGTATTTAAGAGAGGACCCGATTGAAGTATGTAATAACATGCACGGTATAGAAGAGGTGGATAGAGAAAATATATTTTCTCTATCATGCAACACTAGAACCAGGGGCCCTCTATGAAGCTGATGGATAGAAGAGTCAGATCATACAAGGGGAAGTATTTCTTTACCCAGAGGGTCATCCATCTATGGAATGAGCTGCCAAAAGAGGTGGTAACAGCTGCCAGCCTCAATGGCTTTAAGGAAGGGTTGGTCAAATATATGGATGACAGATGTATCAATGGCTACTAGCATGGATGCCTGAGTACGTCCTTCAGGTTGGGGGGGACAAGCAGGATCCTTCTAAGGCCATTTCCTGGGGTTTGAGAGCAGGAGAAGGTTTGCCCTTGTCTCTGCTTGAGATCCCCATGGGCAATTGGTGGGCCACTGTGTGCAATAGGATGCTGGACTAGATGGGGTGTGGCCTGATCTTATGTTCTCATGTAAATGCTTGATTGTGGTTATGTTTGGTGGCCGAGCTGTTCAGGTGTAGAGTAGATTCCTTTATTGTTGACCAAGAAACCTCCAGTTCTGATCCATGTCCTATACTTATGGTTCGGAACAAGAGCTTGGTAGTTTGCATAAAGGCTATGGCTGTGTAAAGTTTAAAAGTGCAATAATACCTTGTCTAAAAGGTGGAGTAGAATTTCACAACTAGTAAGAAGCATGGATGTAATGGTTAACAAGAGAACTTTGACCCAGCTATGGTAGCCTCTCCAAATTTGTCCTGCCATTGTGAAAGATCAGTGATGACAGAAAAAAAAGATTCATGGAAAAACAGTTAACTCATGATTGCAGGTCTTTATCTGATACTCCATTACAAGAAATAGTTGAAATATCCTTCTCAGATAGTACTAGCTGACTGTGTGCTTTAGCAAAACTCACACACCACACTTTGAATGCCAGCAGAGCACTTAACCATTAACCATCATTCTTGTGGTTGTGAAGTATGTTGCAGAACTGGTCTGGCATCCATAAAGTTTCCTGGTCAAACATATCTGTGTGCTGGGGGTATAGCTCAGCGGCAGAGCATTTGACTGCAGATCAAGAGGTCCCCGGTTCAAGTCCGGGTGCCCCCTCTTTTGAGATTTTGTTTATATGTTAAGCTCACGTCAACCTCAAATGCGGTGTTGCTTTTTGCTAACCTTTTTGCTAACCTTCTGAAGTCAGTCTGGGTTGTGGCTAATTTTTGTTGTTGTTGTTGTTTATGTGATAGTTTATCAAGTATGTGAATGATAGAATCTGGTTCTCAGAATCAAACAGGAGGGACACAGGAGATAGACCAAAACCGTTTAAAGGCCTTGTGAGTCTATGGACCTTTCTGCATTTACTGGTATTGATCCTCTGCTAAATAAGTCTAAACATACTTATTCACCTTTTTTTTTATGATGTCAAAATTTATTGAAGGCAAACTTATTCAGCTTTTTGAAAAAAGAGCAGCATCAGGGGTATCAGTCACAGTTATGCCAAACTCCTCTAGGATCACAATTTTTAAGATATCTAAAAGGCTTAAAAACGAAAGGGTATTTTAAAACAACAATTGATATTAAGGGAATGTTGAGGGCGCATATGAGCCGTTCGAGAGTAAAGACGGGTGACGCGCGCTCCGAGGCTCTAAAAAAATAAAACGGACGAATTGAGGACCTCCAGCCCCTGAAATTGGCACCAGAACCCCATGGAAGCAAGTAAGAAAGCCCCAACTGGCCAGAGGGGGTAAAAAATTAGCTCAAAATGGGAAACCCACTAAAGATAAAAATAAAACCCTGGCAGCTAAAAATAAGGGTGCGAAACAGAAAATGGCAGCCGCAGCACAGAATAGTCCTTCCACAGAGGCAGATGGAAGGAACAGAACTAAATGAAACAAGCAATCCCCTGGAAAGAAAAATGGACAAATTGAAAGACCATATTGACAAAATGGGAAGAAAATTCCCAAACCTTAAAAACTCAGCTGCAGCAAATGAAATCCTCAATAGAAGACATAAAAAATAACATGCTAGAAATACAAACAACAGCCTCAGAGGCAATGGACAATTCCATAGCCAATATAGACAGTATTAATTAAGTCATTTCCAAATGATGTCCAAACTCTCACCAGTCAAATCACAGGTTTGCAAAATAGACTTAAAAGACCCAAGTTTCGCTTGAGAGGACTTTGTGAGCTTTCTGAAGGCAGAGCGCTAAACCCATATTTAATCGAAATGTTTGCAGAAGTATGCCCAGACATCCCAGTCAGAGAAGATGACATAGCAAAGGCGCACAGGAGTTTTGGTCCTCGTCCGGATCCTAGTCAAAAGTCAAGAGATGTAATAAAAGCCTTTGATAAATTCTCCATCAAAAACATGGCTCTCAGGACAAAATCCAATATAATGTATGACAACGGCAAAAATTTTGTGGTGCCTGACTTGGCCCCTGAGACACTCAAGCTTCAAAAAGGCCTGCAACCACTTGCCAATCTTCTCTACCACTCCAAGATTAGATTTAGATGTTAAGGGAATGTTAACAGCCGGAGTGAGTTGCTGGTGTGCTTTTTAATGAGGCACAGATACGAAAGGAACTGTGGTTTTTTTTCTCAGAGAAGAGGGATTGCTTTTAGTTAGCATACATGAAACCATTAGTCATATGAATGTGGTGGAGAACTATGTGGCCAAACCAGTATCCTAAGAAGGCTGTTTTGGCAGATTGGTCTGTGTGTTGGGGGTATAGCTCAGCGGCAGAGCATTTGACTGCAGATCAAGAGGTCCCTGGTTCAAGTCCGGGTGCCCCCTCTTTTTGGAAGACTTTATTTCTATTTTAAACTTACAACAGGCAATATTTATCCATTCCATGTGCTGATCTTCTCTGAGAAGAGTGATGACTGCACCTCAAAAAAAGAAACACACATGCATATATAAGATTTTAGAATAAATGGAAAATGGTACTTCAGTTTCCGTATGTGATGTCCTCAACATCTCTGTCTACTTTTACTATAGGCCATTTTACACTTACTTTTAGATATGTCACAGAACAAGGTCCACATAGTAGTGCAGATTACAACAGGCCTTGCCTGGGTCCTGCCATAGTCTACCCTAGCAGGCAGGCAGTAGGACCCAGTTCCAAGATATATCCTATTTCAGATTTACTGGGCATGAAGAGGAAGAGGAAGAAGAAGAGGAAGAAGAGTTGACTTTTCTCACCCATTTAGGGGACTCAAAGCGGATGACAAAGCTTTCTATTCTTCTCTCCACTACCCTGTTAGGTAGGAAGGAGAGAGCTCAGAAGGAGAGCTGTCACTAGCCCAAGGTCAGCCAACTGGCTTTATGGGGATGGGCGGAATCAAACCCAGTCCGACTCACTAACCACTAGACCAGTGATGGCCAACCTATGACACACGTGTCACAGGTGACACACCAAGCCCTTTTGTGTGACACACCTGGTCACCCTGGCACCTGGTCACGTAGTGCTTGTTTGTTCTTGAAGTGTACGAAATACCAACTTTCAATTGAATATTAGCAAACGAAATTCAGCAACAAAAGTCACTAGTGTAAAGAATTATTTGTTTTTGCTTTTAATCAAATACATATATCAAAAATATAACTTTTTACTAGAGCTACAAATATCACAAAATTATGGATATTTCTAGATGTGACACAGCACCCGAGTTAAGGTAGGTTTTCTTGTGAATTCTGACACACCGAGCTCAAAAGGTTCACCATCACTGCACTTGACCAAAGTGCGTTACTACTTTAATAACAAATATTTTGTTGGGTCTTGTATTTTAGTTTTGTATTTTGGTTGCTTAATAACTGCTTATAAAGTGTATTTAATATAATGTGGAAAGAAAGAAGGAAAGATGGTGAAGGAATGATCCCTGAAGAGAGGGGTCCTTATACTGCATCAGTAGTGGTGGAAGAGAACTAATAAAACGTTCCCTTTCCTGCCACAGTGGATTTCCCTCATTTTATGAAGTCACTTTGCAAAGAGGCCCAAAGCTGTATGTAGTATAAGCTGATGATGTGCTTTAGAGCTCTTTGCAAACACAAATGCACAAGGTTTAGTTCCATCGCAGAAAGGAAGAATTGCACACTTGATGCTGATATGATGTATGATGTATAGTATGGAACTATGTGGTCAAACCAGTATCCCTAAGAAGGCTTACAGGTCAGACAGGTGCATGTGCTGGGGGTATAGCTCAGCGGCAGAGCATTTGACTGCAGATCAAGAGGTCCCCGGTTCAAATCCGGGTGCCCCCTTCTTTTGGTAGAGGGTTTTCTTTCCATTTTAGTTCATTTTTCTCATAAGAGACATGAGTCTCAGAACATATCCCAGATTTTGGTGACTAATTTAAAACAGGCTAGAAGTCTATTTAACTGGAGATCCAGAAGTCACCAATTCAGGACTACTCCATTTGAGGAAGCAAGATGGATGATAAATATTTGCCTTTGAAGCTTTATTCCCTTCATGTCCAAGACTCTTACTGGGTTACAGATTAAGAAGAATGCAAACAGACACACTTAAAGAGGTGTCCTCTCATGAATTTGAAACTCTAAAGGACAGACATTTTCTCCCTAAATTCTCTTTTCCCCACCTTGAAGCCTGGGAATGGGCACCTCTTCATCTGGGGTAAAATAACACTGAGGGCGGCTCTTCTGTTTCGTTCGGTTGGGCAGTAATCTGCATATGCAGAGGAGGGAAATCTAGCCAAACACAGCAGGGAAACGAAGGCTGCCAGCAACCTACTAATCAGAGCTACAGAAAGATAGGCACATGAGTAGCCAGTCAGTGGTGAGTGCATGTCAGGGAGGGCTTTGCAGGACTTAGAGGTGAAGAGCAGTGAAGTGAGGAAAAATGAAGTAGGCTTATACTTTTAACTGTTTGAATGCCTGAAGGTGACACACTTGGAGCCATTACTTGTATGAGCAAGGTAAGGAGCTATGTAGTCAAACCAGTATCCATAAGAAGGCTACTGGTCAGACAGGTGCATGTGCTGGGGGTATAGCTCAGCGGCAGAGCATTTGACTGCAGATCAAGAGGTCCCTGGTTCAAGTCCGGGTGCCCCCTCTTTTTGGAAGAGGGTTTTCTTTTCATTTTAGTTCATTCCTCCTCTTTTTTTGTAAAAGACATGAGCCACAGAACATATCCCAGGTTTTGGTGACCAAGACCTGTGGTTTGAAGTTAGTTAAAACACATTAGAAGTCCATTTGACTGAAGATCCAGAGGTCCCCAATTCTGATCTCCTTTTGAGGAAGCAAGAAGGATGACAAATATTTGTTTTATTCCCTTCATGTACAAGACTCTTACTGGGTTACAGATTAAAAACTTAGAATGCAATCAGACACACTTAAAGAGGTGTCCTCTCATGAATTTGAGACTCTAAGGACAGACATTTTCTCCCTAAATTCTCCTTTCCCCACCTTGAAGCCTGGGAATGGGCACCTCTTCTTCATTTGGGGTAAAATAACACTGAGGGCAACTCTTCCATTTAGTTGGATTGGGCAAGAAACTGCATAAGCACAGAAGAAGGAAATCTAGCTAAACACATCAGGGAAACAAATGCTGTCTGCAAGCTACTAACCATGGCTATGGAAAGTGAAGCAGATGAGTAGCCAGTCAGTGGCAAGTGCATGTCAGGGAGGGCTTTGCAAGACTTAGAGGTGAAGAGCAATGAAGTGAGGAAAAATGAAGTAGGCTTTTTTTTTTACCTGTTTGATGCCTGAAGGTGACACACTTGAAGCCATTAGCTCTATGAACCAGGTAAGGAGCTATGTAGTCAAACCAGTATCCATAAGAAGGCTACTGGCCAGATAGGTGCATGTGCTGGGGGTATAGCTCAGCGGTAGAGCATTTGACTGCAGATCAAGAGGTCCCCGGTTCAAGTCCGGGTGCCCCCTTCTTTTGGAAAGGGTTTTCTTTTCATTTAGTTCTCTTCACCCCGCTTATTTTTAGTAAAAGACATGAGCCACAGAACATATCCTGGGTTTAGGTGACTAAGACCTGTGCTTTGAAGTCAGTTAAAACAGGTTAGAAGTCCATTTGACTGCAGATCAAGAGGTCCCTGGTTCAAGTCCAGGTGCCCCCTCTTTTTGGGATGCTTTAATTGTATTTTTTTTAACATGTAAATGAATATCTTATTTAAGATTCTAGCAACTGCAGCAGTAACATAAACAGTAGGTCAGTAGTTGACTCATGCCTATATGAACAGTATAAAAAGCCACCAACATGAACATAAGAGTAAACATTAAAGAAAAATGCTTTGGAGGACAATTTTGCTTAGTTTTAATCATAAAGTTCATAAGTTCTACATGATTCTGAATTTTTAAGGAAGCATGACTGCAGATCAGAAGCACAACTGGGTTTTGTTAAACAATTAATGGTGGTAGAAGACAGGTAACAAAATGTTCTCTTTCCCAATTTTATGAAGCCACTGGAAGTGGATAGTATTTTCTCAGTTTTAATCACAGTTAGCCAAGGGACCCAAAGCTGTATGTAGTATGACCTGATGGTGCGCTCTAGAGTTTTTTGCAAACACAGATGTGTGAGGAGTTATTCCGTCACAGAAAGGACGAATTGCCTGTGGGTAGCACACTTGCAACCATTAGTTGTATAAGTATAGTAAGGAACAATCTAGTTAAACCAGTATCCGTAAGAAGGCTTACTGGGCAGACAGGTGCATGTGCTGGGGGTATAGCTCAGCGGCAGAGCATTTGACTGCAGATCAAGAGGTCCCTGGTTCAAGTCCGGGTGCCCCCTTCTTTTGTAAGAATATACAACATTTCTATTCATTGCCTCCTCAATCCCTAAAAAGTGATATGATTAAAATTTAGAGAATCCTACATTTTGTATTTTAATCCCACTGTTCTATCTTGGCTGCTATTTAAAAGCACAATAATGGACATTCTGTTAAAGGGCCACAACCTTCCCTTTTAGCTTGTTTTTATTAATTTCCTGAGGCTGTCTCCAGGCATCCACTATTTTGGGATATTCTTGAACAAAGCATTCCTAGGATCATTTCATTTTGCCCAGACATTTTGCATTTCAGCATGTCGCATGGAGAATGAACCTTAAAGTTGGAGTCCTTAGCCGTGCTCTGAATGCTTCATGAAGAGATTTGCCCTTTCCGTTGGCTTCTCATCCTGCTGTCCTCCTGCCAACTCAACAATCCAGTTCCCTTGCTTACCGGCTCGCTTGTTTCCTTGCTTGCTTTCCAAATCTGCAGTTTAATTTTAAAGCAAGCAATTGAACTGATGGTCAAAAGGGTAGCCAAAAGGATGAGCCAATGGTGCTCAGCACATTCCACCGCATGGCACTTATGTGCTCGGTTGTTCACCTTAGAGGGAACACTGGTTGTAATAGTTCAAACTTTATTTTTTTCCCCTGATGGTGGTGGCAATGTTGGAGAAGGAGGTGGAGGAGGAGGAGAAGAGGAGGCGTCGTTTCTTTAGACCAGCAGTTCTCAACCTTGCTAATGCCGCCACCCCTTAATGGAGTTCCTCATGTTGTGGAGACCCCCAACCACAGGGGCAGAGCAGCTGGGAGGTGGGAGGGAAGGGCAGTGGGAGACTCGTCACGACCCCTCTGAAAGGGTAATTCGACCCCCAAAGGGGTCCCGACACCCAGGTTGAGAACCACTGCTTTAGACCCTTATTTTTTCACCCTTGACTCAAGGCGGCTGAGTAACCTTCTGCTCTTCTCCCCACAACACACACCATGTAAAACTAAGAAAGAGAGCTGTGGCTAACCTAAATTCATTCTGAACACAACACCAGATCATTGGGAGGTCACGTGAGCTCATTGGTAGATCTTTACAAAACTCCTGACTGAGGTCTGGAAGCGTATCCATGGTTTGTTGACATGACCAGCCGTGGTAGAAAAGCACCATTGAGGTGTATCTTCTCTGTACCAATGGATCTTCAGGCAGCTACTGGAGTATAGAATATATTCTCTAGTTTAATTGCCCATGGGATTCAAAGATATGAACTGACAATGTGCTCTGGATCCCTTTTCCAAGAAGAGAAATCTAAGGAGTTGATCCTTGGCAGAACGGAAAGCTTGCCTGTAGGTAATCCACTTAAAGTCATTAGTCATTTGGGTATGGTAGAGAACTATGTGGCCAAACCAGTATCCATAAGAAGGCCTCCTTGGCAGATGGGTATGTGTGCTGGGGGTATAGCTCAGCGGTAGAGCATTTGACTGCAGATCAAGAGGTCCCCGGTTCAAGTCCGGGTGCCCCCTCTTTTTGGAGGGAAAGAATCTTATTTTCTTTTCTTTTTTTTAGCTTCTTCCTTCCCTATAGACTTATTGATGTATAACGTGGCAGGACTGAATGGTTTAAAATGTAAGAACAAGCCCACTCCCAGAATACACGGTCAAGTCTAGGATTATGGACATAGACATTTAATGACAAAAGAGCATTGTATCTGAATGACCTTTGGGTGCACCTCATTTAGAGGATGGGACTTATCAAGTTCATGTTCCCGAAATTTCAATCAGAGGGTGCAGGTAATTAGGTAAAATCAGGCTGGTAGGTGATGGAGGATAAGCAGAAAGTCCAGGCTATGCCTCTGGGACTCCTTATACACAATTTCCCTTACATGTGACGGTAGAAATGCAGCATGCCACCTTCTGTGGGTTTTGTTGACATAACTAAGATCAAAGGCCAACCCCCAAAGCATCCTGGGTGTTACAGTTTGTCCCAAGAACTGTTTTCAGAGGACAGACAGTTCCAGGAGGAGGGGAGAGCCTAGGGACCTTCTTATCCCTCCAAAGGTTCACTGGCTTCCTCCCTCTGTCTTCCCCTTTCCATTTCTCATCTTATCCACATGCCACCTTAATTTATTTCAAAATTCATCAGAGGTAGAAGACTTTCTTCCCATTGTTCCTACTGAGTTTTGCCATTGAACCCCATGAGAAGCCTGGACAGAGCTTCAGTTCCATACAAGCTAGATTTGGTATGTCCTGTTTGCCTTCCATGGCGTGGCTGTGACGTGGCACCTTAATCTGGGTTCCTTTCCCTCTATTGATCTGCACCAAAATAGGCCAGTTCCCCTTTCAGGCCAATGTAACTCTTGGGAGAGTCGGTCAACTCATTGCAGGTCACCTTAATTTGTCATGCTGAACTTGTCACCTCAATACCACACCCATAGTTTTCCATTTCTATTGCTGTTCTCACACACTGCTTGCCTTTATAGGTCTGTCCCTAGGGCACTTCATTCCGGGCATCTGATGAAGTAGGGTTAATCTATGAAGGCTCACACTACCAACTTCTTTCTTTCTGTTAGTCTCTTAGGTGCTTCTCAACCCCCATTTCTAGTACATTTGAGCCCCATATCCACGGGGGGATATGTACCGGTGCCTACCAGGTTTACGGCAAACCGTGGATATTTGAAATGCTGGGAAATCTTGGGAAATCTCGAATGATTGTCCATAATTCTTAATGGCACTCAGGGGGAGGGGCTGGTATAGTAGATCACAAATAAGTGAAACTGATTGCCAAGTCAGTGGATATGAGGGCCCAACTGTACTGATCCAGACTAACATCTGGATACCTCCTTTACATAGATGAATAAAAAATTATTCTATTCTATAATTCCTTGTTTTTTTTAACCATTTCCTTTGCATCTTTGAATTCATTGTAAGTCAGTGGACAATATAAGTTGACGGAGCTTTGAGCAATAATTTTCCCTAACAACATTAGAGTCAATTGCTTGATATGCACTGTTTATTTAATTTAAGAATTTATTTCCTGTTAGTATAGTTTAGTTTATTATTTATGAACCCGCCATGCGTTAAATTGAAAACTCAGAGTTTCATAACGATTTGCCCACGAGAGCTCTCTCGCTCTCTCGTTTACATCCATGACACTCCTTAAGTAACACATGTTCCCTGGGTGGTGCTAAAGAGCAGTCACTTAGGGGTTACCAGAAGGTGCGGCAACCAGACAGTCTTAAAGCAGTGGTTCTCAGCCTGGGGGTTGGGACCCCTTTAGGGGTCGAATTACCCTTTCAGAGGGATCGCGACGAGCCTCCCGCTGCCCTTCCCTCCCAACTCCCAGATGCTCCACCACTGTGGTTGGGGGTCTCCACAACATGAGGAACTCCATTAAGGGGTCGCGGCATTAGGAAGGTTGAGAACTGCTGGTCTTAAAGGATCTCCTGGTTCTAACACTTGTTTAAACTATGTGAATTTGTCATATGCTAAATAAAATAAACATCTCATTCTGCCTCTCCCCCTCTCATGAACATTCTAGGTTATAAAAGTTGGATTAGACACAGGATGAGGACGTGAGCACCAAACACTAACATCTCCCGAGGTGCTTTTGAGCTGCTTTTTGCTACATGGGAACACAGACAAAGCATATTGGGCCATTCTGAGAGCTGAAGAGAAAAGTGTTCTGTGAAAGGAGTTATGTTTGATTTTACTGAGGTTATTTTTCTTTTGGGTCGTGGATTGGTTCCTACCTCCTTTACATAGATGAATAAAAAATAATTCAGTTCTGTCTATTATTCCTTGGTTTTTTAACCATTTCCTTTCCATTTGTATGGAATCAGTTCTAAGTCTTTAGGGGCCATGTCACAATGCCCAGCGATCCTGTAAGTGCCTGCCCTCTCTTAGGAGTAGCTTGGCCCTGTTTGGATGCTGGGTTCGTGCAATGGCCAAGTGAATACTAGTGTGGACACAAAACACTGGTAGCAAGCGTTTCAACAGTAAACTAAAACAAGTTTATTATTATACAACAAGCAATACTAGAAAAAAAATAAGGTTCAGGTATTTGTTGGTTTAACTCAGTAAGTCTCTTAAGGCTAGGAGCTACCCCTTTCTCTAAAGGAAAATAGTTCCCCTTTTAAAAGACAAACCTCTCCACATTCCTCCTCCTCTGGCTTGCTCTGCCACAGCTCAAGCCAAGCCAGTGTACCAGAACATGGCTCCAGATGATCACAAGGCCCAGTCTCTCCTTGCTTGTTCGATCATCCAGCCTGGTCAGTTGCTATTGAAGTCTTCCTTCAAGATCTTCCAGCCAAAAGACCCCTGGTCAGCTACTGGTTCCAGCTCCCTCAGGATTCAGCTCTCTTCTCCTTTCAGCTCTTGTACCAGCATGAAGACCTAGTCTGCTGTCTTCTGTGTTCATTTATACCCATATCCCTGACCCTGATTGGCTGTAACCTCCTGGGGAAAACTGCTGAAATAAAATGCTGCTGTAAACTCCTGATTAGTGGGAACTCCTGCCCTAGCCCCTCCAGCACTCAGATCCCCGGACAGCTTTTCCCTCCAGAAAGTAGCTGCACCCAATCATTGCAGCAGGGCCCGCACAGGATTTCCCGCCATTTTTGCAGCCTCCACCCAGGTCTTGCAACAAGCTGTTTGCAACAAGGCTGGCTATTGCAGCTTTGTAAGAAGCCTGCAAAGCCAGAAAGCAAAACATTTTTGCAGCCTGTACTCTGAAACCGTCACAGGCCATGTGAACATGCAAAGCCCAGACACCTCTGCCAATGGACACACTAAATTATTTGTGTATTTTATTTCAGACATTCTATATCTCTTCCCATTAAAATGTCAGAGCAGTTTGCAAAGAAAAAAATGAAAGGATACAAACAGCTAAAATGACACAATTCATTAGAAGCATATTAAACATTGTGGGGGGAATATGGAAAAAAACATCAGTTCACACTATAACTGTAGGCACCTAGTGAATGTCATAGGAGAGATGGTTGTACAAGGTTGGTGCTACTACAGAAAAGACCCAATTGCAAGCCATTTTGTATTTTTTAAACCTGAAACAGGACTATTCCAGATGATCTCAGAACTCTCTTAGGCTTGTAACAGAACAGCAGTTCTTTGAGGAACTTTGGTCTCAAGTTCTTTATGTTCTTATATGTCAAGAGCACATCCACATATCTGTTCTTTCTAAGGGAGGGCAACCCTATCTAGAATCCATTCTTAAGCAAATCCAGTCCTAGCAACCTACAGATCATTATAGACCTTATATATAACACCAATGGTGCCACATCAAAACATAACATATATGAATATGTATGCCTGAATCACGCCTGTCATTATCAGTCATAATTCATTATTCCACATAAGCATGTTTTTAAGAATCAAAGTGAGACTCCATTTTGTTTTCCTTTTCATTTTGTTCCTCCATTTCATTGTGTTTTGATGTGTCACCATTTATCAAGACTGAGAACGAACCAGTAAAACCGCATTTGACTGAAATCCACTGTGACTGAGCAAACTGAAAACAGAATTAAAGTTGGGATGGAATTTGCATCTCACCTTCAAATTTCGTAAAATTCAAATTCAGACAATTAAATTTTTCAAGCCCAACTTCCTTCTGGGGTGTCTTGTACAATGCTCAGCAAATCACCAGTGCAGGTCATGGTAGCTCAGTGGCATCACAAGTTCTCTTCAGAGTTTTTCACCTGGGATTTCTTCTCCTCCTCTCCTGTAGATTTGCTGCAAAGCTCATCGCCGGCGTGTTGGATTTCAAGGCAAAGATTGACTAGTGAGTATTCTGAGTTGGCAAAACTGAGAGGTACAAAGTTGAGCCCTTCTGTCAGGGCTGTGGAGCCAAAATGGAGAAGTGTACAGTGCATTGTGGGAACTGAGAAACTATACATAAAAATCCAGTTCAACTGGAATGTCCATGGCTAGACAGCACTGGGACAGCGAGGAATAAATGTGTGAATAACTGGTTGTTTTCTCGTCCATCTCTTTTAATATTCAGTTTATTTAGTTATTTTCTTTTATACCCCACCTTATGTCCTAAGGTTTCAGGATGAGTGACAGTAATTTAAAAAAACAAAAGCAAAGTTATAAACCAAAGAATGGGCAAAGTTGCAAAGCTAGAATAAATTAAATTTGGCCATGAGTTGAAAACCTTTCTTGTTACGTGCTTCTCTTGTTATCATTTCCTCTTCAGGCCCTGTGTTGTATAAAACCTAGAATTTGATTGGGTTTTAATGATGCAATACTTTCTACATAAGAGAAGCCCTGCTGGATCAGGCCACAGCCCATCTAGTCCAGCATCCCGTCGCACATGGTAGCCCACCAATTGCCCATGGGCATCTTAAGCAGAGACAAGGACAAACCTTCTCCTGCTCTCAAATCCCAGAAAATGCCCTTAAAAGCATCCTGCTTTCCCACCCCCCAGCCTGAAAGATGTACCTAGGCATTCATTCTAGTAGCCATTGATACATCTGTCATCCATCAATTTGTCCAAGCCATCTAGACTGGTAGCTGTCACCACCTCTTCCGGCAGCACATTCCATAAATGGATGACCCTCTGGGTGAAGAAATACTTCCCCTTGTCAGATCCAACTCTCCTACCCGTCAGCTTCATAGAATGCCCCCTGGTTCTAGTGTTGTGTGACAGAGAAAAGAAATTTTCTCTATCCACCTTTCTTAAATGTAATTGGTTAATCATATGTGATTATGTTTGCCTGAATGACGCCTGTCATTATCAGTCATAATATGTTATTCCACATAAGCATGTTTTTAAGAATCACAAAGTGAAACTCCATTTGGTTTTTGTTGCAGTTGAGTTGCCTCAGTGAACTAGATTTAATAAAACTGCAGTGTTGCCTTGACCTTCTTTTTGATTCTGCCTGGTTCTTCCACATTTAGCTGCTGGTAACAAATGGGGACAGACACATAAGAAAGACCTTTGCAGCACAGATGATGCCATTAGGAAGGACAGTTTGGTGGAGAATGTTGCTGGTTTTATTTTATTATTTATTTAAATTCTGCTGCTTCATTTCGTAAAGGAAATCCTGAAATAGTTTACAAAAATATAAACATAAAAACAAAGTGTAAACAGACTGCACCTGAATGTGTGTAGATGATACTTCCTAGTATTGATTTTGCTGCAAAGAAAACATGACAGCTCGAGTCTGGAAAATGGGGCATGGAAACAGTGTGAGAGTATTTGTATGGAAATTCTCTGACTAAAACTATTGCTTTGCTCAGTGTGATTTGGAATATATTAACTTGGCTATTTGGTTTTCCCTTCATGTCAGCCAGACCCTCTTAGTTGAATACTCTCGAGGTTACCCTCTCTGTATGGACCAATATTCCCGCCTTTTTGCCTCATGCCGACTTCCAGGACCGAAACACGATTCTGTCTTGCTGCCTCCACCAGGCCAGAGGCCTGCCACCTATGTTACAGTAGTCCGCAATTTCCAGGTAATATTCCTTCTTGATATAAACACTGAATTTTCCTGACTTTCTGAAATATTTTGTCTATAAAACAGAGTTCTAGAACTTTAATCTGCTGTTTAGTCCTTCAAAAAATACACACAAAAAATGCTGGGCATATTGAGAGAGATAGAAGCAAAGGATTCTGGGAGTTACATTAAGCACTTTTGCTTTGTTTCATCTTCAGTGACACATTAAGAAAACTTTAATGTTTCTTGAATGTTTAAATTGTTTATCATCTGCCTATCTTGGATCACAAAATCAATGTTATGACAAAATATCCAGTGAATCTTGTTGGGGGATTGCCTTGAAAGGTGAAGAGGATGCCATTTCTTTCACCGAATTCCATTCTTCATTTCCTCAAGTAGGACAAAGCAGACAGAGTGAACTGAGGAGTGAACGTTGGTTTTTGGAATTCAGAGCTACGCTTCTGAGTTTTCAGGGTTTTTTTTTAAGGCAGAAGTTGTTCGGCATGGATTTGGCCTTACATGATCAAGTGGTATGTGGATTCGCTCATCGAATGTGATCCTGGAAACTTGCAATGTCACAATTAAGCCCCTGAAACACTTTAATGACTTAATGACTTACACTGGTAAACTCAGCTTGCAGCACAATTGACTTACATTGGTTGGACTTGGTTTCTCCTCTGTGAATATCCTTAACATTTAGTTTCCCTACCTGCTTTCCCGTATTTGTAGGTGGCACATAGTTGCATAACAGTAGCAGACTCCCATAACAAGAGTTTCTCTCCAAACACATACTGTGCAGGTCTTGAAGGAACTGCACTGGTTACCAGTTCACTACTGAGGCCGGTTCATCAACTGAAGTCCTAAGTGGTTTGGGTCCTGAATATATGAAGGAGCACCTTTCCCCACAAAGATCTGCCTGTGCTTTAAGTTCATAAAGTTAGGGCCTTTTTGTAGTCCCACTGCCTTCAGAAATGCAAAAAGCTGTGGCAACAAAAGGGCCTTCTCCATGGTGCCCCCCCCCCCCAACTTTGGAATAACCTCCCAGAGGGCCTTTGATTCCTAGTTTCTCTGGACTTGTCCTGCCTCAGTGGGTGGGAGGGAGCGTGAGTGGGTGAGTGAGTAATACTTTAAATATGTTTTAGTATCTATGTTTTATCCTATGTTGTGACCTGCCTGGGACATCCAGGTAAACATCAGGATACAATTTTTATAAATAAAATAATGTCTGGTTGCTAAGTGATGTTATTTTAGTTTTGAGGGATGGCTATATTTGCATTGCACGCTTGTACTCTGAGCTGGATCTTGTCGCTGTGGACATTTTGCCACCAGGCTAAGTACAAGCATATTACAGAAGTTCCAAAACAAGGAGATTTCTGAAACGTGGAGCCCAGAACCTTGCGGACTAAAAACTGGCACCTTGATTATCACCGGTTCGGAATAGTTTCTTGCCCTGAGCGCTAGTTGGAGATATTCCTGGTTTTAATGCTTTTTTTTGTTCTTCCCCCAGTTCTTCCAGCTTGATGTTTACAACAGTGACGGGACCCCTTTGACCATTGACCAGTTACATTGGCAGCTTCAGCAGATCCGTGCCCAGTCTTGGAAGACAGATAAGGAGCCCTTAGGGGTGCTGACGAGTGACCACCGGCACACGTGGGGAAAGGCCTACACCACTCTTATGCGTGGTATGTTTACGTCTATGCGCACATGCAACATCATTGTAGGATTAACCACGCAGTGGCAGTGTGCTTCTGGTGTCACTTTTCCCACACTTCCACATGCAGTGGTGTTAACCAGAGTTAAATGATGCCACTTAGAACATTTATTTTTATTTTATTTCTTTGTATTTCTATTCTGCCCTATATTCAAGGGTCTCAGGGCAGGTCACAACATATAAAATGAACACATTAGAACGAATAACATATTAAAATCATGGCAGTGTCTGAATGGGGGGGGGGGGAGGCTGTTCCTTTACTTAGTCAAAGGCCAGGGTATATAGGTGGGTCTTCACAGCTTGTCAAAACACATAGAGTGAAGGTGCCTGATGTACTTCAGGAGGGAGACTACTCCATAGTCAGGGAGCCACAACTGAAAAGGCCCTATCCCAGGTGCCGAGACTGTTGTAGCTGTTGAATACAAAATGGTGATTTGTCATGATTTAAGCACTGATCAAACAGTTTCCTTGGACAGTATTTCCAGGCCCTTTCTGCACTGGAATTATTGTGGATTATATCCCAGAATAGGGACCTGCCATCCACAAGCTGGTGTGGATTTCGGCTAGCCCACCCGCAGCCTGTTGTAGTCTGTGCTGCCATGCAGATGGCAGGTCCCTATTCCAGTATATAATTCAGAATAAGGTCAGGTGCAGAAAGGGCCTGGAAATACTGTACAAGGAAATTGTTCGCTCAGTGCTTAAATCATGACAAATCATCTTTTTGTATTACACAGTTAGGACAGTAATTTTGGGAGTGTTTTTTGTTCTCCAAGTATATAAAATCATGCACAGTATAGAAAAGGTGGATAGAGAAAATTTCTTCTCTCTATCACACAACACTAGAACTGGGGGGCATTCTGTGAAGCTGATGGGTAGGAGAGCCAGATCAGGCAAGGGGAAGTTTTTCTTCGCCCAGAGTGTCATCGGTTTATGGAATTTGCTTTAAAGGTGGCAACAGCTACCAGCCTAGATGGCTTTAAGGAAGGGTTAGACAAATTTATGGATGACAGATGTATCAGTGGCTACTAGAATGGATGCCCGATTACATCTTTCAGGCTGGGTGCCTCTAAGGCCGTTTGGTGGAAGTGCAGGAAAAAGTTTGCTCTCGTCTCTGCTTGAGATGCCCATGGGCAATTGGTTGGCCACTGTGTGCGACAGGATGCTGGGCTAGATGGGTTATGGCCTGATCCAGCAGCATTCCTCTTATGTTCTTATCCAGATAAATTGAACCGGGAATCAGCACGTGCAATCCAACGGAGCCTTTTCACTGTCTGCCTTGATGCCCCTGTCCTGAAGGTGTCAGATACCCGTGCGGCAAGCCGTCTTGCAGCGCAGATGTTGCATGGTGGAGGCAGCTTCTCCAACAGTGGGAATCGCTGGTTCGACAAGACTCTGCAGGTGAGAAGCAATGAAGTGACCGCTGGGCTGGATCACTTTGGGAGCCTGAAGGTTTTTTCCCTCCTATACTCTGGGTACAAGCAGATTATGAACCATCCATAAAGAACTGCATGTTTAAGTGCTATTATCAGTCGGAAAGTTGGTTGAAACCTAGTGTTCCGCATTGGAGTCTGAATGAATTTAGTCTGATAAAATTTATGCTGTACCTCATAGCTTGGCTCTAAAGCTATGAACCTGTGGGTCGCGACCCCTTTGGGGGTTGAACTACCCTTTCAGAGGGGTCGCGACGAATCTCCCGCCTCCTCTCCCTCCCCTCTCCCAGCTGCCCCCCGCCCATGGTTGGGGGTCTCCACAACATGAGGAACTGCATTAAGGGGTCGCAGCATTAGGAAGGTTGAGAACAGTGGCTCTAAAGACTGTTGTTTCAGAAGAAGTATAGTGTTCATGAGTGAGTATTCGTTCACATGAAAAACTGCTCCCGCACAGACCTCTCCCTTGTGTTTGATAATCTAAGATGGAGCAAGTCTGTTGATATGCTACCTTTCCATGTAGCGTAGAGTTGAGGACTGTGATGTTCACCAGTGCCTTCCTCAGGCCCCAGAAGAGAATCAGAAACCTTGGTCATTGGTTTATGGAACTTACTACCAGGAGAGGTGGTGACAGCAACTAGACTGGACAGCTTTAAGAAAGGATTAGAAAAATTCATGGAGGAGAGCTGTATCAATGGCTACTAGAATAGATGCCTAGGCCCCATCTCCAGATTAGAGATACAGGCAGGAGGACTCTAAACTCTCTTTGCAGAGAACAGGGGAAAGTTTTGCCTTTGTCTTCTGCTTGTGAAGCCCAGAAGCAATTTGTGCTCCACGGTGTGAGACAGAATGCTAGACTATATGGGCCGGTTGCTATCATCATCTCTTCTAGTAGTAAATTCCATTTCACCTGTGGGTGAAAAAATATTTTACCTTGTCAGTTCTAACTCTGCTGGCCATCAGCTTCATAGAGCTTTCTCCTCCTTCTCCTTCTGTAATGCCGATTTTCTTTTCATTGGTTTGCTTTTTACCTTCCGTGCCCTTTTTTGTGACCTGCAGTTCATTATTGGAGAAGATGGGTCCTTTGGAGTGCTTTATGAACAAGCCATTGCTGAAGGGCCACCAGTTGCCACCATCATTGACCACGTCCTGGACTACTGGTAAAGAGGGATGGGTATTTCTGCTGACAGGGGCAAGATTGTTTGTAACTAGATTTCTGGTCTGTGTGGATATACATTTAGAGAAGAAGAAGAAGAGTTGGCTTTTCTACCCCCCTTTTCTCACCAATTTAAGGGGACTCAAAGCGGCTGACAAAGCTTGTCTATTCTTCTCCCCACAACAGATACCCTGTGTGGTAGGTGGGGCTGTGAGAGCTCAGAAAAGAGCTGTGACTAGCCCAAGGTCACCCAGCTGGCTTTTTGGAGGAGGGTGGAATCAAACCTGGTATCCCCAGATAAGAGTGTGGCTCCCTAACCACTAGACCAAACTGGAGGTACGCAAAACACTGTTCTGAGTAATTAAAAACGGCTGTGCACCTCCTAAGTGGAGTCAGTGTATAAGTGGATTGGCGTACCTTTACCAGTCCCCTAGGAGCTGGATGCAGGCCTTACCTGTGCTGACCTGTGTTCCTGACCTTCTATTGGCCTCAGGGATAAGGCTGTACTATGTCCTGTTGCACTGTGTGATGATGTCATTGCATTGTGCCACATATTGTCGGTCCTGCAGGGGCTTCTCCCAGCTGGCCCCCTAAGGGGCAGATCACATTCTTCTTAGAGTTTAATGTCTGAGAATTCTCACAAGTCCGTGTCGTGTTTCCACGTTGCTGCACTTCCTTTGTTTTAAAGGTAGAAGGCCGAAAAGGTAAAGAAACTAAGCTTTGTCCTTGACCATGGTAGAAAAAAGTTTAGAGGCAGTATATGGAACCTATAGTTCTTGTAGTACTAAGCTTGTGCCAAACTGTCAGTGTCTGGCTGGTTAAGGGAGCAGGTGAGTTCCCATGCAATTTTCACAGTGCCCACTTGCTCTGTAATGCTCCCTAGGTGCTGTGGAAAGCAAGAGTTGCTAGGTGAAGTCCCAGGTAGGAATGTGCACAATCTCCCCCACTCATTCGCTTTGCATCGAAGCGAATGGGACAGAGATTTGCATTCAGGTGCCTGGAGCCGCTTCAAATGTGCTTAAAATTCACTTCAAATGTCCATTTAATGTTAATCAACAGCAGCACCTCTGGACTATCCCTGCCCCCACCAGTCATGCCTCGGCATCTGCTTGGAATCCGCATTAATTCACCTTTGCGGATGTAACAAAGCTTCAGATGAAGGCACAAAAGCTTTCGCTTCTCATGTGAAAGTCTTCAAATATACCTAATAGAATCGGACCCCCATGTCCACTGATTCGGTAACCAAGGGTTTCAGTTAACCACGGTTACCAGATCGGCCCTCCCCCCCCCCCAGTGGGTGCCATAAGGGAAAAGCACCCAGAACTAGAAGGCCTATTTCAGCCTCCAGAAGGCCTCCAGTATTTCGGCCTCTGTAGAGCATTGGTATAGGCGCATGACGCCACCGGAGCCCATCCCCAAATGCAAGGGGCACATGGGAGGCAGGCAGGAGGCATTCAGTGACATCGCACAGCTATTCCAATGCTCTCTGGAGGCCCCAAATAGGCCTTCACCCAGAAAAGCATTTCTGGTTCCTGGGTTGCATGAAACATATCCCCAGCGGATACGAGGGCCTGACTGTATTTGATATGAGTGCGAAGTTTTGAACCTTAGCATTTTTTGCCCATCCCAAGTCTCTTTACTAATCTTGGATTCTATCAAACGGCAATTCACACAATTAAGAGAAGAGAATGTGGAGCGTGTCCAATTTATTGCCTGGCTTATCATGCCTATCTGTCTGTCTCTTTCTTTGTCCTACCCTTTTGAAACGGCAGCAAAAATCCAGTACAGGTCCGGGCTCCGCTGATTCCCCTGCAGGCCCCTAAGAAGCTCTATTTCTGCTTCACTTCAGAAATCAAGCGTGATATTGAACATGCAAAACAGAACTTAGACATGTGAGTGAAACCAGGGTACATTCAGCATGAGATTTTAAATGCGTTGCATCGGCATTTTGTGTTTATGCTCTGCCTTTCTTTCAAAGTGTGCAAAGTGGCATGCAAGGTGGGTAATTGGTCCAAAATTGCCAAGTGAGTGTTTTATGTCTGTGTGGAGACCAGTGGCAACTCATCCCTTTAAAGGGCAGGTGCATGCAGGTGTAGGGCAAGTGATGGTGGGCCATGAAAATGTGTGACGCACCCTGAGCAGACCTTGAATTGGTGCATCAAGGAAAACACCCCCCCCCCTCGTGGCCAGTGGTCACCTGGCCCTACTTGTGAATTCCTCA
>MTQE01003633.1:796578-845692 GCA_014337955.1 Aspidoscelis marmoratus
CCCCCCCCTCGTGGCCAGTGGTCACCTGGCCCTACTTGTGAATTCCTCACGCTTAAAAGTACAAGCCAGCATTAGTGGGAACATTGGAAATGGGAAATGTTGCAACACTCTAGAAGGTCTCAACGTTACAATAAAATTTAACATAGAAATAGATAAAATGTGTTAATTAAAACAGTGATAATGTCTGTATTGTTCCCTCAGGGTAAAAAGCTTTTAGTTAGTTTGTTAGTTGGTTAGTTGGTTAGTTAGTTAGGCTTTATATGCATTTGGGACAATTACTCTGGCCCTTTTTGCACTTGCATGCCCTAAATCCACATGAGTGAATCCAGAATAACTAGTAGTTCCAGAACATGGAGACAATTAAATGAGTCCATCAGAAATACAGATCAAGGGCCTCTTAATCTGAATTTGGCCCTGTCCTCTGCAGGTGAAGCTGGACCAATGGGGAGGCTGGGTTTCTTTGATCTGCATTAACGAGTGGGTGAGGAGGCTCAGGATTCGGATTAAGAGGCTCCTTAATTCAGATCAGTGGTAAATTCAGAAGGGGCTCTACCTCTTAACCTGAGACTCAGTTAACTTGGCTCATACTTTTTTTTTTCCAAACAGAATGTTTTTTAAATATGGGCGGTTCCTGACCTCTAATATTAGATACCCAGCAGCTATTACTTTTCTTGGAACAAAATCGCTGAAACTGAATTAGTTTTGATGCTTTTGGAACATGAGTTGCCCTCCCCGGCTTAAATATAATATGAAGTAACACTGAATTATTGCTGCTTGCTCATTGGCTGCCAGAACACTTTCTAAGAATTCCACAAGCACTCATCAACCCACAAAGGTTGAGAAACCTTGGCTTTCTTTTGACTGACATGTCAACAAGTTCATGTGTGGAATCTTGTCTGATATAGATGGTTCTTCAGGAATCTCATTTCAGAGTATATGGGAGTTTAGCTCAGTGTTCGTTTGTTAGTTTATTATTTGCATATACCCAAAGGTCTAAGGGCAGGTTACAACTTAAAACAATAATGGTATATATTAAAACAACAGCAGCAGTATATATTAAAGCAATAATAGTGTCTGAAAGTGGGAAGAGAAAGTGTATTCCCATTGAACCGAAGGCCAGGGCAAAGAGGTGTGTCTTCACTGCCTTTCTAAACATGTACAGTGAAGGTGCCTGACACACTTCAAGGGAGAGACTATTCCATAGCCCTGGGACCATCACTGAGAAGGCCCTCTCCTGGGTGCCCACCGCTTTTACTACTGAAGGTGGTGGAACAACCAGGAGGGCCTCCCGTCCAGATCTTAAGGAACAGGCAGGTCAGTATGGGACAAGGCGTTCCTGTTTTTATTGCGCTGATCATCGCAAGTTCAACCTCAAAGCGTCTCACCCAAAGATGGTATTGGGAAGCCACTTCCACAGCGTCGCCACAAAAATCTACGTAGTCATGGGGAATCAGGCTCACCTTAAGGGCATCTTAACTTGACTGTAACATCTCTGTAGGTGAATCCTGATGGTGAAAGGTTGGTCAGTGCAGGGGATGGGAAATTTGTGTGATGTGGTCAAGCCATCTGGACGCCAAGCTGCTGTGGAAGGATGTGGGCTGAGCTCCCTGTCTTCTGTCTTGTATCACAGCCTCATCACTGACCTGGATATCAACTGTTTCACTTACCAAGGATTTGGCAAAGACCTTCTCAAACGTCACAAGTTAAGCCCAGATTCCGTCGTGCAGGTGGCCTTGCAGTTGGCGTATTACAGGTAAGACAGCAGTCGTCCTCCAGGTGTTTTGAACTATAACTCTTATCAACCTCAGCCAACATACGGTTCTTCTAGCTTGGGTTGATGGACACTTTGGTCCTGGACATCTGGATTCACAGAGGACCATCTAGCTAGAGCTACACGGGCGCGATTTGGGAGTATTAGCAACGATGTATCGGAAGTTTGTACGTACTATACTTCGGTATGACGCTTACTCTTTCCCTAGGGCCCACGGAGAACTATGTCCCACTGCTGAGTCGGCCTCTCTTCGCCGCTTTCACCGCGGACGGACAGAAACCGTCCGCTCGGCTACCTCCGCTTCTCTGGCCTTTGTCAAGGGGATGGCTGATGACAGCTGTCAGGTATTCTGTTTTCCCACAATCCTTTGCTTCCTAAAGAATCATGGAAGGACAGTCCAGTGGGCATTCTGGTGACAGTGGTTGCGATAAGCATTACTTGGCAGCTCTCTCGCCAGAATGGGAGGGCAAGATTGTGCCTTCCCATTGTTATGCCCAGCATGACATCAGTGGTTGAGGTGGAGAAGGTAAGGAGGAGAGACAGCAGCTTTGCTGCTTGGTGCTTTTGGAATAATTTTTCGTCTCATGAGCGCCCTCTTTTGGATTGCTGGGTAAAATCTTTGCCTGGCTTGAATTTAAAAATTCCCCAAGGGCTGTAGAATCAACATTGGCCTGTTTTAGCTCTTTGTTATGCTTTAAAGTTCTCTATGCTGAACTATCTAGGGATGTGCACAAATATTCAAAGTGTTCGAAAGTTGATTGAGTTCAGTTGAATTTGGGCATTCAAACTAGAATCGAATGTCTCTAAATTCAAATTTAACATCCAAATGAAGTTTTGAATCTTTTGAATCAATTGTTCGAACATTCATACCGTACGCAGTTTATTCATATCTGTACACATTTGTACGGATACATACAGGATGAAAATGGGATGCATACAGGATTAAAACGGGATGCGTATGAATGTGTACGGTTGTGTATGGATGCGTATGGATGGATACATTCAAGTCTATCCTATGTGAGCCAGTTTGGTCTAGTGGTTAGGGAGCCAGACTCTTATCTGGGAATACGGGGTTCGATTCCGCCCTCCCCCATGAAGCCAGCTGGGTGACCTTTGGCTAGTCACAGCTCTCTTCTGAGATCTCACAGCCCCACCTACCTCACAGGGTGTTTGTTGTGGGGAGAAAAACAGAAGCTTTGTCAGCCACATTGAGTCCCCTTAAATGGGTGAGAAAAGCAGAGTAGGAAAGCCAACTCTTCTTCTTCTCAAAGATGTACAGTTTTTCAACTCTTTTTTTTTTTAAGATGCATTAGAGTCCTGCTTTGGCCCTGAGGGTCCCTTCTAACTCCGTATGTTTCTGTGATTCTGTGGCAAAATGAGGATGCCACTATTGATGGTCCACCCTACCTGCCCAGCAGATTCACTGTCTGAGCTGGCAGAATTAATCTTGAACATAGTTTTGAAGGCTCCTTCCACAGTTGAGCTTGGGTGGTGAAAGGCCTAATAACATCTGACCAGAGGAAGGATGAATAAATACCACTTGAGATCTTTTGCGCTAAATTTGCAAGGCACTTAGAAGATGAAGATGAAGAGCTGGCTTTTCTACCCTGCTTTTCTTACTCATTCAAGGGGAATCAAATCTGCTGACAAAACTATTTATTATTTTCCCCACAAGAGACACCCTGTGAGGTGGATGAGGCTGCCTGTGACTAGCCCAAGGTCACCCAGCTGGCTTCATGTAGGAGGGTGGCGGAATCAAGCCCAGTATTCCCAGATAAGAATCCGGCTCCTTAATCACTAGACCAAAGTGGCTCACAAAAGGAAAAAACTTGGGCTCTAAAGCAGCTCAAAAGTGTCTCGTAGGGGGCAGCACATGGCACTGGTGATTTAGACAAATGTAACCAGCTCTGCCCTCCCATGAGGCAAATAGGCCTGAATCTTTCTGCCAAAATCCACTTCCTCATATAACCATCCAGAGATTTGCAGTGAAGCAGAGATAACAGCAAACATTGGCATCACAACTGGCATGAGCATGCCAGAACTCAACAGGAATTATTGTACTTCTTCATACCAGCCAGCTTTTTTTAAAAAAAAAAACCCTATAATTAAGCTCTCACAGCAATTAAAACAGAGATAAATTGAGGCTGTATTTGCACATGAGGTGGTACTGTCATGCACCACTGTACTTGTGCCTTCTCTAATGCACATTCAAGATCAGAAAATGTACTTCCAAAGCACATTAAATGGGATGAGAAACAGTAGTTTTCTGTGGTCCTCTGAATGTTCCTGAATATAGCCTGCCAGCATTCAGTTCATGGCAATTGTGGGAATGGAATGCTGGGAGCTGAGAGTGGAATGCTGGGACGGTCACAGTTTAAGAAGGACAGCCTTAGGGGAAGCGTGTTGTCTCTCAGGGCAAGGGAGACTGCTGGTCTTCTGTGGGCATTCATTAAAGATGTTGCAGATGAGGATTGGTGTGATAGTAGGGAGGGGTGCTAAGGTGAACTGCATTTTATCTATTATTTCTTTCTTTAAAATATTTATATCTATCTGTTCCTATTTTTGATTTAAACAAACTCTCAAAGATGCTTACAGAAATGCACATTAAGAACAAAGGTGAAAACAAAACTACACATTCATTCATTCATTTAAATGTTTGATCTTCTGGTTAGAGTGCCAGTCATGGGGTTCGATTCCGCACTCCTCCACGAAGCCAGCGGGGTAGCTTTGAGCTAGTCACAGCCCCCTTTCTGAGCTCCCACAGCCCCAGCTACCGCACAGAGTGTATCTTGTGGGGAGAAGAACAGAAGGTTTGTCAGCTGCTTTGAGTTGCCTTAAATGGGTGAGAAAAGGAGGGTAGAAAAGCCAACTCTTAATATTATTCTATATTTCTGTCCTGCCCTATACCCAAAGATCTGAAGGCCAGAGCAGTTCCATGCTGAATTCCTCTTAGTACCTCAGAAACAAGCCCCCACAATTCCCTTGTCCATATTTTTCTGTGGGAATGGCTAGGAGCTTCCTTGAAGGTTTCCTCCCTTAACTGCCGTCTGTTTCCTCATACTAGGCCCCGGAAAGGCTGTCTTTGCTGAAACAAGCCGTTGAGGTCCACAGCGCCCTTACAGAGCAGGTAACAACCTCCTTGCATGGAGCATCTTATCAAAGTGGGATGTGGTAGTCTGAAGCACTACTTTGCACATTTGTTCTCTACCACTTCGTTTGTCTTTTCAGCTTTTCGCCCTTTTTCTTTTTTTCCTTCTTTTTTCTATGTGTGTGTTGTTTTAAGTCTATAAGCTGATGACAGGGGCCTGTCGCTCTCTTTCTTTTCTTTGTCATAAACTGTCTTAGGAGATATTATTTGCCCACTGAATGGTGGGCAAGAAACCTGATTGGGAGGGCTGTTGAGCTTGCATTGTCACCACAGGAATCAAACAGCGAGATAATCACTGAGAATCCTGTGTTAATCCAAAATGTGGTGAGCCAGTTTGGTCTGGTGGTTAGAGGGTTGGACTCTTTATCTAGCAGTCTCCCGATTCAAGTCTGCACTCCTTCATGAAACCAGCTAGGTGACCTTGGGTTAGTCACCGTTCTCTTCCTAAGCCAGTGATGGCTAACCTATGATACGCGTGTCACAGGTGACATGCCAAGCCCTTTTGGGTGACGCACATGGTCACCCTGGCAAGCGAAGTTCAGCAACAAAAGTCACTAATGTAAAGAATTATTTGTTTATGCTTTTAATAAAATACATATATCAAAAATATAACTTTTTTACTAGAACTACAAATAACACAAAATTATGGATATTTCTAGATGTGACACAGCACCCGAGTTAAGCTAGGTTTTCTTGCGAATTTTGACACGCCGAGCTCAAAAGGTTAGCCATCACTGTCCTAAGCTCTTACAGCGCCACCTATATTACAGGATGTCTGTTGTGGGGAGAAGAACAGAAGGTTTGTCAGCAGCATTAAATCCCCTTAAGGGTGAGAAGAAGCGTTTAAAGAAGGAGTGTGAGACCTATTAAGATAATCACTCCTTCTACTCTGTCTCCCAGCCATCAGAAAGGGAGGAGGCCTGTCAATTTTCCCATTGGCTTAGTGGTGCTGCTCTTAAATGCCAGGTCAGTCCATAATAAGTTATCATTCATCTGTGACTTAATCATGGGTGAAAGGGTTGGGCTGACATTTATTATAGAGACCTGGGTGGATTTGCTGGGAGACCCAATAGTTACTCAGCTTTACCCCCTAGGATACTTGGTGCAGCATCAATCTAGGTTTCCACCTCTCTCACCGGACATCCTGTCTGTGAGTAGCATCAAGGGATTATTCTTAATGTTGACTCAAATATGTTTTAGGCCCTTTCTGCATTCTAGATTATATCTAGATATATTCTAGATTATATCTTGCGATAGGGACTTGCCAGCTGCATGTTGCAGGGCCTGCTGTAGTCTGCACCAACAGGTAGATGGTAGGTCCCTTTTCTCCAAAGACAGAACCGGAAAGGAATGCCTACCATTCTTTGGCTGTTCTGCAGGAAGTGATCCAGATCAGGGAATCTGGATTAACTGGGCCCACTGATCCTAATCACACAGAGGCACATTTTACCCATGTAGTTCAGCATAATCTAATACAAGAATATCAGAGGATCCCTGCTGGATCAGACCACAGCCCACCTATTCCAGCATTTTGTCTCACACAGCGGCTTCCGGGCTTCTCAAGCAGAAGACAAAAGGCAAAACCTTCACTTGCTTTCAACATAGACACTAAACCTCAGCATCAGTTCTAGTAGTCATTGATAACATCTTCGCAGTTCAAGTGGGTCCTTTACATTAGCAAAAACTTAAAGGACCACCAGAGGCTGGAGAAATGCTCTCTGTCCCTCTCTGATCCATAACAATATAGCTTGTTGTTGTTGTATTATTATTATTAATTTCCATTTTTATCCCACCCTACACCCAAAGGTCTCAGGGCGGGTAACAATATAAAAAGGAATAAAAATGAACATATTAAAACAAGAACAGTGTCTGAAAATGGGAATAAAAGCCAGGACAAAGAGCTGTATTTTCACTACCTACCTACGCAAGGGGAAGACTATTCCATAGTTGGGGAGCCATCACTGAGAAGACCCCATCCCACATGCCCTCCCCTTTTGCTGCTGAGGACCTTCCTTATTGATCTTAAATCTGATAGCGATAAATAAATAAAGAATAATAATAATAATAATAAATCTCTACCTTCCGTCTTAAGCAAATTCTTCTCCCCCTTGTGAAGCCATTGAAATTCCTTATTTTTCTTACCCTCCCTTTGTGATGGTAGCTAGAATTCATTATTTTCCCTCTCCATGTATTCTGCTTCTCTGTAGAGTGTGCAAACATCCAAGTGTCTTAAGGATAGCAACTCTGCTAATGGGAGTTGAGGCTCAGATGTGTACCTGCTGTTAAACCCTCATCAGTACAGGGAGGAAATCATGCAGTTTATGAACCTGTTTTAATCGCTGCAGCCCAACGGTATATGATCTTCGCCTGATTTCTGCAGGAGTGGTTTCTTGGAGGAGGTGTGTGGGTGTAAGAGGGAGAGACAGAAACAGAGAGAGAATCCTAATATTGAAAATTCTACTATATATTTCGGTTTTTGAGCTGTATTCAAGGAACCGTACACTTTCACATGGCTGCAGTACAAAGTGAGCCAGTTTGGTCTAGTGGTTAGGGAGACGGATTTTTGTCTGGGAATACCAGGTTTGTTTCCACCCTCCTCCATGAAGCCAGCTGGGTGGCCCTGGGCTAGTCACAGCTCTCTTCTGAGCTCTCACAGCCCCACCCACATCACAGGGTGTCTGTTGTGGGGAGAACAGAAGGCTTGTCAGCCGCTCTGAGTCTCCTTAAATGGGTGAGAAAAGCAAGGTAGAAAAGCCAACTCTTCTTCTTCTTCTTTTTCACTTCTGATAGGGACTAACATCTCTTGAGACAGACATGTCCTTGCAACAGGTTTTAAGCTGTGGAAAGATGCTGCATTGGCTCACTTTCCGGGGGTTGAGTCTTGAGGTTACTCTGAGTGATAAGGATTCCTTCATCTGATCTGTTGCAGGCTCTGAACGGGCAAGGCATCGACCGCCATTTGCTAGGATTGAAATTAGAGGCAATTGCTGATGGCTTCCGGGTGCCAGACCTTTTTATGGATACCTCCTACGCTGTGTCTTCCTATTGGAAACTCTTCACGGGGCAGGTAAGAGATTTATGTAAGCACTGAGATCTATGCGTTTGCTTTTCATAGTCATCGCTATTGTATGTCTCAGGTAAAGTTTTGAAAATTTGCTGAAAAGACTAGATGCAAACCTAGCAGTGTTGCTTATTTAGTACTGGGGTTTCCTTTCATCATGAGAAACACATTTTCCCTAGGGATGTGCAGGAATGAGTTTTTTGCCATTCTATTTATAACAAAGCAAATGTTAGAAAATTTGTATTTGAACAGATCCCCTTTAATGTGGTAGGATTCTATTCAATGGATCCTCCATACGTATCCTTTACAAATACATACATATTAGATATATATCCTATACCAATGCATATATATCAGATAGGTATTGGATACGTATCCTATATGAATTCATACGTATCAATATGTATCCAGTACGTATCCCCACTTTAACAAGTGTACAAACTATTTGTACAAATGTTCCAAAACATTTGTATTCGTATGAATGTTGTAACATTTGATTCATGTACGAATGTCCAAATTCATACAAATTTGTACAAACAATGATGGTTACGAATATTTGTACACATCCCTAATTTTCCCTTCCCTTAAAATGGTGGTCCCACCTCGGCCACTGTAGTGTAGAAATCCCAAATTGGAAAAGCAAGACGCATACTGGTAACAACAGAATCAGCACATCTCACTTGCTGCAGTTTTGGGGTTGTATCATGCTGTGAAAGCCTACATTCTACCAGCTTCAGCACAACAAAATCAAAACCCAGTCAGATACACCTTCATGGCTCGCTCTTAAGATACCCCTAGGCGGAGTTTAAAAACTGCAATTTCCCCAAGATTATTGGGATTGCCACACATACCTGAGGCAATCCCAGCATGATCTCATGACAGGGTACCAGAAAAAGCACAATATAGTCACTATAGAAAATCCCATCCGGATGCTGGGTTTTCCATCATCTTGGATTGCTTAGTTTGGTCAGTGAGAAGAAGAGTTGGCTTTTCTACCCCGCTTTTCTCACCCATTTAAGGGGAATCAAAGCGGCTGACAAAACTTTCTATTCTTCTCCCCACAACAGAACACCCTGTGAGGAGGGTGGGGCTGTGAGAGCTCAGAAGAGAGCTGTGGCTAGCCCAAGATCACCCATCTGGCTTCGTGGGGAAGTGCGGAATTAAAAGTCCCAGATAAGAGTCTGGCTCCCTAACCACTAGACCAAACTGCCTCACTAGTCACAGCTGTCTTCTGATCTCTCACAGCCCCACCAACCTCACAGGTGGGAAGAAGAACAGAAAGCTTTGTCAGCCTCCGAGTCCCCTTAAATGGGTGAGAAAAGCGGGGTAGAAAAGAGCGAGTTCAGTAAAATGTGTTGCCATTTCATAATGACAACACATGATTTTTTTCTTCTTTTTTTGAAAAATATGTGCTTTGATATCTGCTTTGAATTATTATTATTATTTTAATTGTCCTTATTGGCTGCTGTGTATTGCTGCTCTTCAAAAGCACGGCACTCCTCTGTTGACACCGCTTTCTTTTCTCCTCAGGTAGCCGCACGCACCGACTGCGTCATGTGTTATGGGCCAGTGGTTCCAGACGGTTATGGTGTCTGCTATAACCCTCTGCCTAGCCACATTAATTTTTCTGTCACAGCCTTCAATTGCTGCCAGGAGACCAACGCCGAACATTTGGCCAGATGCCTCCAGCAGGCCCTGGATGATGTTGGAGCCTTGCTGGGGAACGGCAAAGAAGGGAGCCAGGAAGAACAGCCTTGAAACACTCCATGCTTCCAGGAAATCTTTCCTTTATGGGCCCAAATCTGTTACATATAGTCTGGAGGCCTCAGACCCAAATTATGTAGCCTGCTTTCCCTTGGTGCCAAATCTTGATTATCCAGGTAACTGTTCCTCTGACACTCCTTACCCATAATCCTCTTTGTGATCCTCTGGGAAAGCAGCCATATTGTTCCTCTGCACAGTCCTCATTGAAAACCAAATCTAATTTATTTCCAAATTGAATAAAGTGTCTTTCAGTACAAGTCTTGATTTTCATGGGGTGATGGCCAGCAGGATAGGCCCACAGAAGATAGGATTAGATGAACAGACTGTAGAACTGTCAAATTATGAATTGTTTCAAACCAGGATATAGGCCGGTGTTGGGATTTATTTATATGCTGCTTTTCTCTTAAGTTGTTCAGTGTAGCTCATAAATTACAGTGAAAGAATAAACAACCAGGTTCAGAATGTAGCTTTTTCAAGTACGGAGCATATTAAGGACACGAAAAAATGTCACAAAACTTATTATCCGAGCGTATAATATAAATAAAGCAGCCCTTTTCTACAAACCTGTGGCAATGGTCAGAGTTTTTAATAAAAATCCACACAGGGAGAACAGCAGCAGCTGCATCAGTTGAACTAACCAGATCAGGGATTTCTGTAAGGGAAAAACTTTACATCCAAGACCAAATTAATAGAAATGTGCACAGACTTTGGGCCTTTTCTCACCTTCGCTTCATGGACAGAACCTCCTCAGGAAGAAAGAGGGGGGAGAGTTCCAGCATCTGCATTTCAGACACCATCTCTCTCCCTAACATCACCAGTCCTCCGCTCAGTGCTGGCGAGATGCCAATCTCCGCCATTATGGCAGCGATCGAGGAACCACGCCAATGGCACCAACATGCTTGGGTTTCGCCGTTGCCACGATGTTGGAAGAAATCAGTGCTAACTGCGCTTGTGTTGCTCCGTCTCCTTTGAACCTCGCCGTTAGCCAGTTTGGTCTAGTGGTTAGGGAGCTGGACTCTTATCTGGAAATATCGGAACTAGGAATGTTTAGTCTATCAAAAAGAAGACTGAGAGGAGACATGATAGCTGTCTACAAATACCTCAAGGGTTGTCACAGGGCAGAGGGATCAGCCCTGTTCTCACTCTCTCAAGGAAGGACTAGAAACAATGGGGTGAAACTGCAGGGGAAAAGATTTAGTTTAGATGTTAGGAAAAAATTTCTAACAGTAAGAGTGATCAACCAGTGGAACAGGCTGCCACGGGAGGTGGTTGGTTCCCCTTCGATGGAGGTCTTCAAGCAGAGACTGGACGGCCATCTGTCTGAGATGGTTTAGGAGATCCTGCCTTGAGCAGGGGGTTGGACTCGATGACCCAGGAGGTCCCCTCCAACTCTACCATTCTATGATTCTATGATTCCACACTCCTCCACAAAGCCAGCTGGGTAACCTTGGGCTAGTCACAGCTTTCTTCTGTGCCCTCACAGCCCCACTGACCTCACGGTGTTCTGTTGCTGGGAGAATAGAAAGCTTTGTCAGCCTCTGAGTCCTCTCAGATGGGTGAGAAAAGTGGGGTAGAAAAGCCAACTCTTCTGCTCCCTGCAGGAAGAAGTGCAAAAGGGGGCAGCGTGGCATATAGGTGTAAAGCAGTTAGAACTGCTCCACGTCTACACACCTTGGGCCAGCTACTGCATGCATGCAACATCCTGGAAAAGTAATTGTTCCTGTAAATGCAGATAATGCGTGCAGCGGTCCTCCCGGAGTTCTCTTAATGCGTAAATGTGAATTTGTTCTTTATTGCTGGTTTGGTTCGGTTCAGTTCAAACCAAACACTCCCTTGTTTGTTTCAGATTTGGACTTTTTTCTTTGCACAGGCATGGTGCTTTATTCAAACACCTTCAAACTCTGATCAAACAGGGCATATGCAATAGATTTGTCTGAACACACCTTTGGTTTCAATCCAGACTCTTTTCTTCAAACAGGCAGGTTGTTCAGTTCAAATGCAAGACTTTTGAACACCCCATGCCTGATTTGAACCGTGTTCAAAAGACCAATGGGTTCCCTGCTTCCTGCTTCTGGTATATTTAAATATTATGTGAGGGGACTGCTCTGCATTGCATGCTTTGGTGAGGGGATCTGAACTTTGGGTGTAATTATGCATTTGTATATGGTGTATATTTAACATCTTAATGCCGCAGATGTCTGGAATGTCATTTGCCTCAGGCTCTGGACTTCCTAAAGGATGACCCTGGTTACTCCTGTTCTTCACAGCACTTCACTATGAGGGAAGTTGGATTAGAATCTCAGGGCCTTTTCTCGCTTGGAAGATCCAAGCTCTGCACACTCTGGAACACTACATCTGCCCGCTGCGGAGTTGCCTCTGTTCTGGGGCGTCCCTGGGCGCTTCGATCTTCCATCTCAGATGCTTCCAGTAAACTCACAGATGGAGCATTCGCACACCTTCCCTGCGTAAATGCTGCATCGGATGGGACATTGTTGCTGAGGCTGTGCATTTCATGCACTGCATTGTGATTGCCACAGCAATTACGGGTGTGCAAGCACTGAATTTTTGGGATTTGATTTGGTTCGAATTGAATATCTGAAAATTCTATTCGATTCGGATCTTTAAAATTCTAATTTAACCAAATTCGATTTGAATTAAGCAAAGTCGAATCTCTTTGTTTGAATTTTCAATTCGAATTTGCACTTGCAAATGTCGACAACATTCATACATCCCCATACACGTCCGTACACGTCCGTATGCATCCTGTAGTTATCCTGTATGCAACCTGTTTTTGTCCTGTATGGATCTGTACAGATGCGGGAAAGATGCATATCTGCAAGTACACATCAAGGACAAACCTGTACACATACGAATGTCCGGATAATTTGGATGAATGGATCCGAAATTCAAAATTTGTTTGCATGTTTAAATTCGAATTTATGACATATTCAATTGAATTTCGAATACCTTCAAATATTCCTGCACACTCCTAATAGCAATGGCACAGTGCATAGCGGACATTGCTGCAGCTGTTGCTCTGGTGATGTGGATGATCACTGGGTAAGTTGGGGGCAGCGTTGGCCACTCTGAACTTAACTTCCATGGGATACTATTCCACAGAACCTATGTGTGAAAAAAAACCCAGGCTGCACCCAGACAAAGTGAAAAGCCAGCTTGCAATTATTTCAGAAATGAAGTGTCAGATGTAATCATGGTGCTTCCCGATACAGTCCTGGAATACAGACCCGGTATCCCGGATTTAAGATATTGTATCACAGTGTGACATGCTAGAGTGCGGAATATCAACCTAACATCTGGGCAGTGTGAAATAATCCTGGGAGTTCTTTGTTCCTGAATCTCCAAAAGCAGCAGAATAAGTCTGGAGCCAGCCTCAGAGTCTCTGGGTTCAAATTCTTACTTGACTAAGAAGCTTCACCAGTTAATCCTGCCCTAATCATTGCCTCTGAACCAAATCTGTCTACCTCATGGTTGCTGTGAGAATGAAATAGAGGAGAGGGTACAGATGTGTGCTTTGAGCTCTTTGAAGGTCAGGCAGTACTGAGGTCTCGAGGAGAGGCCAATTTTGTAGTTCATTCTCAGGGGTGCAAGAAGCAGTGACACACAAGAGGGCCTTTTCAGTGGTGGCCTGCAGATTCTGGAGCAGCCTCCCTCTGGAAGTTCACCAGGTGACTACATTATATGGCTTTTGGCATCTGGTTAAAACATCTTCTCCCAGGCCTTTGGTGTTTTTCCTATGAGCTTTGTCTTTCCAAGAAGGAAGGCAGGGCTGTATATTTTCAATATGTTTTTGGTTAAACTATATATTTTCTGCTGTTGTAACCTGATTCCACACTCCCCCATGAAGCCAGCTGGGTGACCTTGGGCTAGTCACAGCTCTTTTCTGAACTCTCACAGCCCCATCTACTTCACAGGGTGTTCTACTGTGAGGAGAAGAACAGGTTTGTCAGTTGCTTTGAGTCCCCTTAAATGGGTGAGAAAAGGGGTAGAAAAGCCAACTCTTCTATCACTACTGAAAGGTTTTGCCTTTTTTTGCTTTTCAACTTTGAACAGACAAAAAGTACAATATTTTGCCTGCCTCTATGCAATTCACTGCTTTGGAACAGATGTGTCTTCCCACATTTAGAAAAGCAACATATATATTCTTTTCTCTGCTCTGCTGAACAATAACCCTGAGGGGGAAGGCAATGCGAGTCAAAAATGCATACCTCCATTATTTAAAACCATTTTAAACTTGAGTTTGATGATTCAGAATGGTTTATGACTTTTTCTAAAGTTAAAATCCATCTTTGCAGCATCATACTTAGTACTTTTGAGTTTAATTATAAATGTGGATGCATCAAAAGTCTTTGTTCCTGCTCGCTTGGAAGTAAAATACAGATTCCTGAATTTCCAAGACAAGTCAGAAGTGTCTGTTTCTATTAGGATACACTGTTCCTTTTTTTTTTAAAAAAATAATAATCCTCAAGGTACTCTATTATTATGGCTTATTCGCTCATGAGGCTATTATTCAGTGACAAATACGGTGTAAATCATAATTCCATAGCCATCCTTCAAAAAAAAAATTCCAATTTGCATTAGATATTCATATTCTTGCAGAAATATATTAAGATGGTTCTTGTATATAACACTTGGCATTAATGGCCTCGTGATAGTTTTTGTGGAGTGAAAATCGAAGTGGGTAAAGTATAGGACTACGTTTCCACTGGTAAAAAAAATCCAGGTTTTAACTTTTAACTTGGATTTTTTTTACTCACACCGAGTGCCCCTTGCAGCTGTCCTGACTGAATTGGGCCACCGTCTCTCACACACACATCGCCCTGTTCCTCCATCTTTCATTATCCCACTGCTTGCCTTCCCCACCATTCCCCAACAGACAGAGGAAAGGGGCCAGGGGAAGTGGCGCAAGAGGGTGAAAGGCGAAGGAAAGGGACAGGGGAAGGGGCGAGGGAACACCAGGAGACGACAAAAGACGGAGAAATGCGGCAGGGGTGAAGGGGCGGGAGACGAAGAAAGACAGAGAAACGAGGCGGGGAAGGGGTGGGAGACTGACAGACAGGGAACGGGTGGGGTGGGGTAGGCAAACGGTGGGGGACAATGACAGAACGGGGCGTTGGGCTGTGTTCCCATTACATAAATATTTGGATTTTAACAGGATTCCGCGGTGAGTCCTGTTAAAAACCGAATAGGGATTCTTCAAACTTTCGGACATTTAAGTCCACAGAAATGGGGAATCCTGTCCAAAGTGTCTGGACAATGGGCCCTCAAGCTGTATTTGGGCCGGACCAGATGGCCAGTGGAAATGAAGCCTAGGTGGCTGATCATGTGCAAAAAAAAAAAGTCTTCAACAGAAGTCCTTTGGAAAGTTTCCCATCTTCCGACATGAGCAGAAAGGACCTTCTCGGTGTTGGCACCCAGACGCTATAGAATGCTCTTCCATGAAAGCTCACAGGGTGTAATTTCAAGACCAGAGAAAATCTCTCTAAGGAACTTTTTCCTCAGTCAGGTATTTGAAGAAGGCTATCTGACTCCAGTGGAGAAGAGTTGTTCCCTCATCTAGCCAAAGGCCAGGACAAAGAGTTAGGTCTTCACTGCTCTCTTGAACTTGTGAAATGAAGGTGCCTGATTGAAGTATATAAAATTATGCACGGTATAGAAAGGGTGGATAGAGAAAATTTCTTTTCTCTATCGCACAACACTAGAACCAGGGGGCACTCTATGAAGCTGATGGGTAGGAGAATAAGGTCTGACAGGGGGAAGTATTTCTTCACCCAGAGGAATGTGCTGCCGGAAGAGGTGGTGACAGCTACCAGTCTGGATGGCTTTAAGGTACGGTTAGACAAATTTATGGATGACAGATGTATCAATGGCTACTAGAACGAATGCCTAGATGCATCTTCCAGGCTGGGGGGGGGGAGGAACTGGGGCGCTTCAAAGGCCATCTGCTGGGACTCGAGAGCAGGAGAAGGTTTGTCCTTGTCTCTGCTTGAAATGCCCATGAGCATTTGGTGGGCCACTGTGTGTGACAGGATGCTGGACTAGATGGGCTGTGGCCTGATCCAGCAAGGCTTCTCTTATGTTCTTATGTTCTTATGACACACCTCCGGGTGAAGACTATGTCCCACAGTCTGGGAACCATCACTGAGAAGGCCCTACTGCTTTGGTTGAGTCCCTCAACTTTGTGATGGGAGTACCACAATCCTGTCACAGGCACACTGAAGGGACAGGTTTCCAGCTGAATCTTTGCCCCCCTATCCCGATTGGTGGATCATAAGCCACTGCTCATTGTGCAGAAAAACCACCCATCCATTGCAAATAAATGACACTTTGTTGAATTTTCATCCCTGAATTTCCCAGAAGATTTGCCCAGTTTCTGAACCACAGCTCCCAGCAGACCCCCCAGTTTGGCCAATGGCTAACCATGATCAGAGCTATGGTTTAGCAAGATCTGGAAGACGGTTGCTTGAACATATCTGTGGTAAGACACTGAGAGAAAGAGTTGGGAGACCATTCCCCTCAATAGTTCTGTAAGGTCTAATGGTTAAGGTGCCAGACTCTTATTTGGGAATACTGGCTTTGATTCTGCACTCCTCCACTAAGCCAGCTGGGTGGCCTTGGGCTAGTCACAGCTCTCTTTGAGCTCTCGCAGCCCAAACCTACCTCACAGGGTGTCTGTTGTGGGGAGAAGAACAGAAGCTTTGCCAGCAGCTTTGAGTTCCCTTAAATGGGTGAGGAAAGCGGGGTAGAAAAGCCAACCCTTCTTCTTTTTCGCCTGTCCCTCCCCCTTGGTGCAATCCAAGGTCTACAGCGTCCTAAGCCACGCCACCACTAGAAAGGCCACCAGGAGAGGAAGGACGGGGCAGGGAGCCGAGTGGGTGGGCTGGGCTGGGCTGGCTGGCGAGACTGACAGAGGACTGTGCCTTTAATCTGGCCTCCTTGGGCGACTCCTCGCTCGCCCCTTCCCTCCTCATCTTTGGGAACAGCATCTTGGGGAAGAAGAACCGCGTGGCTGTGGAAGCGCGTTGCAGACGGGAGGCTGGGAGGGAAGGGGGGGGTTTGGGGGGGTGACGCAGAAATCCTTCTCCCCCACTTGGCTTTCTTCCTCCCCCTCCACACACATACTTGGTGGAAGCCGCGTCGGAAGCAGGAGAGATGTCTTCAGAGAAAACAGGTAAGTGGTTGTTCATGAATGGGAATAGGATGAATGCGTGTCTAAGGATGCTGTTTTGTCTGCAAAGGCGCTACCCCCTCTTTGGGGGGCAGGGGGGAGAGAATTGCATCTGTATGTTAGGGATGGATCCAGAAGGGGTGTTTTAATATATGCATATACGTGTATATGTATAGGCATATGCATATGTATATGAACATGTGTAATATGTGAAAGGTTGTGCATGGAAAACCAGAGAGGGAGGGAGGCATGGCGAAGCCGGCATCTAGTCCGCAAGCGAAAAAGATGAGCGCCGCGTTTGCTCCACGTTATCTGTCCGGGCAGCTGGGGGATGGAGTTTGGTGGGGCTGCCAGACCTGGATCTATGCGCCGCGTTCCAGTTTCTGCATGCACACAGATGTGCAGGGGAGAGCGCGGCCACATGTAAGTGAGCCCTCATGTAGATGCGACATGGCCGGGAGCCCTGTGTTGGGGAAAGGTGGAAACAATGCAGATGTGAAGGCAGCCAGAGCGCCTCCACAGCTGTGCACTCCTGGATTCCAAAGAAGAGCAGGTGCTGTGGCCAGTGTGTACATGTGCACACCTGTGTGCTTGTGAATTCAGTTCAGACATGCAGAGAACGGAGCGCAGGAGATGTGTGCTGAAGGTGGGATGGGGTTACAGGAATCCTGGGTGGAGCTGTGGGGGGGGGGTCACAGTGGTGCGTGGTGGGCCTGCCTAAGAATCTGTGTTGGGGGTTCCAGGTTTCCATCAACCTCATGGGTGAAAGCCAGTAGCATCTTCTGTTGTCCCAGTTCTAGGCGTCCACCTAGGTGGAACTTTCTTCCTTAGGGGGGTAACTTTGTCCTGCCAGGAAGGGTTGGAGGAGGTTCCGTTTTAATGTACAGATTATACTCTTTTATGGCTTTTATCTTTTTTTATTGTTGTGAGCCACTCTGGGACTATCAGGTGAGGATGTACATATTCAAATAAATAAACATGAAGAAGTCCTGGTATGTACAAGATGGGTGAAATGCCTTAGAAGGGAAGTTCTGATGTGCCACAATTTGTGATATGATCTGTTTGTATCTGGGGTCCTTTGGGTGTCAAGCAGAATGTGGAACTCTGTGCAGGGGTCCAAAACAGGTTCGGGCCTGCAGATATGACAGGAGTTGACAAAATGGGGCCTGTTTCTGGACCGTGCTGCTTCTGCCTTGCCAAGCTTTGCGTCAAAGAGTCTGCATCTTGAACCTGCGTAATGGCATTGGCATCTCTGATGCTGGAAGGCCGGGAGACACAGTATGGCCTGGAGTGCAAAGTGTGTGGCACCTTGATTTGGAAGCGGTTAGTGGTTGGCGAGGTCTCTTTTGGAAGACGGTGGATCCTTGACAAATTCAGGAGACAAAGCAGAGGACTTGGGATAGAGCGGCTTAAGGAGGCAAGAATCGTTGGCCAGAGGGTCTGGAAGGTAACAGGTGGCCAATCTAGAATGAAGAATGGCTAGATCCAAGGATTGGTGAGGCCTGAAAAGACATCAAGTCTTTGCATATCAAGCATGAGAAGAAGCTTTGCTGAGCATCAACAGCAAACAAACTGCCCATCCCTGGTGAAGAGAATGGTCCCAGGTTGTAGGGGTAGGCAGTGCACCATCATGAGGAACTGACCTCTTTGCCTGTATGGATTTCCTCTCCAGTATTGATTGATTGACTGATGTTTCTATCCTGCCCTATACCCAAAGATCCCAGGGCAGGTCACAATAAAATCACGATGAAACAGACAGCACAAATTAGCATGTATGGGAAGGGGATGCTGTTCCTTCAGGCATCTGAGTGCGGGAGACTGTTCCATAGCTAGGGAGCTACCACTAAAAAGGCCCTTCCACCCCGTTAACTGCTAAAGGGAGTGGCATGGGCAGGTCTATATGGGAGAAGGCATTCCTTTAGATATTCCCCAACATGGAATAGCTCATGCCAATAGTTCATTGGCAAACCAGGGGGCACTCTGTGAAGCTGATGGGTAGGAGAGTCAGATCAGAGAAGGAGAAGTATTTCTTCACCCAGAGGGTCATCAGTCTATGGAATTTGCTACCAGAAGAGGTGGTAACAGCAACTAGCTAGATGGCTTTAAGGAAGGGTTAGACAAATCTATGAGTGACAGATGTATCAATGACTACTGGGGGGACAAGCAGGATACTTCTAGGGCCATTTGCTGGGCTTTGAGAGCAGGAAAAGGTTTGTCCTTGTCTCTGCTTGAGATGCCCATGGGTAATTGGTTGGCCACTGTGTGCAACATGATGCTGGACTAGATGGGCTGTGGCCTGATCCAGCAGGCCTCCTCTTAGGTTCTTATGTTCAGTTGCCGTGAAACCAGTGGGTTACTGGTTTCATTCCTGACATCTCACAGGAAGAAGGCAAAGGGGGAAACCATTTCAGTACCTTTGCAAAAGAAGCTGTATTGACATCACTGTTCAGTTCATCAACCCTCGCTTAGGAAGACGCTTCCTTCTTTCCCTTTCGTTGTAGATCTGCGGTGTGTAAGAGTTTGTGTGAGACAGAAAAGTGTGAGTATAAAGGCTCTGGCTAAATATCAAAATTAAGCCTTCTAGTGTTTATGGGCAGATTCATCGAGGAGCATCTACCCAGATAGAGAGGTGCTCAAAATATTTCTGAGCGAAACAGGTAAACCAACACCGTACATCAGGACCTAATTCAGTTCAAATTCGTGCATAGCATGGAAAAAGTGGATAGAGAAGAATTATTTGTTCCGTCACACAAACACTAGAACCAGGGGGCACTCTATGGCCATGGTCACACCTTCACTTTAAACTTTCTTCAGTCCATCTTCAGGCCTGACTGCTCACACCTTTTTATTACTCTTTATGTGTGGACTTTCCATTCAGGAATGTCCAAATGGTGGGTGGAAAGTCCAGAGATAAAATGGATAGAAATGAAAAGGTGTGAGCAGCCAAAATCGAAGAGGGCCTGAAGAAAGTTGAAAATGAAGGTGTGACCGTGACCTTTGAGGTGGAAAGGCAGGAGAGTTATGATAAAAAAAAGGAAGCATTTTTTCACCCAGAGGGCCTGTTGGTCTATGGTGTATCAACAGCTACTAGAATGGATGCCTGGGTCCTTCCTCCAGGCCGGAGAGGCAGGCAGGATGCCTCTGAAGACCATTTGCAGAGATTTGAGAGCAGGTAAAGGTTTTGCCTTTGTCTTCTGCTTGAGAAGCCCAGAAGCAATTGGTGGCCCACTGTGTGAGACAGGGTGCTGGACCAGAAGGGCTGTGGCCTGATCCAGCTAACCCTGTGAAGTGGCCTGGGCAGCAGAGTGGACAGGACAGGACAGCATGTATGTGCACAGAGGCACACCTATCCAGTGCGAACCTGTAAGCACACATTTTCCCCACACGTACAAACGCCATCACACAATCTCCCTGTGAAGTCCAAAACGTAAGTCCTCAACAGAGACAACTCAGGTAACTTTTTATTTAGTCACATAAGTCTTTGCTCATACAGCCCCACTTATGCCAAGTAGAGTCGGACCAACTGAATGGACATGGGACCACACCGACGACCCCATTAACTAGCTGATTCTTGAATGCCTGCTTTCCTCCTCATTCTTGTTGCTCAGTGGCTAAATTGCGTCCAGCTCTTTAGACCATAGACTCGTAGACCACAGCACGCCAAGCCTTTCAGTCCTCCACTGTGAGCCAGTTTTGCCTTGCGCTTAGAGCGCCAGACTCGTATCTCATAGTCACTGGGTTCAATTCCACACCCTCCATGAAGCCAGCTGGGTGACCTTGGGCTAGTCACAGCTCTCTTTCTGAACTCTCTGGGCCCCCACCTACCTCACAGGCTATCTGTTGTGGGGAGAAGAACAGAAGGTTTGTCAGCTGCTTTGAGTTCCCTTAAATGGGTGAGAAAAGCGGGGTAGAAAACACAACTCTCCTTCTCCTTCACATTTGCCCAAGCTCGTATTCACTGTTTCCATGACACTATCTATCCATCTAATTCTCTGCTGTCCCCTTCTCCTTTCGCCAGGAGGACTTCCCGGCATCAGAGTCTTTTCCAGGAAGTCTTTACTTCTCATTAGGTGGCCAAAATATTTGAGCTCCAGCTTCAGAATTTGCTTTTCCAATGAACAGTCAGGGTTGATTTCCTTTAGTTTTGGCGCTTTTCTCCTACGCCGACACAACAAAGGTGGGATAATCATAAACAAGCCCTAATGAGGTCACCACCATCTGTGGTATGAGAAGGAGGCCTTCTGGGAATTAAGAACCGCATTTCTTTGCAGAGGATGTTTGAGGGCCTCAAACCAAAGGCAGCTGCTCTCTTTTTCTTTCCTTTCTCTCTCTGTCACCCATCTATCATCCACGTGTGGCAAACTGAAAAAACTGAGAATTAAATTAGAGCTGCATCTATAACATTGGAAATTAACTGTGTAGGCAGTCCCCATGCAATGTGGAAATGGCTTGACAGGGGACCATTCCAGCTTTATTAAGAATACAGTAATGCAAGAGGAACCCTGCTGGATCAGGCCACAGCCCATCTAGTCCAGCGTCCTGTCTCACACAGTGGTCCAAGCCAAAGCGATTTTTAAGCAGCATGTAATGGACATTAGTACACAAAATGATATTGCTAGCTTAATTTAATAAAATGGCTAGCACGAATGAAATCTTATTTTCCAACTAAAAAAATATTTAGTTTACAAAATGCCCCAGAAGTTAAGGCAACAATTTACTTACATTTTGAACCTATTGACTCCAAGGTGAAGAACGGGAGATACCATCAGGTACCTTTCAAGGAGAGACTGTGTGTTTGTGGTGCAGCAATGGTTGAAGATCTTTTTCATATCTTGTTTACCTATCCCTTGTATTCTTCAAGGGATAGGTAACTTGTTTGGGCCCCCTTTTACAAAATGTGTTCCACTGGAATGCAGAACATAAGTTGACTTACCTTCTACAGGAAGAAGACATCCAGATGACATATAGGGTAGCTTTGTTTTTTTGTTAAGGCTGCCCGATTTAGGAAATTATTCATTGAGTTGAATAGGGTGTCTTGTATGGGTGATGGAGACAAATTATGGTGTTATTTTTATTTTGTTTTTATCTTGGTATGTTTTATATGATTTTATCTTTTGTAAACTTGATACTGTCATATGACTAATCAATAAAGTCCACTCACTCACTCACTCACTCACTCACTCACTCACTCACTCACTCACTCACTCACTCACTCACTCACTCACTCACTCACTCACTCACAGTGGCCCAACAATAGTTTCTTTGGGCATCTCAAGCTGAAGACTTAGGCCGCATCCCCATGCAACCCATTTGGGTCTGATTGGGCACGCATGTGACCAGGAGTGGGTCCAAGATCAAATCTTGCCCATCCCCATGCCGTTCCCAGTAATGTGGGCTGGGTGCAGGTTGGATGCGGATACAGCCATCCCCATGCAAACTGCACCAAATCTAGGCACGGGGAAGCAGCGCCATCTCTTCTCTGCCCCCTTTCTCCTCATTGGAAGCCGGATTGACATCAGCCCACCCTTGTGCCACCAGCTGCAAATAAACACATCCCTCCCCTCCCTTGGCGGGACAGAAAGCCAGGACTGGGCTGGGAGGCATGGAAAACATTTAATTTAGGTTTAATACATTTTAAAATAATTTTTAAAAAGCCAAAGCTGCTATGAGATTTACGGCAGTTGAGCAGTTGAGTAGTTTCGCGCTCCTCCACTCCACTGGGAACTGTGAAAACACCTAGCAAGCTTAAAAGGGAGAAAATCAAGCCATTATCACGATCGCCTTGGCGATCAGGAAACGGGGGTGGAAATATCTGGGGAAAGAGACAAAATCAAGCCATTATCCTGCCTGCCTTGGTGACCGGGAAACGGGGTGGAATATTTGCTGTGGAAAAGGGACAAAAATTAAGCCATTATCCTGCCTGCCTTGGTGATCGGGATTTTTTCACTCCCCAAAAATCTCAGCAGTTGCGATCTCCAATGGACAGGGCAGGAACGGCAAGCACACCCCACCTCCCAATGACGTGAGCATCAGTTTCTTCCCCAAACAGCCTGGGACTGTCCCCATGCACAGGCTCAGCTTGCTAAGCAATGTGTGCCTGACACCCAAACCATGCCCAGACTTGTTTTGTTGGGTACCAAATTTGGTCCTGGTCTGGTATGGTTTGGGGTTATTTGATCCGCGGAAACTGGACCAAATAAAAAATGCATGGGGGACACCCCTTGCTGAACCCGATTTCGGTACTGGACCAAACGTGCATGGGGACGCATCCAAAGGCAAAAACTTAACCTGCTCTTGAATCCGTGCAAATGGCCTTGAGAGGCCTCCTGCCTGTCTCTCCAAGCTGGAAGTGGTACCTAGGCATCCATTCTGGTAGCCATTGATACACCAGTCCTCCACGAATTTACCTAGCCTTTTCTTAAACCTATCCAGTCTGCCTGTATCTCAGAGCAGTGAACAGTATACAATCAAATAAACAGAAGAATAAAACCAAAAAATAATTGGTTTTCTATCTCTCAGGCTGACTGTATCACTTGCTAACTGATCTGGCGGGAAAGAAGAGGGTGCCAGGTTCTTCCCCCAAGATGGTGAGGCCAAAGCCTTTCTGTCTCTCTGCTAAGAAAAGAGCACCGATGCATCCGTGAAGTTAGTCACCAGGAGACAATCATTACTTAAGAGTGTCGAAACTACTACCTAATTTATCTCACAGTGCTGTTGTAAGATGAAGGCAGACAAATATGGAAGTTTTTGCTGTGAATTTTCTCTTCTTTCATTTCTTCTCTCTTTCTTGCTGGAGAACCTTGCCAAAGCAGTTGGTGATGGGCTCGAGATGGGCCCTTTGTTAGGGATGCCCATCTCTACTTGACCTCTGTTTCCAGCCTCTGGCATGCTAATAGTCCTGCTTCTAAGTATCAAAGGTTGATGGCTGTGGTACCTTTCAGCCCCATGACTGTGATAGTGTACACCAGAGGTGTCAAACTCAATTTTGCAGAGGGCTGGATTTAAAAAAAAAAAGTACTGTCAGGGCCAGGGGGTGTGGCTAGGGCACAGAGGACAGGCTGGGGGCATGGCCGGGGCGTGGCTAGGGCACAGAGGAGGGGCTGGCTGTCCATGGCGGCACCCGCGCACTCGGGCAGTGGAGGATCCCGCCACGCACACACTCGCCTCACCTCGCCTCCTTCGTGCCCAAGGAGGACAGCGGCGGCGGCCACGGGCCATATTCATACAGCCCGCGGGCCGCATCCGGCCCGCGGGCCGTATCTTTGACATCCCTGGTGTACACCTTGCCTTCGGAGTAACTGTAGCTCAGCGGTAGAGCAAACTGCCTGGAAAGCAGATGGTTGCCGGTTCAATCCCCAGGCTTTCCCTAGAACTAGGCAATGGTAAACCACTTCTGTATCTTTACGAAGAAAATGGCATAGGTGATGGCCATGCAATAAACCAGAAGGTGGCCACAACTCAGTGGTTCCTAAGAGCAACCAAAATACCTTGTCTTGGGAGTGGCTGTTGCTCAATGTACAAAAAGCAGAGGACTGGCAATCTGACCCACAGGCTGGAAGCAGACAATGACAAAACACTTCTGTAATTCTGCCAAGAAAACTGCATGGAGGTGCCATGTAGTGAGCCAGTTTGGTCTAGTGATTAAGGAGCCAGGCTCTTATCTGGGAATACTGGGTTTGATTCTGCCTTCCTCCATGAAGCCAGCTGGGTGACCTTGGGCTAGTCCCAGCTCTCCTCTGAGCTCTCACAGCCCCACCCACCTCACAGGGTGTTCTGTTGTTGGCAGAAGAATAGGAAACTTTATCAGCCACTTTGAGTCCCCTTAAATGGATGAGAAAAGTGGAGTAGAAAAGCCAGCTCTTCTTCTTCTTCAATTAGAAATCAGCCTCGACTCAGTGGTACCCAACAACAAAATACCATTTTGGATGCAAATCCTTCCAAAGGAGCTTTCAGGGAGCTGAAACAATATTTATATTATATTAAATTATAACAATGTTTAAAACATGACATGTTATAAAAAGGCAAGAACAAGATCTTTCTCTCAGGACAGCTGATGATGGTAGAGGTCCTATGGCTTTCGATGTACAGATGAAAAGGAAGGCAGAGTTCCTGCACCTTTAATAGTTCCACCAAAGGGGGATATTGGCAGGTATTGCCAGCCTGATGCACCTCCTCTTCTGGAATTCCTGCTTCCTGTGGACTAGTGAAGGTACAAAAAGACTGGTCTTTCCTTCCATCTGGCTACATGCATTTGGGTTGGGCAAGAAGGGTCATGTCGTGGCGTGTTTGATAGCAGCCTTGTCCTCTTTCTCACCTGTGAAGTATACAACCCTCTCTGAACTAGGCTGTGTGTTCCTTTTTCAAGAAAATTAAAATTTATCTGTTTATTTGAATTTTTATCCCGCCCTACCTACAGCCAAAGTTCTCAGGGCGGGTTACAACATTAAAAAGCTATGAAATACCGTATACCAGACTGCTGATTATGTTGCATGTGTTAAAAGGAGCTGGTCAAATGCTCTCTCATTTCCCAGCTCATTTTGTTTCACCTTCCACAAGGGACCACTGTTATATTTCACAGTAACAGATTCTGTTAATTAATTGCATACTCCAAGTTGAGCCTTATGTGTCCATCAGGCCATCTACTTCCTGCAAAACCTCATTACACTGAAGGGAGGCGGTGCTGGCTCATGAGAAGGCCTTCCTGGTGGTGGCCCCCAGGCTTTAGAATAGTCATCAGGCACTCCATAAAATTTTCCCTCCCTGATAAAATGTATGTCTTCAACCATGCTGCAGATACTTAGTCCTGTCCTAGAGTTGTCCTGTCCTGTCTTTATTTCTCTTTTGGGATGGTTTTGAAACTGATTGTATTTTTCTGTACCTTAACTGTTGTGACTTGCCCTGAGACCTCATGGTATGAGAAAGGATATAAATGTTGGCAGGCAGGCAAGAAGAAAGGAAGAGAGTTGCCATGGTCATTTGTGAGTGCTTATGTGTGTGTAACCATAGAGAGGCAGAGCCCAGAGAAAGACAGAGCTGTTGCTAATAATTTATTAAGGTCATGGTCTGTCCCAGGGATGGACAGGGAGCTCAGACCACTTTTGGTCTAGAATGTCATGAATATATATATATATATATATGCATCTCAGTCCAAGCAGCCATGAGTAGCAAGTGGAGAAGAAGAAGAAGAAGAAGAAGAAGAAGAAGAAGAAGACTTGGCTTTTCTACCCCACTTTTCTCAACCATTTAAGGGGACTCAAAGCGGCTGACAAACCTTCTGTTCTTCTACCCACAGCAGAACACCCTGTGAGGTGGGTAGGGCTGTGAAAGCTCAGAAGAGAGCTGTGACTAGCCCAAGGTCACCCAGCTGGCTTCATGGGGGAGGGTGGAATCGAACCTGGTGTTCCCAGATAAGAGTCCAGCTCCCTAACCATTAGACCAAATTGATGCAGAAGGTCCACATCTGAAATATTTTAATCTTTTTTGCACTTAATGGCCTAGTATGATATTTTCAATGCAAGTAAGAGCCACTTCAATTATAGTAGGATTCGAATCTACTGACAATGCTCTTTGAATGTTCTTCGAATCTGCTTCAAATCCCTGTCACTAGTTGCGCCTCTGAATCTCCCCCGAATCTGTTCTGAATCCGCTTGGAATCCATTCTCAATCTGCTTTAGATGTGAGTGGGCATTCGATTTGCCGTCTCCTCATCTTTGTGAATGTAACAAAGCTTTGAGTGAATGCCCAAAAGCATTTGCTTTGCATTCGAATGTCAGTCTTCAAATGTAATCAGTATTCAGTTTGAATGTCAATGCTCAAATTCAAATGAATTTGTGTGAATTGCAAACCTGACAAATATCTGTGCACATTCCTAATTCTGGATTCTATCCCCTCAGCCACTTCTTTAACCAGCGCTGTTTCATCTCTCGGCTGTGGAAATATCAACCCCATTCTTTGTTAACAGGAGACATTTCAATACAAGCTAGCAACTCTAACAGAAATTAGTGGGACTTAAGAAGGGCTTAGCTCATTGTGCATCAGCCACATGTACTCTTTTGTTGCTCTGGATGGATTACACACTAGGAACTGGGGAAGGTGAAAGGGGGAGGCTGCTGCATTTGCTAATGACAGGATTTTGTCGTGAATGGAATGTGAGGTAATATTGACTTTGCACTAGTGAGTCTAATGTTGAGCATTTATAGTGGATCAGCCAGTTTGGTCTAGTGGTTAAGGAGCCGGACTCTTAGCTGGGAATACCGGATTTGATTCCGCACTCCCCCATGAAGCCAGCTGGGTGACCTTGGGCTAGTCACAGCTCTCTTCTGAGCTCTCACAGCCCCACCTACCTCATGGGGTGTTTGTTGTGGGGAGAAGAACCAAAGGTTTGCCAGCCGCTTTGAGTCCCCTTAAAGGGGTGAGAAAAGTGGGGTAGAAAAGCTAATTCGTCTTCTTCTAGTTTTTTTTTTCTTTTAGTCCTTAACAAGTCATGTTCCCACATTTTTCCTCACAATAAAATCCTGTGAGGGACAGTCATAATTATATAGGCCAGTGACTGAGGCTTTAGGCCCAACTACGCCTAAGTTTTAATCAGCGTTTGGGCCACTTTTATGCTGTGTTCACACCTATGTTTTAATTATGCTCCAGTCCATTTCCAGGGTGGAAGAACACATCAGCAAAGCGTCTCCTCGTTTTCTTTCCACATTATCTAATCCAAGGGTGTGTGGGTGGTTTTGTTGTTGTTGTTGTTGTTGTTGTTAGATCAAGCCAAAAGCAAACAGCGTGTGACTTTTCCAGTTCATTATCTTACTTTAAAAAAGTGGACCAAAGCTGGATTAAAATTTAGATGTGAACGCAGCCTGAGTTCATTTCATAGTGACAGAGCACATTAGGAAAATGGCTCCTCCTTTTCTTTCCACATTGTCTAATCCGAAGTTAGATCTGGGTTAGATAATGTGGAAGGAAAACTTTTTGTTCCTATGCAGATGGTTTATTTCATTCTGGAGGTGGATCAAAGGTGACGTAAAATGTAGTTGTATCTGGGCCATAAGAATGACCTCCCCAAGGGCAACGGACCAAGGCGGTGATCAGATGCCAAAAAAGGGCTTCTCTGAGGTGGGTCAAAGATGCCTTGGAGACAGGATTGTCCACACACCATCCTGCCCCACCTGAACGTTCTGTGCTAGAAAAGGTGGATTAGAGAAAGTTTGGGAACACAAAGGCCACACACTGAATCTCTGAGGCGTCCCTCTTACGTCTGGATATGGCACAAATCAGGATTTGCTGCCTGCTACAACCAGCCCTTCGTCCTTTTCAGTCCTTATGCCCTATGCGCCTTTTAAAAATCTGCTTGCTCACTGACCTACCCACGCACCCTCTTCCCTCACCCGTGTTTTGCTTCTCCTTATGAGATCTCTTCTTCCTCTATAAATAAAAAGCAGGCGAGATGTAGAAGGTGACCTAAAAAAAAAAAACACCAAAACCAATAATAGGATTCATTCACTCTCTGGGGAGGCGGCCTAGTTTGAAGGAAGAGCAACGTGGGCAGGTTGGGGGAATATAATACTAAGAGTGGAGCACATCTTTATGGCGTGTGAGTGTGAATGTGTCTTTGTGTGTGTGTGTGTGTGTGTGTGTGTGTGTGTGTGTGTGTGTGTGTGAGAGAGAGAGAGAGAGAGAGAGAGAGAGCTGTCATACACAGTAAATGAAATGCATCTCTGAGGTGACTCTGAAACAACTTAAAGATAGTTCTGACCTGGGATCATCCACACGTTAACTTGTTCCTCCCCCTGTCCTGAACATGCTAGGTTAGAAAAGGGGGATCAGATATGGGATGAGATTGTGAGGGCCACACGCTTTTTCTGTCTCCAAGGCACTTCTGAGGCACTTTTCTGGAAGTGAGCCAGTTTGGTCTTGTGGTTAGGGAGCTGGACTCTTATTTGGGAATACTGAGTTTGATTCCGCTCTCCTCCACGAAGCCCGCTGGGTGACCCTGGGCTAGTCACAGCTCTCTTCTGAGCTCTCACAGCCCCACTGTTGTGGGGAGAAGAACAGAAGCTTTGTCAGCCGCTTTGAGTCCCCTTAAATAGGTGAGAAAAGCAGGGTGGAAAAGCCAACTCTTCTTCTTCTTCTTCTTCTTCTTCTTCTTCTTCTTCTTCTTCTTCTTCTTCTTCTTCTTCTTCTTCTTCTTCCGTGCAAACACAGCCGGAGAGAGAGAGAGATGTATACGCATCCCCAATGCTTAATTTAGGCTGTATGCACCATGTACACTCCATGTGCTGGTGAGACCAGAGGGCAAGAGAACTGAAAGAAAGTAGTAAAAAAGTGTGTCAGGAGGAAATTGAGGGTGGTGTAGTATCCAAAGCTTAAATAGGGACTTGGAAATTCAGAATGTATACAGATCTGAATAGGCTGAGTAGAGAGAGCTAATGGCAGGTCAGACACTGCTCAGGTTGTTACTTTGTACAAATCAAATGAAAATCAAAGGAATCATGTATCAAAATCAAAGAGGGAACAGACAACAGGATCTGAATAGAGCACGGGCTGATTTTCCCTAATAGTTCAGCCATCTTTGTGTCTATATTGATGCTTGTGTCCTGTGTCCCTAAAATGGCCTAGGTATTGATTTTGTATTTTTCGCTCTGGTGTAGAACCTGCTTTTCCTTCTGTTTAAAAGTTCTGGCATGAATAGTGTGACATTCAAAAATGCTCATAAAACTAGAGCATTAGCAGCGGAGACCGGGCAGATGCTTAAAATATGGATTCTGTAAAATCATTGGCTGCTTAAACCAAATGCTTGATCAAATAAAATCTTAAACCTGTGTTGAAAGATGGTCTTTATGGGGACATACAGTAGATGTCCCTGGGAAAGCAATTTCCAAGTATATCCTGCATACTAGAAAACAATTATGGGAAAGTGTAAAATGCATAAAGCTTTGGTAAAAGATAGGAGAGAAACACCATCACTTTTGGCAATTAACATAGCAAACATTTAAAGCATGTTACAAAAACTTTCTTAACTAATGAAAACATCTAGCAACAGGAATGTATGGCATAGATCAGACTACCTACAATCATTCCCAGCTACCATCAGTTAATGTGAACTAGAGAGTAAAATTGTTTTCAGAATCATCCATATGGCTGGGGAATCCATTCCACAGCTATGAGGCCATCACCAAAAAGGCCTTGGTTCAGGGACTTGCCAGCCTCACTTCCTTTGGTGGTCAGCATCTTAGCAGTGCTAAAACTGACCTAAGTTTTAATCTCTTCACTCAACTAGCTTTCTGTCGTTTTGAAAAAAAATATATTTTATGACATTTTTCCTTTCCTCCAAAGGGCCTAAAGATGTTGAACATCATTCTTATTCCCTCAACTTTTATCCTCACAAAAGGCTAATAAACGGACCCAGGGTCACTCAGGTTGCGTCCCCATGCAGTACACAGTCCGAATCGAATCCAAATTCGGTAAGGACTGTCCCCATTCAAAGCCTCCTAACTGAGCTATATGTGGACCAAATCACCCAAATCCGAGCTAAATTTAGTCCTGGAGAAAACTGTTCTTGGCACGGTTTAGGAGTTAGTGGTGGATTTCCAACAAAATCTTGCCGTGATGAGGTGCCACCTGGTGGCATTTCCCTGTCATCGCTACAGCGGCTGGCACAGGGGCTTGGTGATGTCAACCTGGCTTCCTATCAGGAGAGAGGGGGTTTCCCTGTGCAGGGGCTTAGCATGGTTTGCACGGGGACACCTGTATTCAAATTCAGCCCACGCTTTTGGCAGTCGCATGGGGACTGGGTGAATTTGAATTTGCCCTCATATTCAATCTAAATATAGTCCAATTCGAACTATATTGATATGTGGCCTCAGTGAGTTTTCAGGGCTAAGTGAGGACTGGGACTCAAGGATACCAAGATTTTAGCCTGATACTCTAACCACTAGGCTACCCTGATGAAAGTTCCACTAAGCATGAAATTGATCATATCACAATCTGGAATTGCTGACAGCATTTCTCCTCAGCCTGGTCTCCAAAATGGCTGTGGACCCTTTGTCAGTGCCCAGCACTGTTATCTAGTGCTTAGAAAATTGGCAAAGTTCCCAAATAGCATTGTTGTTGTTACTATTGGAATAAGGGGTGCCTTTCAGTCGTTGGAACAAAGGGGTGCCAAAGCTATGTCAAAGAAATAAATGAGTATTGATTACAATGGGACAAAAGTTGAAAAAAAAGATGACACTAAAAAAAAATCTCATTGCTAGTGAGACAACTACATCTTTTGTGATCCTGAAGAAGAAAAAAAAAAAGGAATCTATTTGTAGCAAGCAACAACTGGTCAGTAGTATTGTTTCTTTGTTTATTTATCTTTCTATTCCGGAGCCAGAAAGAAAATCGTTGGATTTTTATTTGTACATTTTCTAGTTGGATATTTTCCCAATTATTGTCTATTCATGCATATCAGTGCACTTCTATATTGCTTTTAAACTTTGATGTACTTGGTATATTGTTGTTCTTTACTGTTTTGCAGACATTAATTTGGATAGATCATCCCTGGACCTTTCTCTCTGGCATTTGGTTAATTTGCTTTCAGAGTTTAAACTTGTCTATTGGTTATACAGTATTTCTATTGCACCTTGTACCCGAACGTCTCAGGGTGGGTCACAGTAAATTAACAATAAAAATAGATTAAAAAGCATGATTTAGAACAATGACAGTGCCTGCGTGGGGAGGCATAAAGGCCAGGGATGTGTCTTTATGTAAAGCATGATTAATAGTTTTCAGCATGAAAGTACCTCAGCACTAGTTCCACCATGAGCAAAGGAATCAACCCTGTAGCTTCTTTTAGGTGACTCTTAAAAGACAGTAACTCACTTCTAGATGTTGTGCTCTGTGTCATCCTACATAAACTGGAGCCACTCGCAGCATGCTTGACAAGGAAAAATATGTTGGCTTTCCAGCAAACATTTCAAAGTCCTCTTCTCCCATGCTCAGTTGAAGGAGCTCTGCAAGGCGAGGGGAATATAGCACCAATATGGTGCTGCTATGGTGGGGTTGCATCTGTGCAATGATATCGCATGCAGACATGAATGGCAGAGGTGCCTAGTTTCCCTGAACTTTCTACGCAGGACTCAACTGCTTTAGAGTAGGCTGGCTGATAGGTACCATGGACAGCCTGAGGCTGTGGTCACTTTAAACCTTCTTTGGCCCATCTTCGGGTCTGACTGCTCACACCTCTTCATTTCTATCCGTTTTATTTGTTGACTTTTCCCTTCAGGTAGGTCCAAATGGAGGGTGGAAACTCCACAAAAGGGCTAGGAGTGAAAAGGAGTGATCAGTCAGATGTGAAGATTTCATTTCATTTCCATTTTATTTGTATACTGCCTTTCCAAAAGAAAATTTGCTCAAGGCGGTTTACAATGAACAGAAAATGCACAATGCCAAATAATAATCAAAACATTACAATAAAAATACATTATAAAAATTGCACATCATACGAAACATTGCAAAATAAGCCAGACACACACAAATCGAGGCGGCTGACAAAAGGATCCAGTTCCACAAATAATCACTTCCTCCAAGATGTCCGTAGCCAGCCAGGCTAGAGAGTTACGCAGAGGGCAGAGGAGTCTAGGCTGTCACCCCTAGACCACCCCCAGGAGGGATGGCAAGCGTCGTGTCTCCAGCCAGTAAGGTGCGGAGAACAAACACGTGTGCGTACACAGTCAAGGTACCTTGGGGGCTCAAGAGTTAAATGGGTGGTCAAAAGAGTTCTAGGGTTGAAGGTCTGAGTGTTCAGTAGTCAAGAAGCAAGGTCACAAAGTCTGGGGCTGCAGATTTACGAGCGTTTGTCTGCGACAAAACTTATCAGAATGTGCTGCCTTAAATAGGCTAATCAGAGCCACGCCTACCTCGCCGCAGGTGACGGGCGCAGATTCTTGCTGAACTGCGAAGCTGTGCACTCTCACGCCTTAGACCGGTCGGCAAAGGGTATCACCTGGCGTCTTCCAACTCTGAACTGCTGTCATCCTGAGCTACAGGCTCATTGGCTGCTTGTGTCAAGCATTCCTCATTTTGTCTGTCCAGGTAGCCTGCCTGAACTTGGCTGGGCATCGCGACCGCCCCTTCACCCTCGCAGGAAGGGATGCTGACAACAGGAGGATGGACCAAAGAAGGTTTAAAGTGAAGAGTGCTTTTATAGCTAATAGTATGTACTTATAAATAACCATGCTAAGGATTTCCCTTAGGGTGTCCCTATACTCCAGTGATGGCCAACCTATGACACGCGTGTCACAGGTGACACGCCAAGCCCTTTTGGGTGACACACATGGTCACCCTGGCACCTGGGCGCGTAGTGCTTGCTTGTTCTTGAAGTGTGCGAAACACCAACTTTCAATTGAATATTAGCAAACAAAATTCAGCAACAAAAGTCACTAATGTAAAGAATTGTTTGTTTTTGCTTTTAATAAAATATTACTAGAGCTACAAATATCACAAAATTATGGATACTTCTAGATGTGACACAGCACCCGAGTTAAGCTGGGTTTTCTTGTGAATTTTGACACACCGACTGAGCTCAAAAGGTTCGCCATCACTGCTATACTCCCTGGTAGACTGGACAAGGAAATGGTGTGGTCTAAGAGGGGCCCTACCTCCTGCTAGTATCCTCTGTTTGCTCAGGTTGAAGCACAGACCAGGAAGTCCAAAACAGTGATCTGGCCAAGCCTGGCCTGGCCTACTGGTGTACCAGAGCAGTGGTTCTCAACCTGTGGGTCGCGATCCCTTTGGGAGTTGAACTACCCTTTCAGAGGGGTCACGATGAGTTTCCTGCCTTCCCGCCGCATCCTCACCTGAGCTGCCCCGCTCCAGTGGTTGGGGGTCTCTACAACATCAGGAACTGCATTAAGGGGTCACGGCATTAGGAAGGTTAAGAACCACTGTATTCGAGGGTGGTGTGTCAGACCACAGAGATATATGGATAGCATGCCTCTGTGGTCTGGTGTACCACAGGATCCATTGCACTGATATGAACTTCAAAGCCGGCATGGGGGCCGAAACAGAACAGGCCATCCCAAATGGGGGGAATATAGCGTCATTATGGTGCCACTATGGTGGAGTTGCAACATGTCTCTGTGGCAACCTCACCATAGCTCCGCTATATCCCCTCCTAAAAACCACAGAAAACTGTTGCTGGAAAACCCAGTGCTGGTGACATGTTTTAGAATCATAGAATCATAGAATGGTAGAGTTGGAGGGGACCTCCTGGGTCATCGAGTCCAACCCCCTGCTCAAGGCAGGATCTCCTAAACCATCTCAGACAGATGGCCGTCCAGTCTCTGCTTGAAGACCTCCATCGAAGGGGAACCAACCACCTCCCGTGGCAGCCTGTTCCACTGGTTGATCACTCTTACTGTTAGAAATTTTTTCCTAACATCTAAACTAAATCTTTTCCCCTGCAGTTTCACCCCATTGTTTCTAGTCCTTCCTTGAGAGAGTGAGAACAGGGCTGATCCCTCTGCCTTGTGACAACCCCTGAGGTATTTGTAGACAGCTATCATGTCTCCTCTCAGTCTTCTTTTTGGTAGACTAAACATTCCTAGTTCCTTAAGCCGTTCCTCATAGGACATGGTTTGCAGACCGTTCACCATCTTGGTAGCTCTCCATCTTGGTAGCTTTTCCAGTAATAGTGCATTTATTCACCTTCTGGATGGAGCTGCCATTGTTGCTCCAGCCATCGCTCATGCGTGGAGGCCGAAATAGACAGCTGGGACATGCAGTGGCGGCAGCACACGCTCCCAGGTATTCCTCAATGGCTGAATACCCAGATGTGTGTGTCACTAAAATGCATCTAACTAGCAAGCAATAATGCTGGTTTATTCCAGTCTATTCCTTGCTAGCAGGATGTTTGTCCACCGTCTGGTAGGCCAGATAGCAAGTGTACTAGGAGCCTACTTTCTGGATGCTGGTGTATAAGGGAGACCCTAGTCAACTGTACTTTTCCTAGCGCAATTGCTGGTCTGATATGCCAGCCAGTGCAGATCGTGCTGAATGTCATGTTGACCTTTTAATATTTTGTCAAGGCAAAAGTTTGTGGGAAACCATGCATTGTCGTCACCTCTTTATTGTTGCTTTTCAAGAGATGGTTTCCTCAAAAGTATTTCCATTTATAATTTTGAGTTTTAATCTTCAGCCAGCGGGTGCCTTATTGTTTTGTTTGAAATTCCCGGGACAAGCTTGTCAGCGCTGAATATTGCTTGAGAAGGAGATTCGGATTTAACATTTCAACCGAGTTGTGCCAGAGCCCTCATAAAATAGCAGGCAGCGGGCCATGCCAATCCCTCAAAAGACAGTAAAAACAGAATTACTGTGCGAGAGCTCAAGTTACTGTTGCAATCAAAGGAAATATAAATGCAGGCTGAAAGCACAATTAAAATCTCCTGTTTGCTATATTAAGCCAAGATGAGATTAACCTTCTCATTAAAGAAACTGTGCCGTAGGCCTCCTAGGTGCTGAAGCACAGCTAAGTAAATGGCATTTTGTCAGGAAATAAGCTGAGCTTGACAAGTGAAAACAGCAAATACTCAGCTGGGGGAGGGAGGGAGGGAGGGAGGAAGAAGGGGGGAGGGGGGAGGAGGAAGGGAGGAGGAGAGGAAGGAAGGAGAGAGGAGAGAGGGAAAGAGGGAGGATGAAGGGGAGAAAGAAAAAGGGAAGATGGGTTATAGAGAAAGAAGAAGGGAAGGAGGGAGGGAGAGAGAGGGAAGGGGAAAAGGGAGGGAGGGAGGAAGAAGAAGGGGGAAGGGAGGAGGAGGAAGGGAGTCAGAGAGGAAGGAAGGAAGGAGAAAGGAGAGAGGGAAAGAGGAAGAAGGGGAGAAAGAAAAAAAGAGGAAGATGGAAGGGAGGGAGGGAGGAGGGAGGGAGGGAGGGGAAAAGGGAGGGAAAAGGGAGGGAAAAGGGAAGGAAGGAGAGAGGGAGGAAGAAGAAGGGAAGAAAAGAGGAAGAAGGGAACTAGGAAGGGAGAGGGGAGAGAAAGGAAGGAGGGAGGGAGGGAGGATGGTTTACCATGAAAAAGGAAACAAAATGCAGCACTCCTAAATGTAATAGGTTATTATTATTTGTATCATAGGTGGCAAATTTAATGTCATCCTGTGACATAATTGGAATGCATCTGCTTTCTTTTCAACTATATTTATTTTATTTTATTTATTATTTATATTTCTATCCCTCCCTATACCCAACGGGCGGGTAACAACATTTAAAATCGAATGTATTAAAGCAATAAAAGCATACACATTAAAACAACGGGGTCCGCAAATGGGAAGGGAGAGAGGGTCCCCATGTAACTGAAGGCCAGAGCAAAGAGGCTCGTTCCCCACCCCCACCCTGAGTACCTACTCGTTAGTTTTCACTTCTATCCAAGCTGTTCTCAGTAGGTGGTTACCTGAGAACAGCATCCAGCTGCTGCGTCTGGGCAGCTCAGAGAACTCTTATATTTGCCGTGTCTTTGTAGAATACAAAGCAGGTGCTTGAAGAGGAGAGCCAGAAGTTAAGCTCCCCTCTGTTTTTTGTCCCTTGCCCTTCCAGACTCGTCAGAGGTTCCATATTTGCAGGATGTGAATTTGCACTCTGCATGGAAGGTAATTTGACAACTAGAAATGGCATCCCATGGAGGCCTCTTTTTCCACGGCAGAGCAGCATGCCTTAGTTTCTCCATCTGCCCAAAATGAGGCCACCTAAGACCTGGCCTTATGCAGGGAAAGTCACATTGGGCGCTTCCCATGCACCTTTTGGTCCAAATCAAAATCGGGTTCGGCAAGGGTCATCCCCATGCACTTTTGATTTGGTCTGGTTTCCGCAAACCAAATCGCCCAAACCAGATCCAAACCGGGACCAAATTTGGTACTGGAAAAAACATGCATTGCTTTGCGAGCTGAGCTTGCACATGGGGACGGTCCCGGGCTATTTGGGGAAGAGAATAGTGCTTGCATCAGTGGGAGGTGGGGTTTCATGTCCTGTGCTTGCCGTTCCTGTCCTGTGCATTGGAGATTGCAACCACTAAGATTTTTTGGGAGTAAATGGTATTAAAGCAGAAACGATGAGGGGGTTGAATGGCTTTCGCTGCCCCACAAGACTCTTTTATACAAGTATTCCACCCCCTGTTTCCCAATCGCCAAGGCAGGGAGGATAATGGCCTGATTTTTCTCCTTTTTACACAGAAAATATTCCACCCCTGTTTCCCAATCGCCAAGGTGGACATGATAATGGCTTGATTTTTCTCCATTTTAAGCTTGCCAGGTGCTCTTGCAGTTCTAGGGTGGAGCAGAGGTGTGCAGAACTGCTCAACCACTCAACTGTTGCCAAACCTTGTGTAGCGGATTTCGTTTTCTTTTTTTAAAAAATTCCATTCAGTCCTGGCTTCTGTGCCGCTAAGGGGGGCAGATGCAGCATTTGCAGCAGACAACACAGGGCGTCAATCCAGCTTCCAGTGAGGAGAGAGGGGATGGAGAGGAGATGGTGGTGCTCCCCTGTGCCGGGATTTGGCACGATATGCATGGGGACAGCTGAATCTGCACCCAGCCTGCATCCAGCCTGTGCTACTACGAATGGCATGGGGACAGGCAAGATTCGATCTCAGTCCCACACCTGGTCCAATGCGTGCCCAGTCAGACCCAAACGGCTTGCATGGGGACGCGGCCATTAGCAATTACAATAAAGCAAATGCCTGTTCTACAAAATTATACTGTACAGAGATCAACTATGCAGTATGAAGATGTTGATATTTTTTTTTAAAAAAACTTCAGCCTTGCATCTAATTCCTACTCTTGGATTATGGTTTGAGTTGGCTGCCGTGGAATCTGACTGTGAATAGAATACTTTATGATTGTTGCCACGGCTATAACAAATTGATTCACCAAATTTGATTTCATCATAATAAAACAGAGTGAAATTGAAGAGACTGTAAAATCAGTTCAGCGTCTTCACTGATTCAAGGTTAAAATTGGTATAAAAATATTAGGCTGGCACCAGACACCAGCCAAATATCCTGGTAATAATTAGGGATGAGCAAGAATATTCGAAACATTCAGAATTTGATCAAATGTAATTGAATTCAGACACTTGAATTCAAATCAAATGTCTATTCATTCAAGTTTAACATTCAAATGAATTTTCAAATCTTTAAATCATTCAGACATTCGTATGTGTACGGATATGTACGGGATGAAAACGGGATGCATATGGGATAAAAATGGGATGTGTATGGATGTGTCCGGACACATACAAATGTTGTCAACATTCGTATCTTCAAATACAAATAGAATATTCATACGCATAGATGCGAATGTATTCGGTTCGCATTGAATGTGAATACATTTAAGTTTTAAACATCTGAATTTATTTGAATCTTCGGATATTCAATTCGAATCGATTCGAATCCCAAAAATTGCATTTGTGAACATCCCTAGTAGTAATCCAGAGTATTGCCCCGCTAGCATTATCGCTGGCTGTCTAGGCAACGAAGGGGCCTGGTTCTGTCTTTGTGCATTTTCATGATGTGCATATCCAGACATTCAGCTGACGTGAAATACCCAGAAGTGTACTGCGCATTTCTCCATTCGCACATGCGCGGACAGAGGGTGATGGTGATGGTGCTCCCTCCGCAAGGTAAATAATAGAACTATTGTTTGAACTATTCCCTGTAATACGCTGTCATGCTTTTTTTGTGGGGGGGAATGTAGTGGACCTATGATGGGGTTACCACAGAAACATGCAGCAATCCCTCCATAGCACAGCCATAACAGTGCTATGTTGCCCCTGTCTGGATGCAGCCATAGTCATAAGAACATAGGAACATAAGAGAAGCCTTGCTGGATCAGGCCACAGCCCATCTAGTCCAGCATCCTGTCGCACACAGTGGCCCACCAAATGCTCATGGGCATCTCAAGCAGAGACAAGGACAAACCTTCTCCTGCTCTCGAGTCCCAGCAGATGGCCTTAGAAGCACTCCAGTTCCTCCCCCCTCAGCCTGAAGGATGCACCTAGGCATTCGTTCTAGTAGCCATTGATACATCTGTCATCCATAAATTTGTCTAACCCTACCTTAAAGCCATCCAGACTGGTAGCTGTCACCACCTCTTCCGGCAGCACATTCCATAAGGCGATGACCCTCTGGGTGAAGAAATACTTCCCCCTGTCAGACCTTATTCTCCTACCCATCAGCTTCATAGAGTGCCTCCTGGTTCTAGTGTTGTGCAATAGAGAAAAGAAATTTTCTCTACCCACCCTTTCTATACCGTGCATAATTTTATATACTTCAATCAGGACCCCTCTCAAACGCTGTCTCTGCAGACTGAAGAGGCCTAGACTTTGCAGCCTGACTTCGTAAGGGAGGTGTTCCAGACCCTTAATCATTCTGGTTGCCCTTCTCTGCACCTTCACTACTTCCACAATATCCTTTCTGAGGTGTGGTGACCAGTCATCCAGAGCTAAGTTTAAATTACCAGATACATCAACCATTCAGGAATGCGACTGACTAGCCCTCTGGTTTCTGGGCCCTGTTTGCACTTGCTTTTATTCTGGAATATATTCCAGAATGGAGGCCTGCAGTTCACATGCTAATGCAGGCTACAGCAGGCCTGGCAGAGTCTTCATTAGCATACAGACCACAAAACCCTGTCTTGAGATATGCTCCAGAAAAAGGCCAAGTGTGAACAGGCTCGGGAGCCAGTTTGGTCTAGTAGTTAGGGAGCCGGACGCTTATCTGGGAATACCGGGTTTGATTCCGCCCTCCCCTATGATGCCAGCTGGGCGACCTTGGGCTAGTCACAGCTCTCTTCTGAGCTCTCACAGCCCCACCTACCTCACAGGGTGTCTGTTGTAAGGAGAAGAACAGAAGCTTTGTCAGCCGCTTTGAGTCCCCTTAAATGGGTGAGAAAAGCCGGGTAGAAAAGCCAACTCTTCTTCTTTTGTTGTTTTCTTTTATACTCAGAAAACAATATTTTTAGCAGAGAGCTTGTTGAAGAACAGACTTGAAGCATAAAACCTCTTGATTCATTTCAACATAACTTACCTATAATTTGTGAGTCTTATAACTTATTTACATCAGATATACACGTCTAGAGATGCTAAAGTCCATCTTTCTACTACTAACTTGAAGAGAAACCATGTGACAATACAAACAGTTGCGGCAGAGTTAACCAATCATTAGCTCCCATACTGCAACCCTAAAATACAGAGAAAATTAATCCCTTTTACACTGAAGTGATGTAGACTTGCAATAATATACCAACACCTTTGCCCTGTCCTTCCTTTCCGTGTGAAGTCTTCCGCTTTGGTGCACTTTGCCTTACCTTCTCAAGCCTTCTACTTGACCTGCGTATGAACCCGCCCACCCCTTCACGCCATTCTTCAGCTCCGGTGGGTGCCAGAAAATGCTTCTGAACATCTTGCCTTTTGAACTCCACTTTCAGTGTTCAGTTTCGGTCAAGGGGACACGAGGACACAGAGAGCGATTGGGCAGGGCAGATATGATTCAGTAGTCTTGAGTCCGTCACAAAGAGCAACCCAGCCTGATTACAAAGACTGAGGGCAGAAAATGTAGGCCAGAGAACAATAGAGTTTCTGCAAGGGAACAGCGGCACCGAAGTAATTGAAGCCTCCCGTGAGACTAAAATTTCCACGCATAGAGGACGAGGCCAATTCTGTGTGGATTCCCTCCCCAGCCGGCCCTGAGGTCAATCTATTCCACACCATCTCTGTATGAGTCAAGCTCAGTTCCTGGAAAATCAATGGCTAAATCCATGCCTGTTTTATTTTCTTGCAAATTATGCAGAAGTGGATTGTCACTGCCTTTCCCCCCCCCCCCCGAGATGTTTGTAGTCTTCCCAGTTCAGCCAACAGATGCTGATATTCCTATATTTGAACTTTACAGCCAAATTCTTGATCTTACTTAATCATTTGTACAATTATCTAACATTTTTAATTCATCATCCATACCCATATTCCTGTCAGACCCTCCTTCAGTCAGTTTCACATACTTCTTGAGCTCATTTAGGGCCATTTCCCCCCCAAAAGCCCTTGTGATTTAATTCTTGGTATCAATTCTAATACTACTGGCTGCCATATAAGAATATTCATTCGTCATTTCAATAGACTTTGCAGCTTGGTCTTGTTGATCATAATTAATTCCTATATATATATATATATATATATATATATTTATTTTGTACCAATCTTTAATTATCAAACTATATGCATATTTCCATTTGCAGGCTATTGCAAACTTTTTATCCCACATGGAATATTGACAAATTAAAGGATTCCAGATATTCAGAAAGGAAACATTCATAATAATACCTTGCATGGCGTTAGACTGAGAGGTGATTAGTTCTAAAACTGCCAAGTCCCAGAGAAGAATAGTTGGCTTTTATAACCCACTTTTCTCACCCTTTAAGGGGACTCAAAGTGGCTGACAAATCTTCTGTTCTTCTCCCCACAACAGAACACCCTGTGAAGTAGGTGGGGGCTGTGAGAGCTCAGAAGAGAGCTGTGACTAGCCCAAGGCCACCCAGCTGGCTTCATGGGGGAGGGTGGAATCAAACCCAGTCACCTTGAGGTATGAGTCTGGCACTCTGACCACAAGACCAAACTGGTTCCCAGGCAACAGAACCAATGCAAGTCAGTCGTTGTGGTAGAGTTCTTCCATGATGCCGCCATGGTTTGTTTAGCAGCCAGTAAAGCATAATCAACAAACCATTTGTGCGAAAGGGCTTCATTAGACTTGCATTAACAATGCAGTAGCCATAATTAGCATTTAGTATGCTAATATTTAAATATATAAATATATGTTTAAATATGTTCTTACCTTCAGGACAGAGCTGCCATCGTGGCTCCACCCAACACACATGTGTGAAAACCAAAACAGGCTTCCAGGAGTGCGTGGAGATGCCATCTAAAAGCAGTCTCAGTTCATGTTCAGACTCAAGTGATGGTGTCAAAGGGGTGTAACTCTTGGAGGAGAAAGCAGCTCATACATGCACACAAACAAACACTTACTTTCAGTGTTTGTTGTTTATAGTGGATTCTTTTCAATTTGTGTTTGCTGTTGTTATCCACTTTGATGCCTTTGAGTTTAGCGCATGACTAAGGATGTGATCAAACGAGGTTTTTTCCAAGTGCCTGTTTTACAAAACACGCCCCTTCTGCAGCCATCTAAAGCATGGGTGCAGACAGTTAAGCAAAAATCCTACCTCACGTTGTTGTTCCTTCACCTAGCTGTTAAGGATGGCCAACCAATCTGGGTTCCTGATTGGTTGGCCATCCTTAACATCCACTTCCAGGCTGGGACTGGCTACAAGAGCTTCCATAGCCTTCCACTGCATCCGATCCAAACAGTGAGTCATCTCAAGGGTGATTATTTCCTATCTGGGAAAAGGACCTACAAACAGAGTTCAAAACTGCCCCTACTCACACAACCATGAAGTTCTTCTCAATTCTTGTGCAGATTTTGGCATAGTTAAGGCTGTGAGGCTATGCAAGCACACACGAACATTAACCTTTGTAACTGAACACAGAGCCAGCCCTTAGATGGAACATGCAAGAAGGAGGAAGGGAAGGTGTAGTCACATTCAAAGCTGCTGAGAGTTGTGAGGGGCTGCTGCCCACTTTGCCCATAGGAGTCATCTGCTCCTGCTGCTTGCATTGTACATATGCTCTCTTTGGACAATGGCTTCCTACCCACAAAAAAATGTGGTGCTCCCTTGCAGAGCTGGAGCAGACACTGGAAGGAATCCAGAGCAGTTTCCATCTTCAAAGTAAGAGGATGTGGGTGGCTATGAACTTAGATTTGCTGTTGCGGTTGTAACCAAGAACTGGGATTTTATGTGCAGCACTTGAACGAAGAACTTGAAATTGATAGCGCTCTGTGGTTTTTCAAAATCCCTGCTGCAGTATAATCTCTGCCATGCACCATCTCTGGATTTTGACATAGTGTAGAGAACTGGGGTTGCCTTGCCCGTCTCCCAAGTTGAATGAAACGCTTCCGTGTCTCTGCTTTGTTCAATGTGACGACCTGTAATGCCTTTCCGTCTTGTGAAGCACAGTGTGGGCGAGACAGCGTCACCTCGTATTTCGATGATCGATGCTTTGATGCTGAGTTGAGCAGGGATCAAACGCACATATCTGCCAGTGGAAGAACTCTGGATATACATGAGCTCAGACAGGGAAGAAAAACATCAATTGATCTAGCAGAAGAGTTGGTTTTGTGTGATCATGCATCAGTGTTTAACCAGGCTTACATCAAAAGTGCCTTTCACCAATGTGAAACTTTTATTTTTATTTTCCTTAAGTATTGGTTCTATATGTTCTTCATCAATAATTCAGATCTTGGAATGGGGAATATGTACACAACCTTTTGGCAGGAGGAAAAAACCTCAGCCAACGGTCACATGGCATAGAGAATAACACTAATAGCATAGGGTTCTTCCTTCACATTAAGAAGAGCACTATTAGGGTGAATCCCCATTACAAGCTTAAAACGGTTTCAAAACGGTTTTGATCCTCGCAGTCCCCACGTCAGGTTGGCTTAACATGCTTTCCGCATGTTAAATCGCCCCAAAGCATTGTAAAGGTTAACACTCATTTCAAAAGGTCTCGCTCCGGTTTGTGCATTTGAAACGTTTTACATTTCTTACTGTGGGAACCGTACCGTTTTAGTGGGATGAGAATGCATGTTTAGGGTTTCCCTCCCCCAATAGCTTGCTTCCAAAGATAGTGATTTCACTGTAAAAATCCACCCCTTACAGCAGCTGCTACACTGTAGCAAACTACCAACTTCACACCTGATAACAATGTTGCAATTTTGCACAATTCTGAAAGTTCTGACCTTTACAAAGGGAAAAGAAAGGAAAGCAGCTGCAGGTTCAGGGAGATGTGTGAATGTTTTTAAGGCTGTGGCGGTGAGCGGGCAAAGGGGGCTTGAGTTGCCGCTGCTGCTGTGTGCCCTAGGCAATGGGGAGAAGAGGGGAAAGAATCGCTGGCTGCCCGGTGCCGTTTTTTCTCCATCCAGGCAAGCGGCAGCCACCCAGCCACCCAGCTAGGCTATGTGAAGGGGTCTGTTATGGGTGGCGTGTTCACGCCAGGAGGAAGAGGGCAGGGCAGCCCCGAAAAGCGGCTTTTAGAAAGTAGCCACTTGAGTCCCCCCTGAGTCACGTATGCCACGTACGATCCTCAGAATCCGGATCGAACTCAATTAAGTTGAAAGTAATGGGATCAGGCAAATTCGCGTTTGCATCCAGTTCTATTATTTCAGTTTTGGGAAATCATATTAAGCTTGTAATGGGAATGCGGCCTTAGTGTAGCATTCTTCTTGAAGTGGTGGCGTGCTGTTCACATGTGGCCTACTTCCCTGCTGGGCCTTCAAAGGAAACCTTCCTAGCTGTGTCCTCTTTTGAGGAGTTCTGTGGAAATTCAGCTAGGAACAGGGCATTCTGTGCAGTGGCCCCTAATGAGATTCAACAAGTAATTGTACCTGATTTATTTAAACATCAGCCAAACAAATTGTATCTTCTTTCTTGGACCTACGAGGAGTAATTGAGGATCTGGTATTTTGATTAATTTAGTTTTTTTGAAGTTGCCATCTACCTATACTTTTTTCTGCCTACTTTTATTTTTACTTTATTTGTATATTTTAAATCTGTTTTCTCCTTCCACTTCCACTGTCCTGAGACTGCAGTATTGAGCGGTATAAAAATCTGAATAAATAAATATTGCAGCTGGGAAACTTTTGTCCTCCAGCTGTGATGTAGCTGGGTGGGTGGGTGGGTGTCTTGGAATACAGGAAATGGCCCCATGACAGGGTCACTACCGGCAGACCAAGTACATTCTGGGTGAGTAGTGGTGTCCACATTCATGCACTCAGATGAGCACTTTGGGTGTGCTAGTAGCCAGATTAGTACAGAACTGGATGCCCCACTTGGGCTGTGGTCACGCAAGCTTTAATCCAGCTTTAGTCCACTTTCAGAGTGGGAGAATACATCAGCAAAATGATGAACTGTTTCCTTTCGGTGTTAAATAAGTCAGAAAATTTGCCTTTGGGATAGATAATGTGGAAAGAAAATTACTGATCACTTTGCTGATGTGTTCTCTCGCTCTGAAGGTGAACTGAAACTGGATTAAACCTTAGGTGTGACCACAACCTCCATGACTGCAGCCACGGTGCCATGAAGGAGCAGGACTGTGTAGACGCTGCACATACACGCAGCACTCTCCTAGCACCGTAACAGTGCTAGGTGGGTCTTACCTTCTGGAGACTGTCAACATGTAGAAGGGCAACATCTAGATACAAAACACATTTGTGGGGTATGCTAATTACTGTGTGGCTGTGATGGAAAAGGCCAACCAATGAAACAATCATTTGGGAGGGAAAGGGCAATTGGAAATCAATGTGGGCTCCTGGGTTGTGGAAAGGGAAGGCAACTCTGACGTTTATCGGCTGTATGAAACGATTAAAAACACACACAGAACCACTAAAACGGCTCCATAAAATGCAGAAAAGAATCAAGTTATAGGCTGCATTAGCATGACTGTCTGTCTATGTCAACCTCTTTAACATCCTCTAATGTATTGACATGGTCTTGTGACTGATCAATTAATAGAATTACATTTTTTAAAAACCACCTCTAATTCTTTTCTTTTCTTCTACTTTCTCCCTTAGGACTTCCTGATTCGGCCCCCCACACATCTCCTCCACCCTATAACACTCCTTTGCAGCCGCCGCCACCACCGCCACAAGATGCCCCCGTTCCTGGTTACAGTGACCCCCCCTCCACGACTGTGCACTCGGGTACCGCCACGCTGCCCCGACTCGGAGGGGCCGCCACCCTGCCTCGCCCTCCCCCTACCTCTGCCACCCTTCCACGCCCACCACGACACAATTCAGCCACGTTGCCTCGCCTCCCTCCTGATCCCTACATGCAGGAAACTCAGTTCAATGGGGCTCCCCAAGGCTACGTAGTGCAGACGCATCCGCCAGTTGGGACCTTACCGATTGGAGGCTATATGCACCCAGGATATCCCGTCCAGCTGCAGCCCTGCACAGCATACGTACCCGTCTACCCGGTAGGGGCGGTGAGTGTTTATGGTGGCGAGGTTTCCTCAGATGGGTGTCTGTTATGCTTGTTCATTTTTTAGATTTATGTTTGTATTCATATCTCGTCTTTCCTCCCCGCACAAAAGAGCTCGAAAGAGGGAGTGTTATTCTGCCTCAGGTCCACTTTATCCTCACAGTGATCCCGTGAAGTAGGGCTGTGGCCACACTTTGAACCTTTCTCCGTCCATCTTCAGTTCTGACTGCTCACCTCTGTTCATTTCTATCCATTTTGTTTGTGGACTTTCCATTCAGGAAAGTTCAAATGGTGTGTGGAAAGTCCACAAACAAAACAGATGGGAATGAAAAGATGTGTGCGCAGTCAGACCTGAACTGAAAAACGTTTAAAGTGAAGGTGTGACCACAGCCTAGGTTAAAGTTACCTTGCCAATTGTTTTAGTCATAGTTGCTATCCTGTTTTTATTGTGATATTATTGTGATCTGCCCATAGTCCTTCAGGTATAGGGCAGAATAGAAATATAAACCAGCAAACAATTGGCCCAAGGTCATCGGGGACCTTCTCTCCTGATGAATGAAGTATCATTTCAAACATGGAAAGTATCATTTCAGGCATGATGCGTGGAACTCTTTGGAGAAAAGGCGGGATAGAACATACAAAATCAAACATTTCCTGACTTTTTGGATATGTGTACATGTGCGCTGCCCTTGAGCCTACAGCCTGTGAATTACAGAAACACGTAGTCACTTAAGGTGCGTCTCCACACGTGATGTGGTAGATACCTGGGTGCAAATAACCCTGTGGAAGCCATCTTGTATCAATAGGCACTTCTGTGCATTCATTTCCAATGTGGCAGGGCCCTCAGGTAGGCATCTGGTGCCATCAAAGATGTTGGCAGGATACCCCAGGGGTTTTGCACAGTTTTCTGTGGGTATAAGTGAAGACATGACCTTAAATTTTCCTTGCTACCTACAGATCAGGAAGCTTTTCCTCATGTCTACAATGGCCCTGGTCACACCTATATGAGACAGGATGTCCTATTCATAATTCGAACTGAGGTCGTACCAGCTCTGTTCATACCTATATCATTATAGGGCATCCTCAGGCCATCCTTGCTTTGGGCTTCATCACTCATACCCTTCTGCACAATCGATCTGAGCCTCCTCCACAGAACTCTTGGCTTTCCACCCCTTTTGCTGCATTAAGTCTATCTCCTTTATTATTGGATGCCATTGTGTCACTCAAGGGAGGCAATGGTGTGTTTGCTCCCCCACCTCCACACAGAAAAACGCTAGATAAAAAATCATACACCTAAACTGAGAAGTGAAGGGGAGGCGCCTCACAGACTCCTCACGTGCCAACCTCCCCTAGACATTGGACAAAAAGAAAGACTGGGCCCCACCCATCACAGCACGGTTCAGTCTCCCTTAACGCCCCACCCCTCACACCGAGGAAGCGAAGACAGCCTGGGATGCCAGGATAAGCCGGCTTGGAAAATGAACTGAATAAAAATAACGTGAGTAATAAGACCTGAAGCCATCCTAAACTAAAGGTGTGACCAGGGTCAAGGAGGCCCAACTCCATGAGCACTTCTTTTACTGTGAGGAATCACGAAGTAGCTAGATGCTGATTAAGGTGCTATATCCATATTTCAAATATTTCTGTATAGTCAGGATGGTTTGCAGTAATAAACTGATAAAAAATCATTAATCCTGTAAGATAAAAAGCAAGCCGTGATCAACAGCTAGCCAAGTGAGAACTCAGCAAACGCAAAGGGTCAGATGAGGAGATTCTTGCATCCCATTCCAGCGCCAGAATTCTATGGTCCTGTGATTCTTGGGTATACAAAAACGTTTTTAGAAGGTGCCAAGAGAGTCCATAAAATTGGTACCTGCTGTAGTTCAGACTGAGACCAGTTTACAAACTGGGCACCACAGTAGAAAAAGTCCATCACCTCTCAGCTGATGACCTGGGGGCCTCTGAAGGTGAATGCTAGTATGCGTTAGTCATGTACTTCCCGTCCAGTGGACGGGACGCCAAGTGTGAAATCAGCCCTGGTCACGTGTTGCTTAGGACTTCATATGTGAAAAATGCTCCCCCCCAAACAAGGAGTTTGGCAAAACTTATACATAAGGCAGTTCAAGTAGTATGGATGTGAGGAACGCACTGAACGCCTGGCCTAGTTACAGTGTCATCAAACGTGCTTCATCCAAGGATTCTCCCTTGTCCATACTACCACCATGTCCGGCCTGACCTTCTGACAGTGGTGGTAAACCGGGGACTCCTCAAGAGTTTTGAAAATGTTTTGCACATCCCTACTTGAAATTTAACCAGTTAGCAAACTAGCAGCCAGTGCAGTCCCTTGATCTATAGAACAACACATTGTTCAGTTATAGCAGGCAGCCCATAGACATCATGGGGCCTTTCTGCACTTGGCCCATAGTTTGCGTGCAGTACGCTCCCTAATTGACCATCTGCACTTGAAGGGGCTATTTTCAGCTCAGAAACAGCCCCTTCTGTGCAGGAAGCGTACTGCAAATTACATGTGGAGCATGACTTTGTGCCCCACACGTTGACTTGGCTTGAACAGAGATGGCCCTTCCCATCTCTGGTAAAACTCATCCACCTCTCTATGGTGTTAGGCGGGCCATCTGAGATGCTGCACAAACACGCTGGCACCCCAGATGACCCAAAACTTGAGTGCACATGCGCAGCATATTACCATCATCCTGGTAATGGTGCCAGTGCATGCACAGTCATGCTGGCCTCTGAGACAAAGATGGTGGTGCCCAGACATGTATCCACACGACAGGTAAGTCTATGGATATGTGTGGGGAGAGATGCATGCGCTAGCATTCTGGAATGAAAATGCTAGTACACGCAAGGGGACGTTCACCATTCCCAGTCTCCGCATGGGATGGGAGCTACCCATACCAGCCTAGATGGCTTTAAGGAAGGGTTAGACAAATTTATAGTTTCAATGGCTACTAGAATGGACGCCTAAGTACATCTTCCAGGCTGTGGAGACAAGCAGGATGCTTGAGATGGCCATAGGCAATTGGTGGACCACTGTGTGCAACAGGATGCTGGACTAGGTGGGCTG